>OY720037.1:2623198-2938198 GCA_963082485.1 Eudonia mercurella
ACGATAGCGCAGTGGTTACCGCGCTCGGTTTGCGATTGCTGAAGTTATGCAACTTTCGCAAAGGCCGGTCATCGGATGGGTGACCAAAAGTTTATCATCTAGAGCTCCTCCGTGCTTCAGAAGGCACGTTAAACTGTTGGTCCCGGCTGCTTTAGCAGTCGTTAACAACCACTAATCTGCGCTGGGCCCGCGTGGTGGGTTATGGCCCATTCTCCCTATCCATCCATAGGGAAGGCTCGTGGCCCAGAAGTGGAGACATTATGAGCTGGTGATGATAACGAAAACGAAAAATTTATATCTGGGGACATGGTCGGCAGTGCCCCCGCCAAGTTGAGCAAAAAAGCGGCACGGCCGTACCATCCTTTTCTCGAAAACAGTTCAGGCCATTTTCAACCCCCTATAACTTCATTGTGGATAAAACTAGAAGTCTGAATTTTCAGTAACCAAGCAGGCATTGAATAAATACGGTACATTTCAAATTTCATTCAATTTGAACCAGTAGTTTAAGAATTATAACTAGTCAAAGTTTCTTAATTTTGCCACTCACTGACTCACTGACCGATCATCAAAACTTTAAGGCACTTCTAGCAGACGAAGCTTCAAATTTAGAATACATTGAGTGTTTAGTGTACAAATCAAGGGAAAACTAAAATATTTTGAATTTTCGGTCCAGTTTTCTAGATACACCAACTGCATAAATAAGTATATAATCCCATATAAATGTATAAGATTACAAAGTTACATTTGCAGGTAATGAATCAGTGTACCTGTTTATGTATAATAAACTAATGGAATAATAGGTGTAGATAGGTACCTAGATGGTACCGAAACGGAAAAAAAGTAGGACTATCAACAAAAAGAAATGAGATGACATCAAAAACAAACCTTATATAGACCTTATACATATGTATAATCACAATAATTAATAACTGTAAGGTCTATAGTCCATGGTAATTTGAGAGAATAAAATAATAAAAATAAAAATCGTAAAACAAAGTAAATATTACTAAATTAAATGTCAATATGAAATACTTACATGTCATTTATAGCAACATCTAACCGGCTTGTACGTAGACGGCTGAAAACATGACTACGCGGACGCACTATCCATTTACGCGTAGGTAACCTAGGGCACTCCAAGCAGACATTAGGTGAGCTTTGCTGAGCTTAATACCTATTTTAATTCTATGAACCAAATAACTGAGTAAAAGTCTTTAATTATTAAATATTCACAAAATTTTTGCTTGAAAGTGACATAATGATCAAGCAAATAAATTAAATTTCACAGCGCACTTGCACGAAGATGGTCTGCTCTCTGACCTTCCCTTCACTTAGTTGTGCGCAGGCGCAGATGCTATAATAATATTACGTATTGACACCTACAACTTTGTTAGCATATCAGATCAAATGAATTTCCAAATTTTTATGTGAATGCGTGTGGGCTCCTTTTCAATGGTGATACACTTGCTCAATAAAAGTGAGACACATGACGGTTTTGGTAGCGAACTACTTAAGTAATGCGCTGTATCATGCTTATTATAACTTATAAAATGATCGTAATGTAAGCTATCTAAGAACGTTATCTGCTGTAATAGTTTGTTACATAACTTTAAAATGCATAGGTAAATTTAAGTTTCTTACTGCCAACTAGGGCATACTATCCGGATATCCGAATTATCCGGATATAAGCCGTAAAAAATATCCGGATATCAAAAAATCAAATCAAAATCAAAAATATTTATTTCAGTAACATTTTCCTTTTAACATTAATCAAGGTAGACTCTTTCTTTTAAGAGCATGTAGCCCCTGTTACAGAAAGGGTCCCTCTTCCATAGCTTCTACATACATTATTTAGCAATGAGATATCAGAACATAATTAATTCTAATTAAAACATAATTAATTAATAACGTGTGTGTGAGTGTGGGTGAGTGAGTGTGTGTGAGTGAGTGTGTGGGGGTGTGTGTGTGAGTGTGTGTGTGTGTGTGTGTGCGAGGTTAGCCACCCTATTAGACATCATGTTTGAGAAGCTTTTCAGTTTCATCATAGTCTAAAGTTTTAAGCCAAGCTGTGACACTTTTTCTGCATTGTTGGTAATTTAAGTGGTAGATTTCCAGGGTTTCATTACTATTCGAATATTACGAATAAGACGGATAATTTTGGTTTATTAGTTTTACGTGTTTGACCGACCGACCGACCCTGCAAACTACAGACCAATCGCCGTAACCTCCTTAATCTGCAAAGTTATGGAAGAGGTCCTAAACCACAAACTGCTGACGTACCTAGAGCACAACGATCTCCTCGGCGATCGTCAGTGCGGCTTCCGCCAGGGACGGTCTACTGGGGACCTCCTAGTGTACGTCACACACTGTTGGGGCGAAGACATCGAGAAACACGGCGAAGCCCATGCCGTGTCCTTAGACAACTCGAAAGCTTTTGACAAGGTTTGGCATAAAAGTCTGTTATGCAAGTTTCCCGCGTACGGCATCCTTACTGACTTCTGTCAATGGATCACAGACTTTTTAAGTGAGCGGTCGATCAGAGTAGTCATTGATGGCTGCTCCTCTGACTTCATGGCTATCGACGCCGGAGTTCCTCAAGTTCTTTCGGCAACTCTTTTCCTGCTTCACACGACCTGCGATCTGCTTCAGCCAGGGATAGTTGGGTACGCAGACGATAGCACTGATGCAGAAAGATACATTCCGGCTGCGGGAGTCAGAGAGGGAAACATTCACTCTCTAAGAGAGGCCATGGTTGAGCGAGCAGACGCGACCTTAAACCTCGTCTTCAATTGGGAAGACGACAACCTGGTCCGTTTCAACACCTCCAAAACACAAGCATGTCTATTCTCCGCCAAAAGGAGTCCATTTCATCTAACTCCTACTTTCTGAGGTACGTCCGTCCCAATCAAGGGCACCCTTGAGCTGTTAGGCATGGAGTTGACTGCAACTCTTAACTTCGGCTCAACCATCGAGTCCAAAGCTTAGACTGTAGCATAAAAGTTGGGCATCCTGAACAAGGTGCGGCAGTATTTCACACCAGAGTAGATCCTTAGCCTGTACAAGGCTCAAGTCCGATCGTGCATGAAATACTGCAGTCATCTTTGGGACGGATCTGCCAAATACCAGTTGGCCGCACTCGACTCGATGGAACGCAGAACTATAAGGCTCATCGGTGATGACGTACTTATCGAGGCCAAGCTTACCAGCCTCGCACAACGGCGGGTGTAGTAGCACTATTCAGAAAGCGCATTATTCCGAAATCGCAGTATTACGAAATCGCATTATTCCGAATGAACAATTTTAACCTTTTAGAATCTTTATTCCGATTAAAATAAAATGCTTGTACAGTCAGCGTAAGAAAACTAAAACTGATTGATAACTTAAATGCATTCTGTTCATAATTAAACATAAAAATTTCCACTTGATGACAGCCAAATTGCAAAATAAAAATAAACTTTCCCACTAAAAAATAAACATTTTTATTCTTTAATGTATCGCAGACTAAGACTAAGAAAAGTTAGCTTCTCTTTAAAAAAATCTTCTATAATCAGCTCTGTACGTTTTCTTGTCCAAGTACTTCTATTCCTTTGAGCAATTGAAATATGTAGATATTGTGCCGATGGATTTATTTTGCGATCAAATACTTAATTCTTCTTTTTTCAACAATTTTATCAAATACAGAATTGTTGGCTTATAAGAAGTTTTCTTACTGCATCAGAAATGCCTTGGTTGTGGAGCGATGCTCACCAAGTGCTCATCAATGCTACCACTCCCGGTTTGAAACCGGGACACCCACCGGCGTCGTGTCGCCTGCCTGTCTTTTACCGACTTTACTACGGAGTGTGCCGGGGAGCTTTTTGAGCTCATACCACCATCGCCCTTTTACCACCGAACCTCCAGACGTACTGCAGGATATCATCCCCACTCATCATGTTTACTGCGCACTGGCAAGGACATCGCCATCGTCTGTGTCAACTAAAACTTATAACCTGAATACCTTCAAGGCGAGAGTTAATAATAGGAATCTTCTGAGGCAGCTCGCTCCACCGTAGACCTCATCTGCGCTCACCATCAGGCGAGATCGAGGTCAAGAGCTGTCTTATAGTAAGGCATTAAAAAAAAAGGATGGTCACAAGGTGTTACATGGTGTTGTAGTGTTACATTTTATTACTTGTTTTCTTGCCTACTTATAATTGTTGATTATTTTACTTTATTTTATTTATGCCACGGCACGTTAGACTAATTACTGAATATAAATGATGATTGATGATATTGTGGTTGAATTTTATTTTTATCATTATCCTATCCAAATTATCCGTATTTATCCGAATAACGTTATCCAAGTATCAGAATTATCCGAATACTAAAATGTGCGGATAATTGCATGCCTTAACCTTAATGTGCAACTTCTCTCAAGGCGAAGGGTAAGGCACACTAGCGCCACCAATTGATAATTTGACAATTACTAACGGACCGGATCTTTTTTTAAACAATGCGTACCGTCCGACAACAGGAAAGCATCCATAGTATTTATTTAATAATTGTGCACTTTTTATTGCGTGGTTGTTTGCGTTGTGTATTGCGTGGTCACAAAACGGGCTATCGCATTTATTCACAAACAATGGCCAGTTTTGTGTTAGCGAATGAACACAAAAACAAACTTAAAAGTAGTGCCAAATTATTAAATAATAGATGTTTGCCTAGTATCGGAAGGTCCGCAATGTTTGAAAAAAAAAACAGTTTAGCAGTTATCAAATTAAATCCATTAGCGGCGCTAGTGTGCCTTACCCTTCGCCTTAAGGGCTGCAGCTTCAGCCAAAAGGCCTGTGAAGACGAGGGACAGGCCTCTGCGTATATAGACTTGTAAACCATGGTTCATGAATAAAATAACAAAAAGTCAAATAAAACAACAATTATCACAATAAAAAATTTATTATCTATATAACATAACATCGGACCATAACCGTAGAATGAAACGACTGTATATTACAATGTGTATATAATTATGTATATAGGCTATACATGGCTTCTCTTTGGATGCCTGGCGTCCTGACATACGAACATAGACCAGCACGTTACTCAAGTAATTGAAAAAAATACCTAGCTAAATAATTTAAACGAAAACTTAAAATCACTCCTTTTTATATTGGCAAAGGATTTATACGACCATATTTATTACATTTCATTATAGGTTAAAAAGAATACATATTTATAAGTATGGCAATGTTATATAAAAGCATAAAAAATAATTATTGAGCAATTATAGCCTTATTAAGTGTTGTTGTTGTGTAAATTCAAAAGGGAAGGTTAGGCATAAAACGTTAGAATAAGACACATGTTTTGTACCTCAATATACATAAGAATATTAGTAAAAAGAGAAAATAGGAGCTAAACTATGCCAACTGACTGAAACTACCTACACTTAATGTAAGATCGAGTATTATAAATAACGATGGTTAATTATAATAACAGTAACTGTAAAGTATTCGTCGTTTTTAAGCAAAATGATTTATTTTATTATGCATTTAAGTAATTTATATTTCATTCGCCCTCTAAGCATTCACATCGCCAACTCGATAACACGTGTGTATTCGCATCTCTCATCCTAACATACATATCTGCCACAATTCTTATAACAACGATAAAAATCGATACGAAACTATATCTCTCTCTTACACCACGAAACAAAAACTGGACGATTTATAATCATACATGCTTTAGTTAGGCTTTGAACAACGTTAATAATTAGGTAACGTTACATCTATCATACGAAGATAACGTTAATAGGTAAGGTACCGTTATGATTGGTATAACGATACCAAGCATAATTGGGTGGCATTTTTACCGGTACAGTAACCTAACCGTCTACGCGGATTGACTAAAACGTATCAGGTAACGTTAACGTTATCTGCTACCAGTTTGACTTTATAGAAATAACGTTACTTAACGATACTTAGTGTTAATTTGGTAACGTTATCAAACCCTTTAGTCCATCGGAATATGCTATAGGCTATAGGGTGAACTAAGTCTATCGTTCGGTTAAGGTCAGACCGAGGGAAGGCGAAGAGACAGCGTGAACCGCGCTTAGCGACGCAAGTATTTTATTGGTTTTACCAATTTCAAACGTATAGTATTTTATTGGTTTTACCAATTTCAAACGTATGATGAGTAACTAAAGTCGACTTTCGATTGATAATGAATTAAGCCAGCCGCATATTGTATAGAATGGGATTTGTATCATACGTAAACATTATTTAAACGTTATTGGACATACGAATTGAATTCGCACATTTTATCTCTGTTAAAGTGATTGTGACCCGTGTATATTAGTGTTTAAAGTCTATATTGCATTTAAAGTAGGCAGCACAAAAGTGAACACATGTTCGTAAGAATCAAACTCGCACGAAAACAGCGACTGGCCAGAAACCGCGACGTACTAACTTTTATGGTTATACCAATTTCAACCGTATACTAACGTCCCTAAAGTCGACTTTCGATTGATAATGAATATCTCTTCGCCACTCCTTGGGCGTGAGTGTCAGACGAGTGTGAGCCGTATAAAAAGGGTGATAAGACAACGCCGGGACGCCGGGCACCGTCCGCGCGGTTTACATGAAGTCGTCGAAGTCGTCGTCGCCGAAGTTGCCGTAGGTTTCGTATTCGTTGAGGTGCGCCTGGTAAACAAAAAATTTTTTTGATTTTATTAAAAAAAAAAAAAAAACTTCGTCACGTAGGAAAAAAAGTATAGACGATTCAAAAATGACTTACAAGATAAGTTTATTTAATTAAAAAAATATGACACTTTAAAAAATCTCATCATCAGCTCAGTCTTTGTCCCCACTGTTGGGGCACGAGCCTTCCCTATGGATGGATAGGGAGAACGGGCCATAAACCACCACGCGTGCCCAGTGCGGGTTGGTGGTTGTTAACGACTGCTAATGCAGCCGGGACCAACGGCTTAACGTGCCTTCCGAAGCACGGAGAAGCTCGAGATGATAAATTTTTGGTCACCCATCCGATGACCGGCCTTTGCGAAAGTTGCTTAACCTCGGCACTCGCAGACCGAGCGCGTTAACCACTGCGCCATCAAGCTCCTCAAAGATCTAAATAAAACATAACGCCAAAGATTTTTTTGTACTCTAATTAAAAATGTATAATGATAGCCATCAGTATTTTAAAATACATAAAAACACTATTCCGTAAACTGATATCTGTTTGCAGTTACATTATAATAACAAGAAAACATATGTTTATGTAATATGACTAATAGAAACAACATCGTCACTTTGGATTCTAGCCAAAATAGACACTAACTTTTCGTAATACGACTCAATTTACTTAAATATTAAATTTTTAATGACTATTTATGTAACAGACTTTACTCATTATAGCTAACTATACGGGAGACCCTTGCCTCTGGAAAAATATTAACAATAAACGTTAATTAAGTTATTTCTGACCTAGTATTATAGCCAGGTATTATACAACGTACAGAAAGGTGTGGTCAAAATGAAAAGATCTCATGATTCTTAATTTTAATTTGTTATGCAATTTTCAATTCAATATTTCTATTGTGACATCACATCAGAATAAAGTAATCCCAGCCCTGGTGATTTAGTAAATTAAGTGTAAAAAAAACACAAATGTTGAAAAAATTTCCACGAGCAGGATTTGAACCTGCACCCTTCTGACATTCTGACATTTGTTTTTGTATAGTTGGGTTTAGTTTTATTAGATCATTTAGATTTATAATTTTTCTTCTACTTAAAAAAAAATATTAGGCACCTTATTAGCATTTCTGAGAAGTACCTAGCATTATAAGGATTTTCAATATTTGTCCAGAGTATAAATGGTTGTGCATTTACAATGTGTTACAAAAACACAAATGTTGAAAAAATTTCCACAAGCAGGATTTGACTTTTTTTTACAACATGTATGAGGTTTTAAAATGTTTGTTATGAAGTTTATTGTAATGGAAAGTGTCCTGCTATGATAGGGTATTTTCCAATATTTTTGACGCTGTAAGGGAGAAAAGAGCTGGACACTTGCTGAGTTTCTTGCCGGTTCTTCTCAGTACAAGATCTCCCGCCCAGAGTAGACTTACGAACCGATGGCATAGTGACATTCATAAGAGCTACTTGTAGCCTAAACTGAATAAATGTTTTTGAATTTTGAATTTGAATTTTGAATTTTTTGAATTTTGAATTGTGGTACTCACATTATTGCCCTCCACTTTTAACTTGGCCTTGCCCTTTCCTTTTGTTGGTTTCTTGGCCTTATCATTTTTCTCTGCCTTCTGTTTTTCAATATAAATATTGTCCACTGTCATTTTTATCCTTTTTATATCACCTGACGCCACTGAAACAAAAAATTTACATTAGTTAAATACTTCTGAACTGGAATAACCGACTGTGGTCAAGTGGTTACACCACCGAATTCCAGCAGGTGTACTTATCATTTTATTCTGTTTGGTTCCTGGTAGGGCTCGTTTCAAGTCAAGCTAGCTACCAACACATAATCTTAGTCTGTGAAAAGCTTGAATTACATAATGTATTGGCTTTCTTGATTTGTATTTAGGCTAAGTTTCTCCTTCTTCTAATCTCTAACTGGAGACCGGTTCGAAATTATATCAAATGAAATTATTATATTATTAGAAAAGTTGTCATAGAATATGAGTATTGTATCCCATGAGTAATTTACAAGTGTTGAAGGAATTGTATTTAGACAAAGTAAAAATTATGTTCAATAAACATTACTTATATTCTTTGAAATTAATTCACTTGCAACTATATAAAACTAGTTGACCCGGTGAACTTCGTATCACCTACTTAAATTTGTGAAAAAGACAAATTTCTGAATGCAAAAAATATTTTCTTTTCTTTTAATTTTCTTCTGTACAAACTTTGTCCTGACAATAACAAACACGAAAAAATTGTCCACTTTGTGCAGTTGATCGGAAGTTATGCGCGTACATACATTTCAGGGATTCATTTTTATTTATATAGATGAAACAAACCTAATTATCGGATAATCAATCAAATCTATTATTATTTCAAGTCTGTACGGAAGCCTCGTACAGCCAGTACCTCAGTAGATAAGGATTCCGGGATTACCACTTAACATCAGGTGAGATGAATGCAAAGTGCTTCCCCGTTAGCAATTAAAGAAAAAAAATACGTACTTTGAACAATAATATTTCTAACAAGGTCGTCAGCGAAGGCTGGGAAATCCTCCTTAGCCTTGTAATAGTTGACCTTCTTGGCGATGAGGTCGGCAAACTCCGTGAACTCCTCCTTAGTGGTTGGGTGGAAGCTGTCCAGCTTGCCGCCGCTGCCTTCCGTCACGCCTGCAATCATTTAAATAGTTATTCATCATCACCCACCAGCCTTCAATCAGTATATTGCATCATCATCATCAGCTTATTTTATGTCCCCACTGCTGGGGCATGAGCCTTCCCTATGGATGGATAAAAAATGCTCCCTAAAAATTGTATCTCGAAAATATAATAACAATATACTTTATTTAACAAAATATAGAACACATATTATGAGACTAAAAACAAAGAGGACTATTAACATCAAAACTAGGCAGCGTCTGTGTCATAGATGCTTAGTGACTTCCTATGACATTTTTCTAGATGATAGAGAAATGGTAAACAATGGTTTGTTCATACCTACTTAGACATTTACATATCATAATACATAACATAAAAAATAGTGTATATAGTATCAACTACAAAGCTTATTATATTTTAAATCTAGAACATAAAAGTCAATACAGATTAAGAAATATCCATATAATACTGTAATCAACAATACATAACATAAAAAAATTATATAGTATCAACTACAAAGCTTATTATATTTTAAATCTAGAACATAAAAGTCAATACAGATTAAGAAATATCTATATAATACTGTAATCAACAATCTTACTCTATAAGACCACAACATAGTATATGGGCTTATTTCTGACTGTTTCTGATGCACTTATCAAGAATCTGGTATCCCAGGGACAGTTGTAGGAGCCAAGTTTGGAAAGTGAGAAGATGGGAGAATGAAATAAAATTAACCCTGGGTGCCCTTTGGCTCAGAGTGGCAGAAGATTGAAAGCAGTGGCAGATATTGGAGGAGGCCTTTGCCGTAAGGCATACCGAGATGAGACATATTATAAATTAAAGTTAAAACAGCTTTAGCTATGAAAGCCCGGAAATAAAAGGCTATATTATTTATTAGCGACTGTTCCACTCCTATTAGTCATAGCGTGATGTAATATAGCCTATAGCCTTTCTCAATAAATGTACTATTCAACACAAAAAGAATTTTTCAATTCGAACCAGTAGTTCCTGAGATTAGCGCGTTCAAACAAACAAACAAACAAACAAACAAACAAACAAACTCTTCAGCTTTATAATATTAGTATAGATTATTATTTATCGAGAATCGAGTACTAGTATTGATCAAAGTCACCAGCCTATTTCATGTCCCTGGCTGTGCTTGGACATAAGCATTTCCTATGAATGGAAACACAACAGGGTGAATAGGCCATAAACCACCATGCATGAGCCCAGTGCAGATTGGTGATTGTTAAAGACTTCTAATGCAGCAGGACTGTAACAGAAATTGTAGAAGTGGCTGGCAAAACATGGACAAGGATGACATCCTACAAAAGAGAGTGGAGACAGCTGGGGGAGGCTTTTGCCAAAGGGCACACGGATGCTGAAGTTGTTATTGTGTAAAGTTACCGCTTAATTTTGTATATTGTAAATTGCATCAGATTTATTAAGGCTATAATTTTTTTTTTAAAATGCAGCAGGACACTGCCGAAATATTGGATACTCACATATAATAAACATGGTAAGAATCCCGTTAATAATTACTCTAATGCAAGTGACCATGATAGTTTAAATATTCATACCATAATATTAACTTTATTAGCTCAACATAAGGTTGAAAACAAACTAAAGAATTCCATGTGCTGCCCTTTCTGATGATGTACATACCAAATGTTTCCATGGCGAGCCGCAGATCTGACTCTTCTTGCAGCTTCTGCTGACGTAGCTTTTCGGCAAGCTTCTCTTCAGCGGTTAGTTCCTCTGGCTTCTCAACTATGGGCTGTTCAGCTTTCTCGCGTTCGAGCCGCTGTAATGTACATAAGGCATTCTTTAAATACTTTTTACATATACAAAATAGACAACTGTAGATATAATTTTTTTTGTGTTTTAGAAATATTGTTTTAGCTACTCTGAGATCCCATATCGTCTTAAACAAGGGTCTGTGACATTCCTGTAGATTTAACTGGGAAGACTTTTGCATATTCAAGGAGCACTAATCATATTATACTTCACAGGTTGACAGCCACCAGGCCCAGACACACTAGACTACTAGTGTGCTTGTTATATGGTGCTAAAGGTGTTAGCCTATTTCGTCTGGGCAAAGATCTCACCCAAATTATTATCATAAGAGACAGCAAATAAAACAAACAAAAACATGATAGAATAGCTTTATAAATTGTCATTATCAAAAAGAATTAATTAAGGGTAGTACATAATCTATTAACCAACATGGAAGGCCTTTCTCTTCACTGATAGTAGGTGGCCGAAGGCAGGGCAGGGCTGAGGAAATGCCTGTCATACCACTAACTAAATGAACAGCTGTTTGCATTATTGTAATGGCAATATAATTAATAAAGATGATGGTAGTTAGCCATAGAATATAGAACAAACGCTATCACCAAGCAAATTAGCAATACCTATACTCACACGGGGAATTATACCACACAACCATAAAGACAGTTTATCTTAAATTATTCAGTGTGTTAAAGTTTATGTAACATTTGGATTGTGACAACAAATATGTAATCAGGTCAATTAGAAAGTCTTATTGGTCAGTTGTTCTAACAGTGACACTCAATTTGTCCTTCACTTATTGAAACTTTTTGAAAAAGTCATGCACCAGCATGTAAAATGTACCTACCTCCTTTTCAGCAATTTTGTCATGAATTTTCTTTTTGGGTTTAGCTGGAAGAGGGGCTACCGTCTGCTCTTTCTTTTCTTCATCCTTCTTTTCCTCTTCCTCATCCTCCCAACTATCCTGAAAAAAGAATACGACGTCAACACGTATGCAAAAATTTCGAGGTTATACTTTTCGCGACACATCAAGATTAATCAAGGTAACTACTGCATACCACACTGATCTATAGAAACAAAAAATTGGCAATAACATCTATTACCTTGACAGTATCATCCTCGTCTTCGCCCTCCCATCTATTCGAATTAGTCAACGTGGTCGGTAGTTTTGGCTCAAAATTATCTGCGTCTGGAAAATACCACGTAATGACATCACAATGACACCAAACGAAAAATCAATAATCTCAACACAGCAGCAAACACTTACCCCACGACACTTCCATGATTGAGGACCCTAAATAGCACCAATCTAATTTTGTTACCGTTTCACTTGAAGACAAAATCAGACAGCTGTGTAAGTCGCTGCAATAATGGGTTTCGATCACAAGATGTCTCCAGGATCGACTGAGGATTTACAAACAACACTCTCAGGCGAATCTTGTCAAACGACCGAAGCTTTTCTGCAATGATCGTAGCCGAATTGAGAAACGATGAACAAATTGCATAATTTTGGTGAATCTCCAACAATAATATCAAAATTTGATAAGCGAAAATAAGACTCCATTGCAGACGATAATTTACCGAATCACTAAACTGAGTAAAATTTCCAAAATGGCGGAACCTTTATTGCCATCATTAAAAATTTCTACTAACAATCAATTCGATTGTAAGAACTGATGTAATCGATTGGAACTGATTTTATTTTTTACAATGGAGTTGTTTCAATATCGGTGCAGATCTATGATAAAATCTTTCATAATTACTATGTCTTACAATAAGTTACACAAAAATACAGATATTTTGTGATTCTTGTTGGGTCACCAATTACTGACTGACTAGCAGTCACTACTTATGATGATATACCTATTTGTAGGCATCACAATCGCCATAAACTATAATGAACGTAATGGGGAGGTAACTCTTAAACGTGTGCAATAACTTAGCTTAATTATAATTCATAAATTATTAAATAAGTTTATGGACATGACTTTTTATCAAACACATTCGCTTTTGTTTGTGTGGACTAAAATTGAACTTGAATCTGATTAACCTAATAAGTGCCTATATATTGCGAATTTTATTCACCATTCTAGGAAGTTAGCCTAGCTTCCTATTCTATGTCTAAACTAAAATCTGTTTGGCATTACAGGCAGCGGTTTTAAGTTGGTTTCACAAGTATGTCACTAGATGGCGCTGTTAGGTTCAATACAAACTGAAGTAGGAAGTTAGTTTTTTTAGTCCACGTTCTGGAATAACAGAATAATTATGAATTTAAATTATTGTTACACATAAAACCTACTTACTACCTATGCTTTGATGGTTAGTTACCCTACTTACATGATACTTATTTTGAAATATTTTACTTCTTAAAAGCATAAATCTATATAGTAGTCTATTATATAGGGTCTAAGTAACATAAAGTTACTTAGACCCTTCTAAGTAACATAAAGTTACTTAGACCCTTTTAATAGACGTGTAGGTATATAATCAAATAAACATAGTCTTACGGCTTACTCTTTACACTTTTGCTGAAATTCCAAAGCATAGCAAGCATCATCGTAACAAGTAACTGAATATGCCAATAGATGGCGTTATCAGCAAATTTTTACATTATCTGTGCTAGCTAGCTGATAACAAACCCTAACTAACAAAAACAATCACAGAATAAGTAAACAAATAAAGCTTGTTCTGAGAAACAAACATTACATTAGTTAGTCCATGGTTAGGCTTAACTTAAAACATTAGGTAGGTAGGTATAGGTAGAAACTCAGTTGAAAGAAATTCGTTTGCAGGGAATTCCCCAAACTCTTTAATTGTACGGCGGGTGATGCCAACTTATATACTCATATTATATATTACTAAATATAATATATATTATATATTACGAGTTTCTTTTAGTTTCAAGATGACCACTCCGATGAGATTCACAAATTGCCCCTCTGCTTAGCATCAGAATGTTAATAACTAAAATTATATAAATGGAGCTTTGCTTTTATAAATTGCAACATTTTAACTAATAAATAGGTACATAAGATAAAATCTACTAGAAAATATCAAATGTGATTATTGGTAATATAGAATAAGTAAATTTGTTTTATGTTACTATATCTGCCCTTACGGGGGTGGCATTGTCACTTCGTGACAAAACCCTATTTTAAAAATAAAGAATAAAAAAAAACCCGCCTCGAAGCTCGAGTGGGAATCGAACCCACGACCTTTGGATAACCGCCCCAATGCTCTGACCGCTGAGCTACCGAGGCTACCGAGGCTCAGCGGTCAGTTTTTTCTAGTAGTGTGATTGTGATTGTGTCATTGTGAATGTTTCAGTAAGTAAAGTAAAGTAAAGTAAATAGCCTATAACTGTCCCACTGCTGGGCAAAGGCCTCCATCATTGGAACCAAGTCATCGCTACAATTGATGGGTAATGGTTTAATCACCACGATTGCCAAATGCGGGTTGGTGATGATCACAAACCCGGGTTATGATCGAAAAAATCCGATACATACTTTGCCCGACCTAGGAATTGAACTCACGACCTTCGGGTATCGGGCCGAGCGCTTGCCACTAGGCCACCGGGGCGTTTCAAAATAATAAAAATAATAAATCACACTAATATTATAAATGAGGAGCTCGATGGCGCAATGGTTAACGCGCCCGGTCTGCGAGTGCTGAGGTTAAGCAACTTTCGCAAAGGCCGGTCATCGGATGTGTGACCAAAAATTTATCATCTCGAGCTCCTACCTGCTTCGGAAGGCAGGTAACAACGTTGCAAACGCAACAAACGTTGGTCCCGGCTGCATTAGTAGTCGTTAACAACCACCGCACCGCACTGGGCCCGCGTGGTGGTTTATGGCCCGTTCTCCCTATCCATCCATAGGGAAGGCTCGTGCCCCAGCAGTGGGGACATAAAATGAGCTGATGATGATGATGATATTATAAATGCGAAAGTTTGTGTGTGTATGTTTGTTGCTTCTTCACGCTGCAACGGATGGATGGATTTGGATGAAATTCGGCATCATACATATAGTTAATAACCTGGATTAACACAAAGAATACTTTTTATCCCGATATTCCCACGGGATCGGGAACCACGCGGGTGAAACTGCGGGCGGCCGCTAGTCACACTATATAATATTATAAATTGGAATGTGTGTATGTGTGTGTGTATTTTTGAACACTATCTACTTTTACTCTGTAAGCCAAAGGAGTCCTATTCAATGTCGACAACTACGTCATCAACATACGATCTTAATATTTTTACAAATATTGAAAGATCAGTTAAGAATTAGGCAAGCTATATTTATGATTGTTTACATATAATTTTACGTAAATATTGTTGCGAAAGTGTTGAAAAAATGAATAGGGCTCCTTTGGCTTACAGAGAAAGAGTAGATAGTGTCGATTAATTTCGGCGAGTTGGATTGAGCCACGGTAGCATAGTTGGTAGTGCACCTGACCCGGCATGTCATGGGGTGCGTGTTCGAACCCTGCTCGTAGAATTTTTTCAACACTTTGTCTTTTTTCATTTGTAATTTGTTCGCAACAATATTTGTGTAAATAATCATAATTTAAGATTATTCAGTGTTAGGTCTTAAGTAGCTGTATTATTATTTTAGACCATACAAAAAGCTGACTAGACGATGCACAAAGTCCACATTACAAGTAGGTTTATTAACATTACGGGGATCCCCCTCATTGATGTTTTAGCGTTCAACTTGTCACAATATCCGTTGATTGCGGTTTGCAAGCATAAACATAATCAGCAATTCCAACCTTAACATAGTACAATGAGAGTGCATATTCCTTTGTAGAGTCTAAAGTATTCAGGTTACATTAAAGCGGACTTAGCATTCTCATTATCAAATACAGACGATAACATTACATTGTCCCTCGCTAGAATTATTGTGAAACCATAATGCAGAATATTCAAATAAAACAGATAAGTAGTACCTAAGTAATTTAGTTTTTTATTTATTTCTTTCACAGTACACAGTGTCTTAGTACACACTTAACTTAACTTAACCTTATTTGTCCATTCACAATGTTTATTAGTACTGTTATTGTCATTAACAATGATAGATGGTAACATCGTCGGTAGCAAATAATGACAGCTACCCTCCGCGCTAGTTAAAAAACTGAGTTGTCGTCAACTAGTAGCTAACATAAGTTAACAGTTTACGCAAAGTGGATCAAATTAACTTAACTAAACTCAACTTAATAATGTGTCAACTATATACCATTTTTAATTTTAATTTTTAAATGTTTGTATTTAACATGTTATGTATGTAGGTATGGTTTTTGTATGTGTTACGAGTAAGCACAGTGTCTACATCTTACCGAGTTCGTGGGTTAGGCCCCCGGTGTGTGATGCCCCCGTGGCAGAGGCACCCAATTTTCAATTAAGTTATAACAGTCGATTTTGTCTTAATAAAAGTCATTTGCGATTGGTACCTAAAATCAACATTCTTTAGATCAACTTTCATTATATTCATATATAACTTTCATTATATATATGCAAGCACAATATAGTCACTTGTCACGCTCGTCTGCAGTTAACATTGACATGTCTTATCCTGTACGTAAGTTTAGATCCATATTGATAACCGAATTAGAAGATCAATTGCCTGGAGGGGCCACAACCACAAGGTGATTGATACAAAATCGGCTTGTGGTTTCTTTAATAAATCTTGTAGTTCTTAAGTAGTTTGTTTGTGTGATTATATAAGTGTGTGCATAGTTCGCTTCCTAATAAGTCTATTTTAGTTTATGCATGTCGTGGCAATCTCTAATTAAGACAGCGCCTTAGAATGTAACCCAATATCTGTTGTTTTATAAATGTACATGGTGTTTGTTTTGTTGGTTGTGCTTAAATAAATAAATAAATAAATATCAACACCAATAGGTCAACCATTTATTGTATCAATAATTTGTTATATCAATGGTTCATTAGATAAACAGATTATTTTGTCAACAATTACTTACATCAACTGTTTAAGAGTTCAAATAGGTGTCAATTACAAGAATATGAGAAAAAAGAAAAACTTCATATTATTTTTTAAAAATCAACGTTTAATTCACTTAAAAATTAACAAAATGTTGAAGATTCATCCTAATTGTACCAGATACAGTTAGCGACAAAGTGTTTCTGAACTAAAGAAGTAATTTAATTTCAATGTGAAAAATGTTTATAATTATTAAGGGTGCTTAGTGTGAGTTTTGTTTACTGTCCTTATTTATTCGATTACGTTTACGAAAACTAAAATTAGTATGGCATTGAAGCAGCGCCCCCTGGCGACATACGAGAAGAGTTAACATTTTGCCATACAAATTCTCGTTTTCGTTAACGTGATCGAATGGCGAATGAAACTCGCACTTGGCACCCTGATGTTAAGTGATGACAAGGCCAATGGTCACTCACTTCACCCGGGATCCTCAACTACTAAGGCACTGGCTATCTTATCTCTAGCTGCCGGAACACAACAATGCTACGAAACGAACATTGATATTATGGCGACATATTAAGATAACATTGTGGTAACTAGCCAGGCAGACAAAAGCCCTACCTACCACCAACTAAACCGTGTACACAAACATTTACCCTCCACTGGGAATCGAACCCATTGGGTCTGAGACCGGTAGCTTTAACCACTAGACCACAGAGGTGGTTTGATGTAGGTACAGACAAGTTCTTCACCGATCTTAACAGCTTAGGACCCAGTGGTTCTCCTCGTGTTGTTTTCGTCCATAGAGAAGCCTCATGCCCCAGCAGTGGCGTCTTAAATAAGCTAGTGATGATGAAAGGAGTCTGTCTAATGATATGATCAGTGTCCTTTTATGATATTTTTGACGCTATAAGGGAAAAAAGAGCTTGACACTTGCTGAGTTTCTTGCCGGTTCTTCTCAGTGAGAGACTACTGAGTAGCCCAGAGTAGACTTACGAACCGATGGCATAATGACGTTCATAAGAGCTATTCGTAGCCTAAGCTGAATAAATAATTTTGAATTTTGAATTTTGTCGCTCTGGTGTTATACCTAGTTAGGTATTATCACGTGTTGTGGTCGTAATATGATAGTATAAATAACCTATGTACGGGGAGTACATAGGTTATTTATGAACAAGGAGTCCTCAGGCCTGGAGTGCTCCTACAACGTGGAAATCAACAACAACAACGTGTGCCAGATGAGGATCGACTTCGAGACCTTCAACCTGGCGCAGCCATGGTCAGTAGCCTCTGTGGTTACCTGGCCCGCTGTTGAGTTGCTCAAGTGGCAGTGGGCAGGGCACATCGCTTGCAGGACTGATAGCCGCTGGGGCGGAACAATCATTGAGTGGCGACCGCGTACCGGAAAGCGTAGTGTGGACAGGCCTCCAACAAGGTGGACCGACGATCTGGTGAAGGTCGCGGGAAGCCGCTGGATGCGAGCAGCACAAAACCGGTCGTTGTGGAGATCCTTGGAGGAGGCCTTTGTCCAGCAGTGGACGTCTTTTATTTATTTATTTACTTATTTATTTATTTATTTATTTATTTATTTATCCTTGGGGGAGGCCTTTGTCCAGCAGTGGACGTCTTTTGGCTGAGATGATGATGATGATGTCCCGCTGCTGGGCAAAGGCCTCCATCATTCAAATCAAGTCATCGCTACAATGGATGGGTTGTGGCTTACTTCATCACCACGATTCTGAAATGTAGTTTTATGATTACAAACTCGAGTTATAGATTAAACATCCGAAACACACTATACCCGACCCGGGAATTTAACCCTATGCCTGTGCGTATAGCCGAGCGCTTAGTCAATCATAAAACGATGCGTAAAAAGATACATAGGTACTTACTATTTATTATTTTTTTTTAATTTTAATTCGGTTATGCATGTTTTAGAAATTTGACTAGAGAGACCAGTTAATTAGCTATTTATAGTTAAATGAGAGTTCTAAATAGTAGGGTTGTATAACCCTTTGATATGTCGTTAACAACCACCAATCCGCACTGGAACCGCGTGGTGGTTTATGGCCCGTTCTCTCTATCCATCCATAGGGAAGGCTCGTGTGCCAGCAGTGAGGATATAAAATGGGCTGATGATGATGTATATATATGTATAGTACACATACGAAAGAATCAGGTTTCAGATTCAATAAAACATTGTCTCAAATTAAATCATGCATGACCGACTAGATTAATGTACGGTCGGTGTCACATAGAAGTACCGAGTGTTGCGTCACAAAGATGGCAAAGAGGAAAATAGAAATTTTCACGGAAATTCAGAACGAAAAGGAGTTTGAAAACGTTATAAAGGGGAACCCAGGTCAGCTAATATGTAAGTTGATATGAATTTACATTATTGGTATCTATAATTTAACTTTAACGCTCGATGGCGCGGTGGTTATGGTTAAGGAATTTTCGCAAAGGTCGGTTACCGGATGGGTGAGCAAAATCTATCATCTCGAGCTCCCAACCGCACTGAGCTTGCGTGGTGGTCGCTATAACTATTTTGTTGGACTTCTTGGCGGGAAAGTGAAGAGCGGCGCTGCGGTTTTGTTTTTATTTCCTCAAATTTGTGTTATGTTGAATATTAATGTGATATAATGGTGGATTAATAATAATTGTTTTGTCTTTTTTTCTCCAATTCAAAATGACGTGTGACGTTGCCAAACAATATTTAACTAAATAATGCTTAAATAGTTTTTATGAATAAGGAGGAAGTGTTCGTAAGCGTGCACGAGTGTTGGCAAATGAAACAAAACAATGCAACGTAACCTTCCAAAAATTCTTAAGAGTATTAAGTCTGCGTGATAGACTCAAGGGGGGGGGGGGGAGGGGGGGTGTATATAAATAAATAAATAAAATTAATAAATGTTTCCCACACTCACACCAATTATCTAGCCCCAGGAAAAGCGTCCTTAATAAACTCGTTATATGGTTAACTAGACAACGGATATACATACTTAATATACTTAAATACATACTTATTATACATAGGAAACACCCAGACCCGAAACAATATAGAAAAACAGGTATTTCTAAATTGATCCGACCGGGGATTGAACCCGGGACCTCAGAGATGGCGACACCATGAAAACCGGTGTGCAAGCCACTCGACCTAGGAGATCGTCATATCATATCAAATCATATCATTTCTCATTTTTCATTTCTATTATCATTCATACCGATACTCTTATAAAAATATCGGCGATATCGATACCAATGCCGATACGCTTATTGAATTCAAAAATGAAGGTAAAATAAATAAAACACAAGTCAGGTTATTTTTTTAAATTAATATAAAAAATATAAACAGGTTGAGATTAGTTAATAATTTTCGTAATTAAAATTAACATTGATAAGATTGTTGTTTATAAAACAAAGTATTCTTAAGTTTTGCGGAGAAAGGCGATTTCGCAAGTCTGCTTGAATAAGACCTGCGGTGGAAAATAGTTAACTTATTATTATTATTATATCAGCCATAGCTGTCCTACTCCTGGGCAAAGGCCTCCCCACACTTTTTCCACACCTTCCGGTCCCCTGCAACATCACGCCATTCCTTTATGAACCTATCAAGAATACCTATCTACCCTAACTTAAGAGACAAAACACTTTTGAGACATTTGTGTCTCCTGACGTGACCTCAAGTGTACCCTGACGTTTGGTTATATAATTCTTAATTTTATTTGCATGGAAAAATACTACGTGCGACAACAGTCAACGTAGCGAAATGGCATAGATATGCGAGTGCGAGCAGGCCAAAGCGGGCGGGCGAAACAAGACACTGAATAGAACGCGGGGTTTTCCCGAGCATAGCTTCGTATATAGTTCGTTCGTGCCTCGTTTGCAACGAAATAGATGAGACAACACTCGCGTTTACATTACATATTTAAAGCGCGAAATTTAAAAAGTATCGTTGAATCTGCCATAAAAATATCGCCGAAACCAATATATCGGCAAACCCGAAGTATCGCCGATATATCGTTATCGGTATCAATATCGGATGCATCCTAAATTTATATGTATACTACTAAATGTGCTAATCGTACGAAGCCATCAACTAAAGTAAAAAAAATATATATTTTGTTGATTTCTTGATGATGCGCTACCTGGTCACGTGTTCCCTGTTCACTACGACCTGGGTCTCTTCAAAGCAAGAGTGAATAAGCATTTCCTGTCTAAGCATGTATCACCTTAGGCCACATCCCGCTCACCAAAAGGCAGGTTGGTGGCCAAATGATTAGACAGTTTGCTTTAAAAAAAGAAAAAAAAAGAAAATATATTTTCTGTGATTCCATTGGTGATGTCATGTATTTCGCTCAATATGTAGGTACTACGTGATGTTACTGATGTATTTACAATATATATACAAACAAAGCGAGATAGCACCACCGTGGTGACATAAAACGTGACATTATCATCTCACACTAGTTTTTCTTACGTTATAAAGACATATAGTTGTTCATAAAAACTCTACTTTGTAACCAGATAAATCGTAGTGGCCAAATAGATCAACATACACCTCAAGCCCAGTTTTCAACACTAGTCACCAAAAATATAAAATAAATAAATATAAAATAAAATAAAATAAAATAAATTTCATTGAAGTTTTACTGGACGTCAGCTAGTAAGCAGAAGCTTTTGACGACCTCCGAAGCCGAGTGGCTTGCCGGAATTGGGTTGGGTCCCGGGTTCGATTCCTGGTTGGGTCAATGTCGAAATACGAACTTTTCGATATTGTGTCGGGTCTGGGTGGTTGTGCGTCGTTGTTTCTGATTTTCATAAAACGAGTGCTTTAGCTTTTACCTTGGGATCAGAACAATGTGTCTGATGTTGTCTAATATTATTTAGAAAAGAACAGATGGTCTCACTCAGTATTAAATTGTCGCTTAAAAGTCACAAATGAGTTACTGACCCCTAGTTTCGACCACTGGTTCCAATCAAACTTGGTGCACTACCCTTCTTTTAAAATTAAATGTTATAAAAAGATATACCTATACAGTTCTACGCTAACAATAACTTCGATTAATAAATACCTAACAAATTATTAATTAAGGCTTTAACGGAAGTAGCCAAAGGAAAAAAGGTGGACTGTATTTAGGAATACGAGGCAAAGCAAAACGTACAATTATAATTAAAAGAATAATAAAATAGTAACATAAAACATACCATTACGTATAAATTCTAAAAAAAGTGTTTACTCCGTAACAAATCAACGCAAATCAAAATATTTATTCAGTTTTAAATTAAAGTAATAAACAAAAATAAAATGTAAAACAAGAAAGCGAAACTGAAATAGACCCCACTCAGCACAAGTTGCAACATGAACATCACCTGCAACGCTAACATTCTGCGGAGCCCTATTGTTTGCGTGTCTGTGGACCAGCAGAAGCAGAAGCGGCAAGAAGCGCATCTCTTTTACTCTTTTAAAATCGTACTCTGTCCATAACAGAGGATTTCTAGAGGAGATGGCAATACGCAAAGCGTGTACCAGTCCTCTAGATTCTCCGAGGAGATCGGATCGCAATGACTTTTCATACAAATTCTCGTTTTCATTCTCTCTAAATGAAACACTGGACTCTTCACAAGTGTATCTTCCACAGGTGCTGAAGTTTTCAGCAACTTTGCGGGCTCATGCAGCGCCTTGGACCGGCTGTTCACCACCATAAAACTTGATTGGAGTGATGGCAAGATGATAATGCTCAAGGTACTCCTTTAATGCACACATCTGGGTATTTATAGAAAGTTGGGCAAATAAAGTTGAGGAGCTCGATGGCGCAGTGGTTAACGCGCCCGGTCTGCGAGTGCTGAGGTTAAGCAACTTTCGTAAGGGCCGGTCATCGGATGGGTGACCAAAAATTTATCATCTCGAGCTCCTCCGTGCTTCGGAAGACACGTAAGGCCGTTGGTCCCGGCTGCATTTGCAGTCGTTAACAACCACCAATCCGCACCGGGCAGGGTGGTGATTTATGGCCCGTTCTCTGTATCCATCCATAGGGAAGGCTCGTGCCCCAGCAGTGGGGACATAAAATGAGCTGATGATGACGATGATGATGATGAGGCAAATAACTCTGCTCTGCCTGATGGTAAACAGAGTCCAAATGCGAAGACAACTAGTGGGGCAAGAGTGCCACACTAACCGTCCATGCTTATTCAATTCATGTCTAAAAAATAACACTTAAATCAAATTAAATTTTGTAATAAAATTAATAATACATATGTGATTCAATACATTAAATAAAACAAGATTACTTATAATTTAATTTAATTAGAAAGTAAAAATAAAAAAATATTGAAAGAACCTTTTACATTAAATTAACCATGACTTAGAATAATCTACTATTGAGTCTTTTTAATTTATTTCAGGTCCCTGCAGACGAAATTGAAGTGCTACAAAGATTTCGAGATCAGAGCGAGCCAGTTTTTTTGTTTATATTAGTAAGTAATTACAGCCATCAAAATCTACAATCCATAGAACAAACAGAACGGGTCTCCTACGTAGTTTCGAATGCCGGTGTGGCGAATTTTTTTTCCACTGCTACATGGCAGAGACAGCATGAAGCAGCATGAACCTTTGAAGGATCGAAAGCTTATGGACTCGAATGATGTAGTCGCATCCGATGCTGTTTCGAAAAACATTTTCACTGCTTCACACGCTCGAATGCTTGTGACTTCGATTTATATATTTATAATAACCAAAACTAGCCTGATATAATATAATTATATCAGAGAAATATTTATAATTATATTATATAGTCATACATAATGAGTATAAAAAATATTAACGTAGTGAATAAAAACCGGCCAAGTGCGAGTCGGACTCGCGCACGAAGGGACCGTATTTATGACGTATTAAAAAAAATAAATTGTAATTTTCGGTGGAAGTTTGCATGGTAATGTACATCATATTAGTTTTATCATTCTCTTATTTTAGAAGTTACAGGGGGGTGGGGGGACACATTTTACCACTTTGGAAGTGTCTCACAGAATACATCTACTTACCAAGTTTCAACAGTATAGTTCTTATAGTTTCGGAAAAAAGTGACTGTGATATACGGACGGACAGACAGACAGACAGACAGACATGACGAATCCATAAGGGTTCCGTTTTTTGCCATTTGGCTACGGAACCCTAAAAATAAACATATTCGGTGTCAATCAACATTTATTACTAGTACCTAATTCATAATTGAAATGTGTAAAAAAAATTAAATTTAAAAATAATTTAGCAAATTCCATATTATTAGGATCTAATTAAAAACGTTGTTTTTTGTATTGTTGTATTAACATCGGTACATCATACATACTTACCTATTCGTGAGTCTCGCGACATAGATTTATAGGTAGGTACATATATATATAATTCCGCAGTTTCGCTTCCTGTTCCTGCCTAGATTATGCATACAATACACGCAAATAAACATATTCGGTGTCAATCAATATTTATTATTATTAACAAATTATTACGATGAAAAGTATTAGTACCTAAAGTGTACATTTTTAATGATTTTCTATGTGTAACACAAAATCTAGAACAAATTTTTATAGACAATTGTCTACTCAAGTGGTATCTGTTATTGAAATGAATCAATTGCACATGAGACAGTATTAGTTAGACTACACGAGTACTCAAAGCTAAAGCTCTTATAAATTCAAGAGCGCCCATTGTATCTTTCTTGTTCAAAATTGCTAAAATAGCATTTTGTGCAAATCTTTGCCTTTTTTTAGGTGGTGTCTGAGGTAGATTACCCAAAATCTTCTCGATTTTATGAGCCGTAATATTTTGTTCCTCAATAAGTTTTTGTATGTCGAGGAGCTCGATGGCGCAGTGGTTAACGCGCCCGGTCTGCGAGTGCTGAGGTTAAGCAACTTTCGCAAAGGCCGGTCATTGGATGGGTTACTACTTGAATATTTTTTATACACATTCATCATCATCAGCCTATAAACGACCCACTGCTGGGCACAGGCCTTCCACATGATCAATAGCACGTAGGCATATCGGGCCATAACCCACCACGCTGGCCCAATGTGAGTTGGTGGGTTTTAACGACTGCCATCTTACGACAACAACCGGGACCAACGGCTTAACGTGCCTTTTGTGCACGGTTTATACACATTATGACTTATAAATCGAAGTCACAAGCACTCGAGCGTATGAGGCAATGAAAATGTTTTTCGAAACAGCGTCGTTCGCGGCTACATCATTCGAGTCCATAAGCTTTCGAAGCTATGAGGCAGTGGAAAAAAAAATCGCAACAGCGTGTGTCGCAACAGCGGCATTCGAAACTACGTAGGAGACCCGAGAGACCAATACCTAACTCCACGCACTCACCAAAATATCATGAGATATAATAAATGCAGTATCGTTGTGGCGCACCAGTGTTGGACATATGCCTTAAGCTTAAAGTTCAAAGTCTATTGAGGAAATTTTACAGTTTGTGGTAGATGGATGTGCCGGCGGAGCGGCGTGTGTACAATGTGTAACAGAAATGTGTGTTAAAAATAAATATTAAAAAAAAAACAAAAAACCTGCCTACGTAAAAAATAATATTACATTAATTGAATTTTTATCTTGTTTTGGTCTGTTCAGTTGATTTTCTATTTAGTTACTTATTATTTTTTACGCAGGCGGTTTTTTTGTTTATTTTTTTTATGTCTTTGTAGTTAGACAAATTTCATGATATACCTTTTTTAAAATCCTTGTGTTGAGCCCTCTAATTTGATACCCATAATGTAGTGTTCGAAAAAAAAATTGTTTGTCACCAACTCCAATGGCGTCGCACAGCCGCCATGTTTTTTTTAACGTCACCTATCTAAGTACACTTAAGCAGCTAAAACAAATCTTACGATACCTCAATTATGTAAATCCGTTCAGCGGTTCTGGAGATATGAAGTTATAAAGAATTATACAAGATACGCGCGAAAAACAATACCCTTCTTTTGCAGTCTGGTAAAAATGAAAAGATGCAAAATGTATCCGATCTAACACAAATGTTGAAAAATTTCCACGAAAAGGATTTGAACCTGCACCTTTCTGACATACCGGGTCAGGTGCTCTCCCAATTGAGCTATCGTGGTTCTAACCAGCCCGCCGAAATTACTCAACACTATTTACTTTTTTACTTTGAAAGCCATAGGAG
Source organism: Eudonia mercurella (assembly GCA_963082485.1). NCBI lineage: Eukaryota > Metazoa > Arthropoda > Insecta > Lepidoptera > Crambidae > Eudonia > Eudonia mercurella. Next base: position 2,649,448 of record OY720037.1, read on the forward strand.
CCCATTCAATGTCAACAACTAACGTATAATAATAATCAAAAGCTTTATTATTTTTTTATAACATTACGCATACACACACACACACACACACACACACACACACACACACACACACACACACACATCATGGGTTCCTCTGAAAATCAGCGTTGCAGTTTCTTGAAGCTGCAACTTATGCTGAGAGGAGTCCAGTTCGTCGTAGCATTTTAATTTTAACTTTATGTTTTTGTTTTATTGTTAGAACCTAAGCCTGCTACGCCGAATAAATCTTTTGAATTTGAATTTAACGTCGATAACATCTAATCCTGCTCGTGGAAATTTTTCAACATTTGTGTTTTTGTAATTTGTTTCGCAACAAAATTTGCGTTAAAATTATATAAATAAAACAAAAAAAAAAACATTTCATAACTATTAACTTTATGCCATTTTTAATTAAATATTTCTATTATGAATTTGTGACGTCACATCAAAATAAACAAGCCACAGGCAGCCCTAGTGGTTTAGTAACCTCTGTGTACTAACATTTATGATCACTGCTGCTTGCTTTTGCGCACGTGACGCGCATGACTTCACTAATATAAATGATCATTTACAATTGCATGACCAATTAAAGTTAATAAGTAGGTATGTTTTACTAACAACACAAACACTAGATTTAGATCGGATACTCTTTGGATCTGACTTCTTGGCGGGAAAGTGAAGAGTCATGTCTGCGGTTTTGTTTTATTTTCTAAAATTTGTGTTATGTCGAATAATTATGTGAAATAATGGTGGATTATTAACCGTTAAGTGTTCGTGAGTGTGCATGAGTCTTGGCAAATGAAACAAAACAGTGCAACGTCACTTTTCAAATTCTCTCAAGAAGTCCGCCCGAGGACTTAGTAAAGCCCCACATCTTTATTAAGATACTCGATAGGGTTGGGGGTATATCATTTCTCACTTCTCATGTCTATTATCATTCATAATCATCACACAGAAAAGAAATATTGTTTATTTATGTATTACTTGTTAGAAAAATTACTTTGACACTGGCTAAATGTGCTAATCGCACAAAGCCATCAACAAAAAGAAAAAAAAAAAAATTTGCCTCACTTTTCTGTTACACGTTGTAGAAGAATCTAGGAAGCAGTAGGTCTGTATTAAATTATTCCTATTCTTAATCAAAAATTAGTTGGTGACCCCCATTGATTTAAATTACAAGAAAATCGAATTAATCACTGTTTCCTTTCGGACACTAATGCTACTATCCAATATAATGGTTAGTTAAGATTTATAGGTAGTAACAGGATTTTTTTTATAAAATCTTTTTACACACTGTCTTGAACTGAGGAGCTCGATGGCGCAGTGATTACGCGCCAGGTCTGCGATTGCTGAAGTTAATCTTCGCATAGGCCGGTCTTCGGATGAGTGACCAAAAATTTATCATCTCGAAATCCTCCTTGCTTCTGAAGGCATGTAAAACCGTTGGTCCCGGCTGCATTAGAAGTCGTTAACAACCATCAATCCGCACTGGGCCCGCGTGGTGGTTCATAGGAAAGGCTTCCATATTTTTTCTATTATTTAATATTCCTTTACTATTCTAATAGGCCTATGCCCAGCTGTGGGTAGATACGGTCTGAAAACAATAATGAGCATCATCACCACCTCATTTATGTCTCCACTGCTGGGGCACGAGCCTTCCCACGGGCCATTAACCACCACGCGGGCCCAGTGCGGTGCGGTGGTTGTTAACGACTGCTAATACAGCTAGGTTGAGCTGGGACCAACGGCTTTACGTGCCTTTTGAAGCACGGAGGAGCTCGAGATGATACATTTTTGGTCACCCATCCGATGACCAGCCTTTGTGAAAGTTGCTTAACTTTAGCAATCGCAGACCAGGTGCGTTAACCACTGCGCCATCGATCCTCATGATGATGATGATGATGAAGATAATATTATAATAATGTTAGAAATTGATACGAAGTTCGAATTTAGAATGAGAGAGTAACGAAGATGTTCCGTGGAGTGGACGCCATCAAGATCTCGGAGATTGCTAAGAAGGAGTTGTATTACTTCAAGATGGAGGAAGCAGGCTCAGTGACAGACAGGCCGACCTACAATCTGGACGAACCTACACCGGACGAGATGGTAACATTCAGATTAGAAAAACCATGCAAATTTAAAAAAAAATTAACTCAAAAAATTCCACAAAATTCGTGTGTATTTTTGACCTTACTGTCCATTGTAGTTAAGTGAGATGCTGGGTATGCAGCCATTGGGTTTTCCGTTGCTACAGAAAGCAATATCTCTTGACTTTCTCTTGACGTTTAATATTTCTCATGATTATATAAATACCTACTACTCGAAACTAAACCCTTTACGGATCTATTCGGGGTGCCAAGTGCGAGTTTCATTTGCCATTCGATAACGTTTACGTAATCGAGAATTTGTATGGCAACATGTTAACTGTTCTCGTATGCCGCCAGGAAGCGCTGCTTCAATGCCATACTAATTTTCGTTTTCGTTAACGTATTTGCGTAGGTCGCGGGAAGCCGCTGGATGCGAGCAGCACAAAACCGGTCGTTGTGGAGATCTTTGGGGGAGGCCTTTGTCCAGCAGTGGACGTCTTTTGGCTGAGATAATGATGATGAAACGTATTCGATTGAATACGGATAGTAAACAAAACTCATACTAGGCACCCAGATCTACACGAACCCGGCAAAGGTCGAACGACTCATCGGGATAAAATAATTAGTAAAACAATCTAAAATCAAAAAGTTCAAAATTCTAAATAATTTATTCAGTTTAGGCTACAAATACTTAGCTATTATTAATAAATTATGCTGTTGGTTCCTAAGCCTGCCTAAAGTGAGAGGCCAAGTACTTACCGAGAAGAACCGGTAAGAAATTTAGCTAGGGCATTTCTATCCCCCTTTCTTTTACAATTTACAGCGTCACAAAAGGTTTATTCGACCAATCTAATTACTAATTATTTATTTTCATTTATCATATTTAAAATATCATTAATTTTATAATACAGTCATAATCATCACGAGTCCATTGATGCATGGCACAACTATATTAGTACCTAATGCAACTCGGCTTCCGTCTAAAAATCAGCTCCATGGCGATGGCTTTGCTAATGGCGTGACACGTGCTGAGCCGGAGACTTTTTGCCTCTGTTTCACTGCTCACCTTAATATCCGGCAGGTCCCGGACATGGGTTGGACTCGTGGTGGCTATGTGGTTAGCTGTATAATTGGGAATGTTCTGCCTGGTTGGTGTTGGCAAGGCTTCTATTTCGTGCACAGCGAGGGGGTCCGAGTAGCGGTCTTGGTGGGGCCCTGAAGCGAAAGGATCTGCGGGGCACGTGAGTTGTCCTTAGTTGGTTGTTCTGCTCGGTGGTTTTCATTGAGTAGGCTTCCAACATCTCCAGTACTAGTCCGGATAACTAGTAGAGGCGCCTACTAGATGCAAAGTCTCCGGTTCAGTCAGCCGCGTAGGATTGTGGAACTGACGAGGTGCCTGGATGGATACTCAGAAGTCAGTTGGCTTACAACTCCGCCACCAAAGAGGATATTTGGTAGTCGACTTTAGAGTCGACGATCCAAGCGGTGGAACTGCGAGTTGTGCTCTTAGTGCAACGAGAAGTGAGCGAGCTTACAGCTCCGGTAACCTATCTGGTTATTAGGTAGTGGACGTAGTAATAAGTGTCCACGGGGCAACTAGCTCGAGACACTAGTCTTAAAAGTACCGGATGAAGAATGCGCTTCGGCGCGTCCTGATCTGGCGTTATGACCTGACGTAGATGGTCCCTTGTGTTTGCGCAAGGATGTCGGATACCTACTTTGTAACCTGACGGTCGGTAGGGGGTGTCAGTATAAACTTTAAAATCGTGTGTAGTGGGTTGTTCACCTTAATATCTTTATGCTTTTTTTAGTAACCCTTCTTTACATCTTTACTGAGATACTCGAGGGGTTGGGTGGTATATCATTTCTCATTTCTATTATCATTCATTATTATCATACAGAAAAGAAATATTGTTTATTTATGTATTACTTGTTAGAAAAATTACTTTGACACTGGCTACATGTGCTAATCGCACGAAGCCATCAACAAAATGAAAAAGAAAAACCCTTCTTTAGGCAACAGTGTGCAAAATAGATTAGTTGATTTGGTTTGATATTAATATGAGGAAAATGTCTCCTCCCTGTCATAAAAGGACAATAAACAATTTAACTTTTATTTATTTTACATGTAAATAGTTTTATTTTAATTTCTTATTTTTCGTTACTTCTATAATTTTCTTCTCCAGGGGTGGCTAAGCGTGCGGGCAGCTGAGAAGAAACAAGAGAGTTCAAACCTGGAATACCGTATTGCGACGCGCCAGGCCGCTCGCAAACGGCACCGAGCAGAGCTGATGGTTCCACACCTTCAACACCTGAACTTCGTGCTGTTCTGGCCTCATACTACGCATGCGCACCCGGAGCTGTACGGGCGCTGGGATATGAACAGTTAAGATGACAATATTAGTAGCACCAGTCTCACTCCGCACTTTAGGTATAACGCTACTGGAGGCACGAAATAAGGGAGGACTCTGGTAAGCTTAACTTAATTAAACTTTTATTTCAGGCGTAGCCCATAAAATTGTGTTAGTAACAAATAAAACTTATTATCTATGTTAGTATTACATTTTTTTTCTTAGTTTACTTTGGCGTGGGCAGTATCCCAGTGCCTCCAAATAGAGCAATCCGGTTTATCTGTTAATGCCATCAGGATGCCATTGGGGCTGCACCTTACTCTGTGCATCAATCCATCAGTACGGGCGTCTGCAAACATCCCTGATGCACTACAGAATCGAGGAAGACCCATTAGCATCCTGAAAGCATTGTTATACTGGACGCGCAGAGAGCCGATGGCGCGCTGCGTGTAGTTGACCTACAGACTGCACGTGTAAAAGGATTGGCAATATGCTCAGAACAATGTTAATTTTACGTCACCTGTACACCTTGCACATCCCGTGTGGTGCCGGGGGTAAATAATTGCACCACCCCATCTCTTCCCGTGGGTATCGTAGAAGGCGACTATGGATGGGACCATTCCAGAGGATGAGCAGCAGCGTCTCTCTGTGATTATTCTCACCTTACTGCGATCGCCAACCCGCCTGCCAAGCGTGGCGATTATGGCAAATTCCCCTCAAAATTATTTATCCTTGAGGGAAGCCTTTGTCCAGCAGTGGTCGTCTTTTTGGCTGAGATGATGAGGAGATGAGATGACACCTTGCAAACCTGCGAGCCAACATGTTACCAACGCTCTGCGCTCCCGCTCGATAGATATCCTACTGTGCTCGAGCACCTCACACATAGACCTTGCGCGGCCACGGATCTCGGAACAGCTCCGAATAGTCCGAGCGCTGATGTTGCGTGATTCCGTGCGCGTGAAAAGTTGTCTATGAATGCATTGCTTTAGCGCGTTTGTATGAAGCTTGCATGCATTCTGCAGCCTCCTTATTTTATGCTAGAGGTAGAGTTACCAGATGGAAAATTGAAAAGTCCCGAGTAAAAGGATGATTTCCATAGAATAGTTCTGAGATTTTGTCGTGAACGTAATTCACAACACTGTGGAAAAGAAAACTCTTTTTTTGTGTAGGTACCTAACTATATCCTGTGGGTTCTGTGAAAATCACGAGTCACTCCGCCACGCGAGCGGCCGCGGGCTCGCACGGGCGTCAGTCAGTTCAAATTAAGTCATAAGTCATATATTATTTAAAAAATACTCTGAATAATGTACTGTGTTTTATTGAAAAATCGAAAAATCCGGCCGCAATCCTGTCAGGAGTCTGAAAATCCTGGTCAAATCCGGAGATATGGTAACCTTAGCTAGAGGGGAGAGACCCCACGTAACCATTCGCGCCTCCTCGGCCGCGGTGGTACTCAAAAAGGTAAACAAAATGTACAAGTACATCGGCGGGCTTATTTTAAAAAGGACAACAGGATATAAGAGCTTAGCGATAGAACCCTGCGGCCAGCTTTCTCTGCTATCAAAGTAGAGACGAGAGAATCATCATCATAACCATATATTGGTCCACTGCTAAAAATAGGCCTCTCCAAGTGCACGCCACTGAGCACAATCCGCGGCTACTCTCATCCAGCTCTTGCCAGTCACCTTGCGAAGATCGTCCCTCTACCTAGTCTGAGAGCGTCCTACACTACGTTGCCGTTACGATCGTTTACCCTAGAGGTTATCAGTTCTGTGACTACTTAATAAAGCTTTACAACGTGTTTCAGATAGGCGTGGTCATAATTAAAAGACCCAAAGTGTATCCGATCTAGTTCTTGTGAAGTTACTAAGGCGTAATTATTAACCTTAATTTGTCATACAATTTTTCATTAAATATTTCTATTTTGACGTCACATCAAAATAAACAAGTCACAGCAATAGTGGCTCAGTAACCCCTGCGTACTTACATTTATAACTACTGCTGCCTCTTGCCTAATATAAATATTTATTTGACAATTCGCACCTTCGGTGCAACAAAGTCACAACAGCTCATTTTGTAATTTTACAGGAGAGGACTTTAAGATTTTTTCGCTAAAAATTTTCTTGTTACTGGATCATTATATGGAGTTAAAATCTTTATAAAATGTATTGTTTATTGTTTTTGCTTCTGTTTCTTCTGTTTCCCCAAATAAAGACTGGGTTTGCAGGGTTTGCAGTTTTTAATGCAACAAAGTCACAGATACCCAACTGTGACTTTATTGCACCGAAAGAGCGAATTGTAATTAAAGTTAGTATGTCTAAATAACTCTATATATAAGATCTAGATCGGATACACTTTGGGTTTTTTTATTATGACCACTCCTATATGATACACGTTGTATACTATATGTGATGAAAGAATTCAGGTATTTTATTTAGATATCGTAATGGTCGGTCGTGAAGTGCTGGAACTGACTAAAGAGAAGGCTGACGACATTCTATACGCTGGCGATGCTCCGGTCAATGAAGCATCAATGCACAAGCTGCTGTCTGCGCCTGCTCTCGCTATATGCTTTCGAATACTCGACACAGACAAGCATTTCGTATGTAAGTAGCTGTAGCTGTGACGTACACTAGCGTAGCGTAGAAGTTAGTTATAGGCCTACTGAACAGTAACAAGTTGAAGTCAAAGTCAATATTTTTTATTCAAATAAACTTAGGAAATATGCTCTTGAATCGTCCAAACATTTTTTTACTGACCCATTCACGATGTCTATTTTTTAACTGTGGAGATGAATGGGCGCAGACAAAAACTCGATGTCGTGGTGGGGAATGAAATCTCTCTCTTCTTATTGGAGGTACAAATTTCCAGCGCTTAAGCGGTCGTGCTGTGTTGATTTCTCTTGATTTGGGTACTTCCCGTTTGGACGACTTTCCGTTTTGTAACCATAGTAAAATATTTAAACAACAGTAGCCTTTCGTAAACTTTCATACATTTAGTCGCGTTTGGACAACCATAATTTTAATAATAATTTTGTTATTATTTTTTTAATTATATTTTTGCGTTCACATTTTTATGTGATCTTATGTTTATAATATGTTTTGTGTGAGTAATGATGAGCTCGATGGTTAACGCGTTCTGTTTGCAACTGCTAAGGTTAAGCAATTTTCGCAAAAGCAGGTCATCGGATGGGTGACCAAAGATTAATCATCTCGAGCTCCTCTGTGCTTCGGAAGGCACGTAAAGCCGTTGGTAGTGGCTGTATTAGCAGTCGTTAACAACCGCCGATCCGCACTGGGCCCGCGTGGTGGTTTATGGCCCGTTCTCCCTATACATTCATCCGTGAGGAAGGCTCGTGCCCCAGCAGTGGGGACGTATATGAGCTGGTGATGTGATGTGTGTGTGTAATGTTAATATTGTTTACATGTAATGTTATGTAATGTGAGCTGCGCGTCCCTTCTAACTGGTTCCACAGATGTCAGCGCCCAACCTTGGCTCGTCAATGTCACGGGATTAGCTGAGTAGTGACCATTTCTGCCATTTATGCTATAAGTTGTCATAGATGCTCCGAATATATCTTTCATTTCATTTCATTTTATTTCACAATTCAACAATATATTAACTCTTGTAGCTTTGGTGCGTTCAATATTATACGAACCACCTCCAATTGACGAGGACAAGCCAATGAATGAGCAACTGGCACGAAAATCGGCTTTTGATCTGTACAAATCGTTCAGCCCTAATAGGGAGCAGGTCTGGCAAATGCGTAGAGAAGCTAAAATTCAGCGGAGGGTAAGTTCAACACTATTTTTATATCTATCCTAACCTAAAATCTATGCTAATATTATAAATGCGAAAGTGAGTTTGTTTGTTTTTTTGTTTGATACGCAAAACAAACAATTCGAAAGAATGACTCGAAGAAGGAATTTTGTTTATTTTCCTATAAAGGAGTAAAAAAGGGAAGAAGGATTTTTTGGGGAAATTGTTATTTTTAAAGTATTATCTATAAAAATTAATAATTTAATCGATCTAAGTATAGATTTTTCAATAATTTTTCGAAAAATCTCCCCTAGAGGGGTGAAATAAGGTTGGAAAGTTAGTATGGAAATCCTTACATTTCGGTGTTTGGTCTAGTTAGAAATTATGAAGTGTTTCAAGATTTTTGGAAAGTGATCCCTTTTATTTGGCTTTTATTACGAATAAACACTAGTCGTGTAGCCCACGTGAGCAAAGCCGCGAGCAAAAGCTACTTTATCATACAATCTCAACAACAATGCAATAAAACAACATCTGTTTGAAACAGATTACTTTACAGCTCTTATACTTATATCTATACTAATAATATTAAAAAGCTGAAGAGTTTGTTTGTTTGTTTGTTTGGTTGAACGAGCTAATCTCAGGAACTACTGATTCGAATTGAAAAAATATTTTTGTGTTGAATAGTCCATTTATTGAGGAAGGCTATAGGTTGCATCACATCACGCTATGACTAATTCAATTCAATTCAATTTATTTATTCAGATATCAGAGATCCAATTATGGTTAATAACAATGTGCACTTAATTACTATGTTAGTACATTTTAATTCAATAATACACTAATAGGAGTGGAGCAGCAATGAAAAATGTTTGTTTGAAAAAAAACGGGAAAATAAAATAGTTTTTTAATAGATTGTTCGCTAATTACCGCGGGTGAAACCGCGGGGCATAGTTAGTATTAGGTATATAAAAACAATCGCTGACAGCCAATGCAAGACAGCCTCTTAAACAAGACACTGGTCGTACGCTTTAATATATCCTATACATAGCATTAATTAAATAATATACCTTTAATTCTTTATTTAAAGTACACTGACAGATATATACGTTTCGTCAATATTTATACGTATCGGTGTTGGTGTGCATATTCGCTTACATCCATTATTTCTTCTGCATGTGCATTTTTTTTGCGGACTCGGAGGGCGTTGCCTGAGTACTACCTCATTAATATATTTACTTCAACTTTATATGATTTGATTATAATAATGTTTAGCAAGAAGAAATAGAAAGGCGTGCGAGGCGCTTGTCAGAGATGCAGAGAATGGCGCGGCAAGCGCAAGCAGAAGCGATTGAGGCTAGAACAAAGGAGAAGGAGCAGAAGAAATTGGAACTTTTGAAAGCTGGCGTTAGTGATTTGAATTGTTATCATCATCATCATAATTTTTCAAAGTTTTTATTTTATACATTAATAGGAGTTTTTATTTATTATTGAAAATTACAAAATTAAAATCTGAGATTATAATAACCTTAAGTAACTAAAACTAATACAAAACTAAAATACGGCGTCAAAAAATTCCTCCGCGTCGCAGTCGACTGGTAAAGTACCCAAGAGACTGGCGGCATTTCCACGTTGAATGGCAATGCTTAGTCTCTGGCCAAGGAAAAAGCCAGCCTTTGGGTCATGGGAAGTGTCAACCAGCCGTTTGGAGATGTCATTAAGTCCTCGCGCGCCCTGTGAACGCACGGTCGTACACAAGGTGGCCCGCTAATTATACCTACAGCGCGGGACGGGTTAAACAAAACATGAGCATTCGGACCCCACGGCCCGAGGGTTTCAACCCCAAACGGCTCGAAAATATAATTACCGATAAGGTTATTATACTTTCGCCGCTTGAGGTTTTCTGCAGCCGCAGCAGAAATTTTTGCATTAACAATGCTATAATATGTAGTTACAACAATATAAAATCATTTATTACTAGTGCTTTTTTAGCCTATGTTGTGTCCCACTGCTGGGCAAAGGCCTCCCCTCTAAAGCAACCAGTCTCCGGAAGCTCGAGTGGGAATCGAACCCACGATCTTGGGATAATCGGTTCAATGATCTGACTGCTAAGCTACCGAGACCCCAGAAGACCGTAGTACTTTGTGATTTATGCTGCAAGCTAGAGGTATTACGTCACTGTTTTTATCTTATAGGTAAAAATATGTTTGACCAAAAATATTAATTTGAAAAAGTTGAAAAATTCCACGAGCGGGATTCGAACCCGCACCCCATCATATTATAATATTATATAACAAAAAAGGGCGTTACTTTTTACTTGCATAATTTGCTTACATATACTAGCAAGTCAAAGTAACTATACCATAACTTTTGCACGGCAGGATCATCATCATCATCATCATCATCAGCCATATGACGCCCACTGCTGGGCATAGGCCTCCCCCAAGGATCGCCACGGCAGGATATGATTCGCAATTGTAGAGATAACTTAATTTCATTGATGGGAAATGCCGCCCAGTCCTGGGGCAGTATTTTAGCTATTTACATACTATTAGGTGAGATGACGACCAATTTCTTTAATGTTACTACAAAAGAGATATTTAGCTGTTACAAATGTTATAACAACTAGATTCAAAGTTTCTTTAATGATAAAGAGGTAATAAATTTAAAAAATGCAATTTCACAGAATTTATCAGCTTTAGACAAAATGGCTGAAGTGCCCGACGAAGAAATAAACATTGTTATACCAGAGGTAAGAGTTTTGATTTTGTAGTTGTCATAAACTCTTTGAATTTGAAAAGTGACGTTGCACTGTTTTGTTTAATTTGCCAACACTCATGCACGTTCACGAATACTGAACGGTTAATAATCCACCATTATTTCACATTAATAATAATCAACTGAACAGACAAAATAAAACAAAACCGCAGACATGACTCTTCACTTTCCCGCCAAGAAGTCCAGCCTTTACTTTGTCGATTGTAATAAAAGACAGCTGTCTGACGTGTTTAACTTCTTCCAGGAACTTCCAGAAGAAATGGAAGAAGAAAGTAGCGAAGAAGAAGACGAGAATGAATATATACCGCCAGCCGGTCTCCTCATACCGGGCTTCTACGCACCGCCCAACGATATAGCAAAGACCAACGGACTAGCGATATTGTTCCCTAATGTAAGAACATTTTTCACCCGATCCTCTAAATACCACTACGCATTTACAGAATAGACTAAACATGTACAGCAGCCAAGACACCGGACTTGTAGAACAAGGGTACGACGACCTGTTCCCCTACTACGAGCTCTTATAGCAGTATTATTGCAGCTATAGAAAAGAGACGCGTGTATATTCGCCGCTACACGCGTCTCGCTTTCACAACTGCAATAATACTGCTATAAGAGCTTGTGGTAAGCCTCCTGGTTCACTCGCGCTCTATTCAAGGTAGGTACAGACATATCTATGAGTTTCTCCCCACTCCCGCGACACGGTCAACCTGAGCCGATGTCCTAGCCTTTAGAGGCGCCCTTGGTTCATACGCAAAATATTCTATTCTATCTTATTTTATTCTATTCTATTCTATTCCATTCCATTCCATTCCATTCTATTACATTATATTTCACTCTATTCGATTCCATACCATTCCATTCTATTCCATTCCATTCTATTCTATTCCATTCCATTCCATTCTATTCTACTCCATTTCATTCCATTCTATTCTATTCTATTCTATTCTATTCTATTCTATTTTATTATATCCGGGTTGTTCCGTTCCCGATCCGATCCAAACCCATAGGAGAATTTAGTTAGGTATGGGTGCGTTATGCCGTTCCTTCTGGAAAACCTCTGACGGTGTGAAACACAGCTTGAGGAACCCTTTTAGTTTCTTGCCGCCCCTAAAAAGTCCGGTGACGCTGAAAATGCCATCTGATTCAATCAGCCAATTCTCTCCGTGTGTCTGTTTACTCCAAGCGCGGATCCATCATTGTAGGCACAGTGGGCATGCCCACAATTTTAATTGAGATCGAAGATATTTTTTTAGTGCTATTTGTATTTTTTTTAATGAACGAGTTTTAATGTATTCTTATGTATGTATTATGTATCATGTATGTATCATGTATTATGTATGTATGTATGTTTTATTGTTATGTGTTGTGCAGGTCAATAAATGTTACTTTATCTTTATTTGTGGTTATATTCAATCCCTAAAAAAACTAGCAATTAACCGTGTGCGTGTGATTCTGAACGTAGAGCAGCACACAACACACGCACACATTTACAGCTAAAACCTAACCAAATTCAGAAGTCAACATTTTGATTACGACTCGCACTTGGCCGATTTTTGGGTGGCCGTACCCACAGCCATTTTTGCGTGCTGGATCCGCGCTTGCTATCTCCGCGAGAGTCTGTTGGCGAGTGAACTGGGTGCCTCGTGTGAGTTTTGTTGGAGTTTTTATAACTGACAAAATTGGACGAAAACCCATATTCTAAGTGGATGTCAGTTAATATTCCATTATTTTTAACTCATCAGATAGCTTATTAGACCTCGTTGGCTAGTTCTACCTTTTTAGATGGTAGTTCTACAGAATCTCATACTGTGTTCATTATCTTATGCCCTTAGCAAGTGTTGGAGTGTGTCGTCCCGCAGGATGAGTTCCTGCCACCTCACGTTTTGGTCTTGCTGAGTATACCACAGCGTCACGCAGCCATTGAAGTGATGCGCAAACATAAAAACGCTATTATACATGTAAGTGTGTATTTTTTATGTTAGTATCGTATTGGATTGGCAGTGGTGTCGTGTTAGACACAGTAGTTTTAACCGCTTCTGTGGTCAAGTGGTCTAGTGGTCTTAACACCACCGGTTTAGATCCAGAGGTTCCGGTTTTGATTCCCAGCGGGCGGTACATGTTTGTGTATTCGGTTTGGTTGGTGGTAGGGCTTGTTTATCCGCCTGGCACCACCACCTTACCTACGTAAATATGTCGCCATAACATCAATGTTTGTACCATTGTTGTGTTCCGGCAGTTAGAGATAAGATAGCCAGTGCCTCATTAGGTGAGGATTCCGGGTGAAGTGTGCTTCGAGCCTTGTACGTTGTTATTGTTAAAAGTGGCCGTTTTTAGCTGTAACGTCTTATTTAACTAAACCATAACATGTCAGATGTTCATTAGGTGATGTTAAAATGCTAAGTTACTTCATTCAAATAGTTTGATGAGCATAATTTGATTTTATATCTCTAATTACTAGATATGTTTTTTTTTATTGGCGGCGCTAGTGTGCGGCGTAAACGCTCATAAGTTGTATATTTATGCCAAATAAACTTTTATTCATTCATTCATTCAATACGTGTTTGGTAGATATCGATAATAAGCCTGCCGGTCATCTACCTATATTCGTACATAAACTACTATTGTTGCAGATGGGGATATTCAGAGCACCCACGCCCTTCAATGCTGTCCACATAGCGTATACCGTGCATCAGTTTGATAGCATGAACGAGCAGTTGACGGAGTGAGAAAGCTTCAGCTTTTTAAAAAGATTTTAATTTCAATATTCTTTTACACAATGTTTTATTATCAGTGATCGGAATAGGTAGAGCTATTTTGGTTCATTGACCGTAAATGTTGATGTTAATATGGACATTACGCGAGATTCTAACTGAAACTTTTTTTTATAAACATGATAAAAGAAGGCTTGTCTTACGTATTGGCAGTGGGCGCCACGACATTGTCAAACTTACATTAGCGACGCGTTGTCAATTTCCATCGCGCACACGCGCAATGTTGCCGCACGATTTTGCCGCGCAACACTGTTTTTGGAAACAAAGAATACAATACGTACAAGAACGTTCTTTTTTTTGTCTCTTTCTACAGCATTCAAATTGTTTATCGACAATATTTCGGGAATGTCCATATTAATACAACATATGGCAAGTACAAAAAATTGCTCTACTCTAAAGTTGAGCAAAGGCCGCCATCATAGAAATCGAGACATCGCTCGCTACTGACTGGTAGTGCTTAATCACCACGCTTGCCAAATGCGGGTTGGTTATCTATCACAAACCCTGGCTTTACTTACTTCGGATTTTTTTTTAATGATAAAAGGAGGCAAACGAGCAGGCGGGTCACCTGATGGAAAGTAATCATCGCCGCCCATGGATACCCGCAAAACCAAAGTAATCGCAGGTGCGTTGCCGGCCTTGAGGAAGGAGTTGGATCTTGAGGAGTAGGAATTTGAACGATGGGCCTCCGGTACTTTCACTCACCGGACGAAACACAACAGCAACGAGTGCCATTGTTTCACGCCGATATTCTGTGAGAGGGTGGTATTACGCCGGGCGAGCCGGCCCATTTCGTGCTGCAACGCAGCGTGGCTCTACCACTCAGACAGTGTCACTCATTTAGCACCACCCAGGGGTCACGATAATAATCTAGTGATATCAAACAGCTTTTTTCAACACCACCCACGTAGACTTTATACCTGGATATCACCAGATGGCAAATATCGCAACCAAATTGACTATATACTGATTAGGTCGCGATGGAAGACATCGATTCGAAATAGTCACACGTTACCTGGGGCCGATTGTGGATCAGATCACCAACTTCTGATCTCCAAAGTTCAGCTCAAGCTGAGGGCAGCCAGAAAACTTGAAAAGCAAAGAAGGATTGAGGTGAAGGATAGCTCAAAGTTTTTTAAGGCAATTGAACACAATTGGACCCAATGGACAAACGCGGACCCTGATTCCGAGACCCCGGATCAGCTGTGGAACCGAGCGAAAACCCTAATAGAGAACGCCGTCAAGGAGTCCGTACCACCTGAACAAACACGAAAACGACAACATTGGATGAGCGACATCACTATGGAACTTGTTGAAGAAAGGAGAAGAATGAAAGCCTCAGGAGCTGATGTCAGATCTCTGAATGCCATGTCTGCGCAGATTCAAAAAGCATGCAGGCAAGACCGAAACGCCCAGCTTCAGAATATATGCGTAGAAGTTGAAGCACACGCAGACAAACATGAATCTAGAGATCTCTATCAGAAGATACGCTTCATCACCAAGACCCTTGCTTCTAAGACATGGGCCATCGAAAACGCTCATGGTGAGACAATCACTGAAATAAAAGAGATCTCCGAAACTTGGAAAGAATATTGCCAGTCACTATTTCAGGATCAAAACTCACAATGTTTTGCGTCAACCGAACCTAGGGAGGAAGAGATAGAGCCAGACATTCTCGAAAGCGAAGTGAGAGCTGCGATTAAACACCTGAAGAACGGGAAAGCCACCGGCAGAGATGCTATCCCGATAGAAACCATCAAAGCGTCAGGTGAACATGGTGTCCAGATTTTCAGAACCCTCTGCAACAAGATATGGCAGACAGGGACATGGCCGCAGGAATGGGCTCACACTGTATTTATCCCTCTACACAAAAAAGGTTCGACGAAAACGTGTAGTAACTACCGCCTCATTGCCCTAATATCACACTCGAGCAAGATCTTACTGCACATTCTCAACGAGCGCCTTAAGACCTTCTTATCCAAAGAGATTGCACCCGAACAAGCCGGCTTTGTGAAAGGTAAAGGAACCCGAGAGCAAATCCTGACAGTGCGCCAGATCATCGAGAAAGCCAGAGAATTCAACAAGCCCACTTATATTTGCTTTGTTGATTTTTCAAAGGCGTTTGACTCTGTGAAATGGCCGAAACTTTGGAAGACTCTACTGGAGATGGGTACACCAAAACACCTTGTGCACCTTTTGAGGCGCCTCTACGAGGATGGGACTGCGTCAGTGAGAGCAGACGAGATGCTTTCAAGCCACTTCCACCCTAGCGCGGGAGTCCGTCAAGGATGCATTATTTCTCCGCTTCTGTTCAACATCTACACAGAGCTCATAATGAGAATTGCCCTCGAAGACTGGACGGACGGTATTGCAATTGCCGGCCTGAGGATTTCGAACCTGCGCTACGCAGATGATACCACCCTATTTGCAAGCAGTATGCAAGATATGGAAGACCTACTGCATAAAATGGAAAGCGTCAGCTTGGATTTTGGCCTTAAGATCAATCGCAGCAAGACAAAGATGATGATTGTGGATCGTGCCAACAACAACTTGCCCGAAGTCACGAAAATTGCGAATTGCGATGTGGTCCAATCATACGTCTATCTGGGAGCGCTGATATCCAACAATGGCGGATGCGTGGACGAAATAAAGCGACGTATGGCGATTGCGAGGTCTTCTATGGACAGACTTAAGAAAATATGGAAGAACCGCAACATCACCAAAGCCACAAAGACCCGGCTAGTTAGAGCACTTGTGTTCCCCATATTCCTTTATGCTGCAGAAACATGGACGCTTCGGGATAACGAAAAAAGGGGATAGATGCTCTCGAGATGTGGTGCTGGAGAAAAATGCTTGGGATATCGTGGACAGAGTTCCGTACCAATGACTCCATCCTCCAAGAACTAGGCATCAAGCAGCGCCTATCGTCTATTGTCCAAGCTCGCATCCTCACCTTCTTTGGACACATATCTCGACGCGGCCGTATGTCCCATCGAGCGACTGGTGGTGCAGGGCAGAGTTGAGGGCACCCGAATGCGTGGCAGATCACCAATGAGATGGACAGACCAAATCAAGGCAGCACTAGATGACCCCCTGTACCAATGCACCAAAAAGGCAACCCTCAGAGAGGAATGGCGACGAATTGTGAGGCGGGTCACCCGACCGAAATGACGACCACGACCACTCTGTCAAGAGTGCTACGACTAAGAAGAAGAAGGGGTCACGTTTCTCAAGCTCAAGGGTAAGCCTACGGACGCGAGTAACATTAACCCCCAACACACGCTGATCCGAAACACGCTTTGCTCGACCTAGACCTGGGCCTAATTTTTTTTTTAAAGCAAACTGTTTAATCATTTGGCCACCAACCTGCCTTTTGGTGAGCGGGATGTGGCCTAAGGTGATACATGCTTAGACATGAGATGCCTATTCACTCTTGCTTTGAAGAGACCCAGGTCGTAGTGAACAGGGAACACGTGACCAGGTAGCGCATTCCACTCTTTGGCGGTTCGCAGAAGAAAAGAGTTAGCAAACCGCTTGGTACGGACAGGTGGTATGTCTACAACGTACGGATGGTAGGCTAACCTGCGTCTAGTACCCCGATGGTGGAAGGGGGCTGGGGGAACGAGATCGTGTAGTTCACTCGCACACTCTCCAAAATGTATTCTATAAAACACCGATAGACCAGCAACTCTGCGACGGTGACTGAGGACTAACAGACTTTCACCGTGGTTTGACGCAACCTACTTTGTATAAATAGGCATATAAGGTTATTTAATTTACCTATTATCAACTATCATCTCGAGCTCTTTCGTGCTTCGGAGGGCATGTAAAGCCCTTGGTACCGGCTGCATTAGCGCAGTCGTCAACAACCATCAATCCGCGCTGCGCCTCCGTGCTAGTCTATGGTCCGTGGTATTTCCATCCATAGCGAAGGCTCGTGCCCCAGCAGTGGGAACATAAATGAGCTAGTGATGATGGTGACTATCATTTCAGTGTCGAGGTGAAGCTGGCCTTCATGCTCTCAGTGAAGGTCGATGTTCCGCTTCTAGAGCTGATGGACCTTGGGCCGCAGCACGTCAGCCGAGACCGAACCAGTGGGGAGGACGAGTGTGCCGCTCTGTTCCCTGTCGACTATGCTGATAGCTATCCGCAGTTTGAGGACTTTGGGGATATGACGATCCTCAATCCAAAAGAGGGAACATCTTGAAAAGGCTACTTTCTTCCCGTTTGGTTAAGACGACACTTCGGTTCGTGAATATTTGAAACGGCTGATCCTTACAGGCGCTGACTTAAGGTCGAAAAACGTAGCGACACACAAATAAAAAAAAAAAAATAATAAAAAAAAAAATAAAAAAAAATAGTTATAGTATTAGTTTTTAGTTATAGTATGCAGCTACTAAATTACGAATATTGATGTTATCAATGTATTAGAATGGTTTCCAAGCATTTAAACTAAGTAGTTTCATAAAATGTTCAAATAATTTTTAACGCAAATTTTGTTGCGAACAAATTACAAAAACACAAATGTAGAAAAAATTTCCACGAGCAGGATTTGAACCTGCACCCTTCTGACATACTGGGTCAGGTGCTCTTCCAATTGAGCTATCGTGGTTCTAACCAGCCCGCCGAAATTATTCAACACTTTTTACTTTGAAAGCCAAAGGCGCCCATTCAATGTCAACAACTACCGTCACTAACATCCGATCATAATATTTTTACAAATATTAAAAATCAGTTAAGAAGTAGGCAAGCTATTTATAAAATGTTCAAATAATTTTTAACGCAAATTATTAGGCTGGCTAGGGCTGGTCAGAACCACGATAGCTCAATTGGAAGAGCACCTGACCCGGTATGTCAGAAGGGTGCAGGTTCAAATCCTACTCGTGGAAATTTTTCAACATTTGTGTCAAGTAGTTTCGTTGTAATTCCAAGTAATTTTTAGAGGTGTTTTCGAAAATAAATTTGATCGAGTCAAAATTATGCAATCGTGTATTTGAGCTAGCATTTAATTAAAGATGTAAATGTACCTTTATCAACATTTCAGATTAGTTAGTCATATAGTCTTAAACTATTCCACGAAAGTTGGTGCATTGTTTCAGTGTGTTTCCCATACGGTAAACTTGGATTAAATGTATGAACTGAAAAAAATAATTACTAAACGCAACTAAAGAGTCTGTAAAAAATAAGGTTTACCAAACAGGAAGTTTACCAAATGGCATGTTTACCTAACGGGAAGTAGCTCTTATGTCGTATTGTCATGTCCGTTTGACATGTTAACGTTAATTTGTTTGAATAAAAATCTAAATAAAAGAAGGTCGTTTTTTATTCAAACGTCTGGGTGAGACCTTTGTCCAGATGTGGGTCAGTTTGTGAGTCGTTTATTTATCTCCGTGCCTGATAAGAACCTTGCACGGTCATGATATGATAAAGTTTACCTTCGTTTAGTAAACATTTAAGCGTTTTAGGCAGCTGTCCCACCGCCGGCGAGCGACAAACTATAGACTATTTACTCGCTCAAGAAACGTACAATAGATTCACGTCAATAAAAAAGATGCATACCTATATAAAAAGTTGATCGCAGACTGTTCACACTGCCGGCGAGTACTCGCTTTAGTAGTTTGCAGCTGGCGAGTACTCGCTTTACTAGTCTGCCGCTGAGCGACAATCGCTCAGCGATACTCGCTTGACGATCAGATCACTCGCCGAGCGATCAACCAGTAGTCATTTCTACATAGAGTGCGGATCTGAGTTCTAGGGATAGCTAACATACTGAATTCAGAACAATTATTTGAACTATCCTTGTTGTCTAGTTCAGACGACGACCTATGTTATAATAGCATTTGTGTAGTAGCAGCGGCAGTTCTGAAAAGACGGAGGAATATTTTGAAAACTAGAATTTGGATGCAAAATTTTAATTATTTCAGAAGAGAATACCTACAGTGAGTTTAAAAACTATTCAAGGAGTTGTCAAATGAAGATTTTCGTACATATTTAAGAATGACAAGACAACATAAAATAATAACAAGATGTACGTTTTTCTTAAACATACGGTACGGTAACTGTGTTTCTATTATGTACGATATCGACGTAATCGAACGTGACGAAGTCACGATGATTTTTCTTGTGTAACTGGAACGACAGTCACGGTGATTGAAAAATAACGACTTTGCTCCATGTCTACAGGACTAGGCGAGTAGCGCGAGTAATCGCCCATTGCACAAGAACACTCGCTTATAGCCCAGCGACAAAACTATTGGAACTACAACTCGCTTGTCGCTGGTCGCCAACTCGCTTCTAGTTTCTAACTCTACTCGCTACTCGCTCATCGCCGACGGTGGGACACCTGCCTTATCTGTCTATTTATCCGTTCAGCAGCCGACCAAACGAGTCAACGACGCTTCAAATGCTTGCTTATATGTGCCTATCATTTTCTTAGTAACTGACGAGGATCTTTTTTCTATGGCAATGCAATTATACAATCTCGTTGGATGTCAGTTTACATCGAACCCATTATAAACCGTAACCCACTGCCATTGAGTCTATTGTTTCACGGTTAGTGTCTTGTTTGTATTGTATGACAGACAAACACGCATGATTAGCACGAATTAACACAACGATTTAAATATGGTAGGTTAGGTTAGGTATTACGCCTTGGTGGCCGAGTGACGCGCTTGGCCCGAAGTCAGAAGGTCAGGGTTCGATTCCCAGGTCAGGCAAAGGGTTTAGTAATAATTATATCGATGCATAACGCGGAAAGCTGCTGGATGCGAGCAGCACAAAACCGGCCGGTGTGGAGATCCTTGGGGGAGGCCTTTGTCCAGCATTGGACGTCTTTTGGCTGAGATGATGATGATGATGATGATAATAACACGGGTTTGTGTTCACCAACCCGCATTTGTAAGCGTGATGAAGATGATTAATAATAACAATAAGTTCATTTATTTGTCTCCGAAACAGTAAGATTATGTATATTCTTAAGGGGGTGCCGCGCGGAGTTTCGAAAATTTACGTGTTTTTAAGCCACTGGTGCTAGGCGCTGAATAGGTCATATACATTAAGAGGACTAGTGTAGGTTAGCTTGATCCTTTCACAAGGCCATGGTTGTCTTGGAATTTGAAACAAATACCTAGAAACTGCATAAACAATACGTAAAAGTAATGCTATCTAAAAACTTATTTCTTCAGAAACTTTGCAAATATAGCACAAATGAAACAATGATCCGACATCAAAATGTTTGTAATGATATTCCGCAAGCCACTGTTTTTTTATTTTTCAATTAATAATATGAATATGAAAATATTACGACTTTTATTATTTTTTACCCAAACGCCTATGATTTTACGAAAGTAAACATTGCTCTAATTAAATCACCAGCCTACTCTGTACAGATATTAGTGTGCGTGCGTATTCGTAGTTGGCGCCGTTGTCACACCACTGCCACGCGCCGGCCGCTCGCTCGCTATCATAAAGAAACTTGAAACTCGCAGTTTTGCGTCCGCGCTGCACCCCCTTAAATGAGACTTAAAACAGCCATCATAAAACATAGAGACAAAACGTAATATGTGAGCAAAGAGAAGTAGTTAAATGTCTCTGTATGTAAGTATTCTATAAACTCTGCTGTTCTGACCACTAGACTCTGACCACATGAGTTTCGCGTATTTACTGCGAGTGCTGAGGTTAAGCAACTTTCGCAAAGGCCGGTCATCGGATGGATGACCAAAAATGTATCATCTCGAGCTCCTGCATGCTTCGGAAGGCACGTAAAGCTTTTAGTCCCGGCTGCATTAGCATTCCGGACTATGATATAGGATACTTTTTATCCCGGTAACAAGTTCCTGTGGGATAGTGTAGTCTTCACGAACGAAGTCGCGGGCGACAACTAGTGATTAATAAAGATTTAGAGGTTGAAGGTACTTGGTTACTTCAACTCATCGCTACTCTTTGCCAAAGTATGTACTGACAGTATTTCCACACAAAATAAGGAGATCCCAGAAGGTATGATTGATACATACCGTGCCCGAGCAACGCTAGGGTTGCCAACTATACTGTTAAGAACTTACTAATATACCATTTTTTACTACTTTATACTTTTTACTGTAGAACAAAAATAAAGTACAAAAACTCAAATGTTGAAAAGTTTCCACGAGCAGGATTTGAACCTGCACCGCCTTTGGCTTTCAAAGTAATAAGTGTTGAATAATTTCGGCGGGCTGGTTAGAATCACGATAGCTCAATTGGAAGAGCACCTGACGCAGTATGTCAGAAGGGTGCAGGTTCAAATCCTGCCCGCGTAAATTTTTAAAATTTTTATTTTATTTGAAAGAACTTGTCAAGACATAAAAAAAATACTAAAACAACATTTTCCAGTATTGGGCAGTTTTTGAGATATCGACTCTTGTTTGCTTTCCGTAAACCTGTTTATGTGTGAATGTGGAATTGGAATTTCAGTATATTTTCATTGTGTTTTTAGGGAATCAAGATAGTTAGAAAAGAACGAAGGAGCAGATTATGTTACAAGAGCAACATACATACTGAATTTTTTTTTAAATAAGAAATAGCTCAAAATCTGCCCATGATAGACTTGCTCTGTTTAATAATTTTTTGCTTATTAGGATAAAATCTTTAACATGAAATATTTTTTTGAAGCGACATATTCATCATCATCATCATCATCAGCTCATTTTATGTCCCCACTGCAGGGGCAAGAGCCTTCCCTATGGATGGATAGGGAGAACGGGCCATAAACCACCACGCGGGCCCAGTGCGGATTGGTGGTTGTTAACGACTGCTAATGCAGCCGGGACCAACGGCTTAACGTGCCTTCCAAAGCACGGAGAAGCTCGAGATGATAATTTTTTGGTCACCCATCCGATGACCGGCCTTTGCTAAAGTTGCTTAACCTCAGCACTCGCAGACCTGGCGCGTTAACCACTGCGCCATCGAGCTCCTCGTAGCGAAGCGACATCGCCAAAAAAAAACCCCAAATTACTCATACCTCTACCTTTATAGAAATAACGTTACTTACCGGTACTTATAGTGGGAATTTGGTAACGGTATCAAACCCAGGGTGCCTAGTGCGAGTTTTGTTTACTATCCGTATTC
Source organism: Eudonia mercurella (assembly GCA_963082485.1). Classification (NCBI taxonomy): domain Eukaryota; kingdom Metazoa; phylum Arthropoda; class Insecta; order Lepidoptera; family Crambidae; genus Eudonia; species Eudonia mercurella. The sequence goes on from OY720037.1 coordinate 2,672,317, forward strand.
ATTCGATTACGTTTATAAAACGGAAATTAGTATGACATTGAAGCAGCGCCTCCTGGCGACAAACGAGAAGAGTTAATCATAGTCATACAAATTCTCGTTTTCGTTAACTTAATCGTATGGCGAATGAAAGTCGCACTTGGCACCCTGGTCGCGAGATTCCATGTTCGTTAGAGTTTGTCTATGTGTGCACTTGAGCACGGTAGTATAAAGATTACTTTCTGCAGTATCGTTATTTTGAGGTTCCGATTTCTTTAAATCAGCAAAAATGGCTGTGTTTAATTTTATAGCGCATCCTTCTCGCATTTGAACTTTGAGCTTCACCGGGTGTAACATAATTCGGAGTATCGTAGAATCCGTGTCATGTAGGCACTAGTGAATTGTGTGTTTTAACAATTTGTAGTGGTCACAACAACTTTTCTAACAAATATGTTTGTACCGACCATTTTTAGTACGACCTTACGAGTATAATTTTGTCCTATCAATACGAAAGTTTGATTTGTCCAAGTAAAACTTAATATTTATTGGAGATTAAAACTTATACTAGTTCTGCATAGGGCTATAGACCAGCTGTATGTTTGGTAAGTACCTATGTAATTTTTCATTCATATTATAGTTCTTATTAAAAATTTTAAAAAAAGAACGTATTACAGTAAGTAAATTTTTGTGATTTGTTACCATCATAGAGGAGCTCGATGGCAGTGGTTAACGCACCCGGTCTGCGAGTGCTAAGGTCAAGCAACTTTCGCAAGTGTTGACCGGATGGGTGACCAAAAAATGTATCATCTCGAACTCCTCCATGCTTCGGAAGGCACGTAAAACCGTTGGTCCCGGCTGTATTAGCAGTCGTTAACAACCACCGCACCGCACTGGGCCCGCGTGGTGGTTTATGGCCCGTTCTCCCTACCCATCCATAGGAAAGGCTCGTGCCCCAGCAGTGGGGACATAACCTGTATGTTACTATATTTTATATAAATATTTAATTCAGCTTAAGTGTAGCAATTAATATTTAAAAAAAATATTGCTAATTATAATGTTCCGACATAAAAGAAATATAAGTTTAAGAGGACTATACTTACTTGAATCATTCAAGTTGTAGCTTGTACCTCTTCGTTTGTTTTCCTTACTTACATTCGCAACTCGTGGCAGTCTCTAAGTGAATCTGCACGTAGCTAATAGTGCAGATTCACTTAGAGACACGCACCTAGTTTTAAGAATATTAAAATGTATGCTAGTGTAAGATACGTTGGTAGTCCTCTAAGATACAATCATTTATCTAAGAGTTGTCCTTAATTAAAAAATAAATAAATAAATGAGCACGGATGAACCCGAGACCCAACCTGTAACCCATCATTCAATTTACAAGATCGCAACCAGAGGCCCTACCATAATCTCATATAGCAGTATTATTGCAGTTGTGAAAGCGAGACGCGTGTAGCGGCTTATACCTATATGATATCGATTATCTGTTTAATCCTGTAGTCTTTAGAACACCTTTTTTATTTGGGAAAGTTCGCTGAATTAATCATTCCAAGAATTAAAAGTCATTTAAGACTATTGCATTGTTTGAGCGCGTTTGTATGAATCTAACATTTTGTAGTCTCCTTAATGTGTTTACTGTATATACAATGCTTTGACGAGCTCGGTATTGCCACAGAATAACTAATAGTACTACCGGTATTGCAAAGAATTACCAAGTATTGTATAGAATGACTGAATTTTAAACATATACGTATCGTACGTAATCAAAGTAATAAACTATCTAAAAAAAGCTGAGGGCTTATTGATTAATTCTAATACCTATCGTAATGTCTTTCAATTTGACATTTGAAAGCTATTCTTCTTCTTCTTGTAGTGCCTCTCCGTTACGGAGGTTGACCGTCAGCTCAGCGAGCTTCTCTCTATCCTGCGCCAAGCGATATAGGTCTTTAACCCTGGCAACGCTTGTCCATTCACGGATGTTTCTTAGCTACGATTATTTTCGTCTTCCAGCTCGTCGCTTGCCTTCTAAATCTAAACACTTGGACATTGATTTGAACGCGTGAACGTCTACTTCATTAGTTTACTGATAACTAATTTTTTGTGGCCTACATAATATAATATCCAGAATGTGTAATAATATCTACTTCATTGTTATTAGCAATTATATTTTGATATGATTGTATTAATACTGTACTGTAATAATAATTGTTGAAATTTTTTTTTATATGTTAAACTGAACTGGTAGGCTACTCTTGACGCAAACTCAATATCAATACAATTCCAATGCGATTAATATGTATCGATATTGGGATAAGTTTCGCAATTCCGGAACGCCCCATTTCGAGAATAATTTGTTCACTCAATTTCCACGCAATTTAATTCCAATGTAGCGCTATTATCGCTTTTAAGAGTGCCATTTGAATTTTTTAGATTTGGAATTGGAAATTGATTATTGCAATTGTATTTCAAGATCAACCTAGCTGGTTGTTTGCACAGTGGCACGCGCCTTTTCTCATTAAAGGTATCTGCAGAATATCAGTGGACGCGTTGTCACGGCTCAAACTGAGCCCCTGCTCAGTGAGTGCTGCTGCTTTTGTCTAGTGTGAGTTTCGATTACTCTCCATAATCATTCGACTACATTTACGAAAACGAAAACTGGTATGGAATTGAAACAGTTCCTCCTGGCGACATACGAGAAGAGTTAAAATGTTGCCATACAAATTCTCGTTTTCGTTAACGTGATCGAATGGCGAATGATACTCGCACTTGGCACCCAGAGTCCTATTTCGTGTACCTACAAAAGTTGGTGTTTATTTTTTTAGTTTAATTTAATTGTTTTTTTTTGTATGTACTGGTACCCAATAAACTTTTTTCTATTCTATTATATTCTATTATATTCTATTCTAATACCTTTTGTAGGTACACAGTGCACAATTGTTATTTACAGACGGTGCCAGCACTAGCAATTAGTTTTATAATTTGAAATATGATGACATGTTACTCAACACCATTGTTTACATGTTCCCAGTGGCTGCGTCCGCTAGCCAACCACAAATGATTTGCCTCTCCTGCTTATGACGTCGCGTCGTAAGGACCATCATAAGGAGGCTGTTAAGATTTTCACATTACATCATTTCTTAAAAATATTCTGTTACAAAGTACTTTGTAACTTACTAGGGGGAAATAACGAACGTGAATTACCATGGCTTGACGGTCTCGGTCTTAATCTCTTAATGCTATTCTGAAGCTTTTGTAAATATTCCAATTCCATACAATTTAACTTAGTATTTTCGTAAAAGTCATCTGGCAAAAGAATTGTTTTGCCGTAAGTCAATTCAGCTGCGCTGACGCCACTGCTGTCACTGCGGGTTGCGGCTCATAAGCCTAACAACACGACTGGAAGTTCGGCTACCCAGCAACTATTGCAATTCAATCATGCCCTAAGAGCCACTTTTAGTGCTTTATGCCAACGTTCAATCATGCCGTTACTTTGCGGATGATAAGGTGTCGTACGCGTTTTTGTTATATTCAGATACTTCATTAGCTGACTGAAAAAATCACTCTCAAATTGCCTACCCTGGCTTGTAAGCTTCGATGGGCATCCATATCGACATATCCAGCCTTCAAACACTATTTTGTTACATGCTACAGTTTCTGCAGTGATATTATGAACAGGAAATATGAATATTAAATGTAGGTACACCTATTTTCACCACATTAAATGCAATAAATACTTTTGACATTGATTTTGACTTTAAGCTTCCGACCATCCGGTGCAGCTCTATCATAGTTACACAATATCTGTGTCCATCTGTGCTGAAAACGGTCTGCACGCTCAAATACTCCCAACTCAGCTACAGTATGTCTGTTGATTTTAGATCTCTGACAACAGAGACAAGCTTTAGTCCTTATCGCTATATCCCTATCCATATCTGGCCAAAAGTAACGGTGTTTAATTAGTTTTTTAGTACACTTAATTCCTGGATGACTTAAATCGTGGATTTAATGAAAAGCAATTTCTCTAAAATCTTTAGGTTTTATTCTACTCGATGAGACTTCGCAATAAACATGTTTGTCACAATCCGATAACATTACCTACCTGCATAAATTGCAGATTGCTATTCGACACTTGCAACGCTTGCTTTAAGTAAGTATTCGTTGCAAGCTTGTTTTTCTGCTATTCCTGTAAAATTTTCTAATGTGGGAAAACTTATTGCTTCTATGCGCGATTGTTAATCTGCAACCATGTTTTGCTCACCACTGACATGACGGACGTCGGTTGTAAACTCACTAATGTAAGCTAACTGACGTAATCTACTAGGACTTTCTTTGTCGTTAGGTATATAATTTAGAAAAGGCAAAAACAAGATGCTTCTGGTCTGTGAAAATTGTTAGTGCACCTTTGAAAGGTATCGTGATAGAGGTTTTTTTTTCTCTTTATTTATTTTAGGAACTTTTGTTTATGACAACAAGTCAGTTCCAACGAACCTTATTAACTAGAATAACAAGAACCTTACTATTAGAATAATAACTATGTTAACTAAACCTATTTATATTTAGAGGCGAGATCATAGAGCATCATAGCGGAAGTCGAAGATGGTTTCGCCAGGATGCTCTGTAATATGCCAACATCTAGAAGCTTTTGTCGTAGTTCAGTAAGCAGTGCAACTCTTTCAGTTTCAAAGTTTTTGATAGAGGTTGAAATAGAGGTAGACAATAAGCCCCCAGGTTCACCTTATAAGAAGTAGTACAGAATTTATTATTTAAAATAATTAGATAACGTTCTATTGTTTTATTTTACTTTCTGTAAATCTGAAAATGGAAATCTAACGAAGTAATTTTATATTTCAGATATCTGATCCGAAGTCATCGCAATGAAGATGAATGGTTAGACAATTTTTATTTTATTTTATTGTATTACATAGTTTGCTTTTTTTTCTGCAGTCGTGTACTCTTCGTGTATTCTTGAGTGTAGTAACCAGTAATCACCTCTGAGGTCTAGTGGTTACACAACTGGTCTCAGATCAAGTAGTCCCAGGTTCAACTCCTAGCGTGATGAACGTACAGACGCCTGCACATCAACCTTTCCAAAACTGTTAAATGTCTTCAATAAATGTTCAACCATATGCCTAGGTCTTAAAGTTCAAAGTCCATTGACGAAATTTGACAGTTTGATCTGTAGGCGTGTGTGCATATTACTGCTGTACTCAGAGACGTCAATTAAGTTTTAATGACAGTTAAATGTCTTCCCTTCTCTATATAGCACTATTATACATAAGAAAGTGACAGCAAGATACATAATTGTCATTAAAACTTAATTGACGTCTCTGAGTACGGCAGTAAGTGTGCTCGGTTCATTTGGTGATCTCGTGTTACGTCTGTCTGGCTAGTTACCACTATCTAAAACCAAGTTTTATTATAGGGATTACCGCAAGCTACTAAGTATAGGTATCATAGCATACCCTTATACTGTGCTGTTACTAAATGCTATTTTTATATAATTAATCTTAAAAAGTTATTCCTAAATTACAAATTTAAATAATATTTTTAAAGTAATTTTAGTGAACTTTTAAATTTTTTTATTGTAATTTTAAATGTAAACGAATAATTATTATTCAAGAATCTGCCTGCATGCCTACTTCTCAATTTTGCACACCTCAAATGGTAAAACATGTTATGTGATACCCCCATTTTTGTCACACTAATTGTATACATGTTTATGCAAATACATTTTAATTTACCGACGCGACGACGACGGCGATGTTTTGACTGAGGTGCACTTGCCGTGGTCACGGTCACCATGCAATATATTACAACCTGGCCCGCTCGCAACTTCGTCCGCTTCAGTTGATACCCGTGTCTTTTCTACCCGATACTTTTTTTGATACAAACATTGTCCTGGCAATTAAGACCACAACAAAAAATAAATCAGCCAAATCGGTAGAGACGTTCTCAAGTGATGCTAAAACATACATGTTGCAATTGTTTTTTTAGTAAAATAAATTACATATTTTTTAAATAAAAAAAAAAAGGTTTGAGTAAGCTAACTGTCACTCTTCATTTTACTCTCCGTTTAAATAAGCTCATTTTTGAACTCTTTCCAGGTCTACCGCTACTACTCATCTTGACGATGGTTCCGCTCATTGTCTGCTACTGCCCCCCGAAGAAGATGCGCGCTTTAGGACACTGCGCCTTCCACATCCACTGTGAGGGGAACATTCGCGACGTCAGCCTCCCTCCCATCTGCCAGGGCTCCACCAACTACCCAGTCACCGTTGACCTTGTCCTAACAAATGCTGTCGAAAGATTTGACGACAATATCGACGTAGAATTTCTCACTACCATCACGTCTTTTAAAGCCTCAGGATACTGGCCCCAAACCAACTTGTCCATGCTCGAGTACATGCCTCGTCTGCAAAACTTGTATTTGACCGATAACCAGATCAATGAAATTACTGGTAGCCCTTTCATTCATCTCAATCGATTGGAAAACTTAGATTTGTCATACAACAACTTGACGAACTTAGAAGACGTATTTGAATTTGAAACGCACCCAAATAAAATGAGGAAACTTTTATTAGCACATAACGCTATTAGTGAAATTCCGGGAGATGCTTTTAGTGAATTGTCCTCGCTAATAGAACTAGATCTGTCTTATAATTATATCTCCGACTTAACTGAAATGCCGTTTTACAATTTGACCACACTCAAGTTGTTAAAATTAAATAATAACAGAATCAAAGATCTCAATGGCGCTGTTAATAATCTACATAATTTAAAACACTTATTCTTAAGAGGCAATCAGATACAAAATATTGACACAGAATCTTTAAAAATTATTTACGACCTGGAAACGTTTGATATATCGTGGAATCAGCTAGAAAATCTTAAGTCCGCCGTATTTTCGAGACATTGGCACCATTTCGGAAACAACTCTGTATGTAAAATTGATCTTTCCGAAAACCAAATAACTTTTGTCCCTAACGCGACATCTATGGAAATTTATGACAGATTTATACGGTCTATGTGGGGAAGAAACTTTGATAATGTTGATGTTTATACTGAATTAGATTTGTCCAAAAACGCAATATCAAATATTGAGTACAACGCGTTCCAGCCTCTACACCGGCTCGTATCGCTCGATTTGTCCAAAAATAAGTTGATTGGTTTTGTTGTAAATGCCAGAAATATGGCGAATGTGAAGTACTTAAACCTAAGTTCGAACTACATAACTAGTTTGTATTTCGACAGTTTTCGTTCAATGAATAACTTACAGAATTTGGACTTGTCCCACAATAATTTGTATAACATCCCGGACCAAACTTTTACGAATAATTATAATTTAAAATACGTGAACATGACAAACAATTATATTGAAATGATTGATAATTTACGAATACATAGGTTCCATCCAGAAGGGGGAGTACTCGATTTGTCTAACAACAGTATTTCTAAACTGTGTATCATTGGAGAAGGTTCACATTTGACCATGTTGATATTGCAGTTTAACAAAATATCTGATGTTTCATTGATCAATTTATATTATGTTAAAGAGTTAAAAACTTTGGACATGAGCGGGAACTTTATTCAAGAATTGCAGAATGATTTCTTTAAATTGCCAGTGAATTTGCTTTCCTTGGATCTAAGTTATAATAATATTGAAATCATCGGCCCCGCTTCATTTAAGAATATGGGCAATTTAAAGACTTTACGTATAGCTCACAACAACATGACACTCCTGGAATATGGCACGTTCCAAGGTCTTACAAATTTATTGAACTTAGACTTATCTTTCAACAATATAGCTTACCTAGACTCTAAACTTATGATGGATTTGAAGGCTCTTAAAGTACTTTCGTTAAGATTCAATGGTTTATATTATCTTGACTACAAAGGGTGGTTGGGACATATGTTTGATTTGACGGTGTACTTGGACGGCAATAGCTTGTCATGCGATTGGCTTGCTGCAGCATTAAATGATTTCAATAATGGTTATTCAAGCATGAGGCCGTCAGTCCTAGTTAGTTCTTCAGCGGGCAATTCACTAGAAGGTATTCCTTGCGTTACTAATGTTAACAAAGAGTTTGAAGAACGGGCAAGGTTTACAGCCGATTCAGACGTGGCAGATGAAAGGTTGCTGGTCATAGTCCGGAAAATCTTAGGAGCGATTAAAGAACAGAACTTTTATATGGAAAGATATATTAGGAGCTCAAAGACGAGTGATGAGAAACAGATTTATTGAAATGTACTTTTTTAATAAGACTCGTGTTACTATGTCGGGTATACTTGAGTTATTTTTTTTATAATATTGTTTGGTCTCTTTACTTTGAGGGACTGTTTTTATGACTGATAATTTTTTTATTAATACGTTACTTGAGTTAATTAAATAAATATTGACAGCAGTTATTGAACTGCTGTATTAATTGATAGCCGACGATAATAATAATAAAAAAGTCTTCAAAACAAGTAATTAAACTAACTGAAGAATGCAATGTAAAATGTACTAAGTATGTTACTTTTGTGGAGAAAATAATTATATTTTATTATTTTTATTAATTTTATTGTCGGCTATATGCAACAGTTTAAATAGGTATAGGTTAAAGATCTTATTTTTAATATTGGATTGTTGTTTAATTAATCTTAAGGGTCTTGTATCTTTTTTGTATGTCCAATTCAATTAAGTAAACGTCTTTAACACATTTTTTGAATTGTTTTATTTTTAATGTAATACATAATAATTATACTAATCTATATATTAGGTTGGGGAAAAAGTTTCTTCACATTTTTTAAGACAATTCAAAACATTTTTTAATATAGTTTACTTACATTCAAATAAAGTATGTAGGTGCCATTTTCTTCGAGACTTTTTGCCATCTTGTAGGTAGAGAGTTAGGGACATGATCCCATTGCGATAGAAATTTTGGGACTTCTGATCAAAATACCGCGACAAGTGGTTTTGGCAGTCCTCTCGTGATGTTAACCTGACACTGCTTAAAGAATTCTGAAGAGAACGAAACAGGTGGAAATCTGAAGGTGCAAGGTCGGGACTATACGGCGGCGGATGCATTAACACCTCCCAAATTCAAATTCAAATTCAAATTCAAATTCAAAATCATTTATAGTTTAGGCTACAAATAGCTCTTATGAACGTCATTATGCCATCGGTTCGTAAGTCTACTCTGGGCGGGAGATCTTGTACTGAGAAGAACCGGCAAGAAACTCAGCAAGTGTCCAGATCTTTTCTCCCTTACATCGTCAAAAATATTGGAAAATGCCTTATCATAAAAGGACATTTTCCATCACAAATAAAAAAACACATAATATAAAGGACAATCACATGAGAAAAAAAAATTGTTTGCAAAAACACCATTTACCAGTTAAATTTTTTACAATGTCATACAGTACTAGTAAAAGTCAAAACCTGTCTAAGAAAAAACAAAGTTAAACTATAGTTGATAATAATAAAATTAAGACAAGTATGCAAGAGCAGACCAGCCTCCACAGGCGGCACCCGTTCACGAGTATGACATAATGAATCAGCCATCGCTTCGCTCAACCATATTTTAGGGAATGTAACGACCCGACGCACATGCCACCACCGCAGAGGCAATAAAGAGAGCATGACACACCCAAGCTACTCTAAATCAAAACTAATTGAAATGTTTAACGTAACACTATTTGTTATCTGTAGGACACTGTTTATAAAGGCTATCATATCAGTATAATTTTTTATTATAAAAAGTAGAAAAGTATGCGTTTCTTATTATAGCCAGGCTGTTTTATCATCTAAATATTCTCTGACTGTATAATAACCTTTTTTAAGTAAAGAAGACTTTACATGTTTTTTAAACTTATCTAGAGGTAAATCTAGTACAGTATTTGGTATTTTATTATAACAGTGTATACCTTGCCCCAAGAAAGAACCAAGGACCTTCTGTAACCTGAACAGTGGCATCACAAGTTTTGTCTTACTTCTAGTGTTAAAATTGTGTACGTCACCGTGTTTGGTAAATGAGTTGATATTGCAACGTACAAAAACTATACAATTATAAATAAATTGAGAAGCCACTGTCAACACACCAATCTCTTTAAAAAGATTTCTTAAAGAAGTTCTTGAACCTAGTCTATAGATTGTTCTTACTGCTCGTTTTTGTAAAATGAATATAGTTTCAATATCAGCCGCTGTTCCCCACAGTAAGAGGCCATACGACATGACACTATGAAAATAACTAAAGTAAACTGTTCTAGCAGTTTCAACGTCTGTTAACTGCCTTATTTTTCTAATGGCATAAGCAGCAGAACTGAGTTTGCCGGCCAATTTCGTTATATGAGGATTCCATTGAAGTTTTGAATCAAGGGTTATACCTAAGAAAACTGTTGAGTCTACCAAATCTAATCGATCGCCGTTTATTCTAATATCGGTTGGTTCATTCTTGACATTTGGTAGTCTAAATTTAATACATTTTGTTTTTTTAGCGTTAAGCTGCAAATTATTAACAGTAAACCAACTGAGTACTCTCAAAACTCTCTTAATATTTGCTGAGTGGCTAAAGATATGTGAGGTCTAGTGTTATCATGATGAAAAACCACACCCCTTCTGTTGATTAATTCCGGCCGCTTTCTCTCAACTTCTTGCTTTAATCTCATCAGTTGTTCGCAGTAGAGTTCAAAATCGATGGTCCTGCCTGGTGGTAACAGCTCATAACGAATAATGCCCTTCCAATCCCACCACATACACAGCATCACCTTGTTGCGAGTTAACCAGGGTTTCGCCACAGTCTGTGAAGCCTGACCGGCCTTTGACCACGACCTTTTTAGCACGTTTTTGTCGTACGTGATCCACTTTTCATCACCAAAGTTCAGCATCTTCAAAAATGGTTCAGTTTCATTACGTCGTAATAAAGAATCACAAATGAGTACACGGTTTATAAAGTTTCTTTCATTGAGCTCGCGAGGTACCCAAATATCGACCTTTTTTGTGTACCCAGTCAAAAGCACCAAAACTGTTTTGTGGTCAATTCCCAGTTCTTCAGCTACGTCGTAAATACTGATATGCCGATCTTGCTCCACTTTTTCAAAAATTGCATCCATTTTATCCGTAATAGGGCGACCAGAGCGATGTGCATCTTTGACATCAAAATTTCTGGATTGAAAAATCTTAAACCAAATTTGTGCTACTCTCACAGACACTGCACTAAGTCCATACAATTCAGCGCTTAGGTCAGCCTTCCCGGTAGCATAGCTGTCAGTGCAGCCGTATTGCGGAAGACCCAGGTTCGATTCCTGGCTGGGTCGGGTGGGGTTTAATTTTTTCACTGTATTTTATAAATATTTAATTCAGCTTCAGTGCAGCAATTAGCACTTAAAAAAGAAAAGTAAAATTTTGATTCACTCATATTGACAGTAAGAAAACCAAATGAAAATCACACATTTTCTCAATTTGAATTTGGAATTATTTTCTTTAAAATTTAAATTTTTAATGATACCAAAACCAGCCACATACAAATAGTATAGCCAAAGAGATTTTATTACAAGTTCATACCATACTATATGCGAAAAGACTTTTTCCCCAACCTAATATATCTATCTTTACTAAGATTATTACTTATTTATATATCTACGAAATTAATTAAGTATATCTATACTATTAATAAAGAGGTAACGTTTGTTTGTTTGTTTCTCTGGAACTACTGGCCCAATTCCAAAAATTCTTTCACTGATAAAAAGCTACATTCCTTGCGGGTAACAAAAGTTGTTATTTAAAAAAAGTTTGTTTTAAATCTCAAATCCGCGCGGACGAAGTCGCGAGTAAAGTGATGTCTGTACTAAAACTATAAAGAGGAAACCTTTATATTTTTGTATGTATGTACCTATGTATGTTTGCAACGAATAAACTCTAAAACTACAGAACTGATTTCAAAAATTCTTTCACCATTAGAATGCTACATTAGCCCTGAGTAACATAACCTATATTTAAAAAAAATGCGGAATGAAGTCCGCCGGGTCAGCTAATTTTAATAAAAAGGTAAAGTTTGTGACTTTGTTTGTTTGTTGAGGGTAATCTCTGGAACTAACTACTGAACCAATACCAAAAAATGTTTACACTGATAATAATGTATGTATACATTATAACTAATAATGTAAGTAGGAGAGTAATGGGGGGTCTGGATCATACTAGATCCATCCCCCCCATTACTCTCTCTAAAAATCTCTATTCAAAATGATATCTCTCTTCAGATATTTCTATTTAGAAAAACTTTTGAAATGATACATCTGTTTAGAAATTAAAATTATAGGTATTTCTTCTTTAAAAATTAGAGGTTCAGAGAGGTTTTATATTAAAATGAAATTTTAAAAAATCCAATATTTTACATAATATCGTGGCATGAACAATGTCACTACTTCAAATGTAATTTTCAGTTCTTAATGATCCGCTAAATTTTTTGTGAACAGCTAGTGGTTTATTTATGAACAGCTCATCAGTTCGTTATGATCTGCTACATGATCATAATCCAACCGTTTAATACTTCTCATCTAATGCGTCAAACGTGTTGTCTGCAATGACGATAAATTACAGAACCACTACCATATGAATGTATCAGGTATCAAGTATAAACAAATGGAACTTCATTGATATCTTTGTAATATAAAAAGAATGGGTTGAGCAAGTACTTATTATTATATGTGTATATGATACTTACGGATATGGTTACACTTCTATGCTTCACTTTGTTATTATTTTCGTATTGTAGGTATTGTTTGGAGTAGTAAGGTGATGATTCAGATTTTCAGCAATTAAACAATAAGGTATTTTAAAATATTTATTACATTTCTTAAAAAATAACATTATTTTCTACACACCACTTATATAAACACATTACGTTTTTTAAAGCACATATTTTATTATGATATATACAACTAAAAGTAAAAGAGGAAATTGAATAATTTTCATATAATTTCACAAAACTAGGACAATTCTTACTTTCTAAATTATGTATATTATTACAATTTAAAATGTTTTTTAACCATAACACTTTTTCATGACCTTTAGTAAATATGCACTTATTTTTTAAAAAATCTGTTAGGTAACTTTTATAACAGAAATAAGGTATATAACCTTCATTCCAATAAATGCCTCTGTTTTTTTCTATCCAAGCAACTTGGGAACGTTCGGTCTCAGATAATGTAGAAAACAGGAATGGCGGTTTTATCAAAAGCACTTGAATGCGTCCTTGACTCATAACTGCTATTTCTTTCGGAATAAATTCATTTTTGTCGGTTTTAAACCCTTGTACATCCACGATGACATTCATGATAATTTCCTTACAATATTACTTAAAGGTTTATATTCGAATAGACGATCGTTTATTATCAGACAGTAAGCAGATGTATTTTCAGGAATATCTTTAGAACATTCGATTTCTAACCGCACATCGACTGGTCCCGTTTTTAGTGAATCGTTTTGTCTTGAACAGTCAATAACAAAAATCGGAGCTTTTTCTTTAAATTGGTCTAAATCAAGCAAGGGATCAATGCACGAGTTGTAGTACGACTGACGAAAATTAGCATACATTTCATATAATATACTATATTTATCTTCTTCAAATTTAAGATTGAGTGAATCATATGGATAGTATTGCGAATTTAAAAATAATTTTATATTGGTAACATCGCAATGATCAAACATGGATAAACTTTTACATGTATTATTTTTTCTATTAGTTTGCATACCAAATATAACAAATCTTGGTTTCTCTAGCTGAGAAGTAGTTTTGACAGACCACGAATGTTTTGTTGTCTTTGGTAGTAATGGATATTCATACAAATCCCAATTTCTAAATGCTAAATGTAGAGAACGATCTCTCTCTAAGCTCTTTAGAAGTAGCAACTTATTACGATCACTAACTTTTATATGTGGCACACGCCATTGTATTTTCTGTATGTCTAATTCTACGTCGTCATTTTTCTCCATAAGGACACAGTTTAAAGAAGAGCTACTTCGAAGCAGAATAAGTTCGTGTCTACAGTTAATAATAATTTTATTATAATCTTCAGCAAATCCCAGTATTTTATTTAATGGTACAATAACACTGAAATGACCATTTTTATTTTTCTTTCCAGTTAGGTTCCACCCCCAAATAGCAGCAGCTCTACTTTCACCTTCATTCATAGATATATATGATTTTAAAGTTGTAGTTATACCAACATTTTTATTTCGATCAATTTCAACACCATTTAATTCATATCTTATGTCTTGAAATAAATGTAATATAGAGTTGTTAATAAAATTAACATCCTTTTTTATTTTTTTTCCTGTGGTGTCTTTATTATAAACAGTTGCATAGCCTTCTATGAAAATTGAACTAGCTGATGGTAATACGTACAAATCTTGCTGGTGAATGGGTATTCTAATTTCATCATTATCTTTAAAACTGTTGTTATATGGATTATAGCTGTGAATCTCGTAACACTCAATGGAGTTATCCTGTTGAGTGATTCCGTGATTTGTAGCATTCTATACTTTGAATCCAATATTTCTGAGAAAAGCTTTATTTTCTTTAGTAACTTTTTTAATGCTAAGAATACGGCGGTCACGTCTATATTCTTTGATTATAGGAAGACGAATACTGCGTTTCGCGTTGTCGGGACGAGTTTTATTAAAAACTATCATTTTTTTTCTCAAATGATGACCAAAATATGTAATATTAATTAATTAGACTACCACCGCTAGCAATCATAATCACTGACAACCTGATAATGTTTGTATTATATGAAGTGTTAACTCATATATATATATATATATATATATATATATATAGCTACTCTGTGTTCATGCTAAACATTAAAATAAAACTCTCTTTTTTAAAATAACTTATTCTTTTTCCAAAATGACTTCAGAAATTTTAAACACAAGTGTCCACAATTATATAAATTATTGTGTTGCATATTCTCATAATTATATTGAATATTTTTTCCTACATATTTTATTAATTCTTTGGGTGGTTTTAAGTTACCGTAACTATCAAAATATTCAATGTAGTTGTTTATCTTCAAAGTCACCAACGTTAAATTTCTTACAAATTTTTTTTTTCGTAGTACGAGATTTGATAATGTACCTCTCCAATATATTTCTTTTATTAAAATGATCTATTGAAGCTGGCGGACAACCCAAAGTTCTATGAACACTATTATTGTATTCATTCACCACTTTATTGAGTGTCCCATTAAACCATTTATAATTACCATTAAGACTAAATTCTTTATACAGTTTGTTTTTTAGAGTTCTTATTAACCTCTCAACTATTGAGGCTTTTTTTGTAGAATATGTAGAATAATGATTAATGCTATACTTTTTAACAATATCTTGAAATTTATTATTATAAAATTCTTTTCCCAAATCGGTTTGTATGTTTATTGGAACACGTCCTTTATCTATTAATTTTTGAAATGCTTCAGAAACATGTTGCTTATTCTTTTGTTTTAAAGGAATTGCCCAAGCATATTTTGAAAAAGTGTCTATAACTACCAGTATATATTTATAACAATTATTCACTTTAGATATTGCTTGCATATCCATCAAATCAGCTTGCCAAAGATCATCGATATCTTTGAGTATTACTTGTCGTCTTGGAAAGTTAACTCGGGCATTTTTATGGATTTCATTTATGACATCTGCTTTGCTCATAGTGTTTGTTTAATTTTCCAGCGATTTCTTTTAAAGTTATGGCTTTTTCAACTTTTCTTAGTCGACCGCTCAACTCAGCAATTATTTTGTTCACTTGTTCTAATTTCTTCAAAACCTTAGTTTCAAGCTTGTCATGGCACTGTGCACAAATACATCTACAAGATTCAGAATTCAGTTCTTCTAATTTTGATATTTCTATACGCTCAACACTTATTTCTTCTTCAGAGGCTGGAGCTGATATTTGCTTGGCTTGAACAGTTAACATATTGATCAACATTCATGTTACCTCGACAAAATGTGACTAAGTATTTAACTTTATTCCAGACATATTTAATCTTTTATTATACCAGCTTCTTTTAATTCTTCTATAATTGATAATATTTCATTATTGTGGTTAGTATTACCAGCATTTTTAGAAGCGATCAAAAGTTTTAATCTTTCTATTAGTTCATTTGGGTCATCCCAATAAACATAATCAGTATTATTTTTATATTTTTTCAATAAAGGTAAGTACCCCCCTCTTTTTAATGCCGTTACTTGTTTTAACGATTCAGATACATTATTTTGTTGCGAAAATAAAGGTTTAATTATTTGACGATATTTTGAACTTTTATCACCCTTTAACTGTCCGTTTGGATCATAATCTCGTTTATGAGCGTTTGTATTATGAAGCATATCTTTGTAAGCTATTTTATCCTCTTCACGCACTAGATTTAGGTCAGGCTTATTACGTAATAAAAGTTCCTTTAGACCTGGAGTTAATTCATAATGTTTATTATTATTAATGGTTACTATGTTTTTTTTAGGTGAGTTTTTAGCATTATTTGATAATGATATCTTAGCATCCCCCATCATCAAATTTTTGTTTTCATAGCGTATCCCAAATGGTATATTTAGGTTATTGTCGTAAATTTCAATCATATCTTCTTTGTTTAATGAAATCAACGAATAATCATCATTTTTTAAATTAATTACCTTATTTCTTGCACAATCATGTGATTCCGAGTCTTCACTCGTTTTAATGGAATCTTTAAAACTTTCATAGTCGAGGGTTGAGCTAAGTCTTCCTATTATATCATTATCGGTCTTAGAGGTGCTGAATGTACATTTATCTTTATCAGTTACCTTAATTAGCGTATCTAAAGGATCTGTGATTGGTTTAAATACTTTTTTGAATTTTAAACTAGTCGCGTCATCTTCATTTTGTATTGTTTTTATTTTATTTTTTATAGTATCTATTGATTTTATCAATTGTTCTTTAATATCGATCTCCATCTGATTTTCAATACACCCAACCGTTGTACACAAGTATTATATTTCGATTAACATTTTTTTCAGTATACAGCTAGTATTTAAGTAGATAGGTATCTGTCTGGTCATCTGTATTTTGATTTAAAAATATATAAATATGTCAAATCCTTGTCTATATCTACCTCTGTTTAGAGGACAATCTTTACATATTAATAAAAAGTCAAACTGATTCTGCCATATAGTGGAGCAAAGGTTTTTGAACTGCAACCACTCAATATCTGTATTGACATGCTCATTGTATATATGTTTCAAGTTTATATCGTCTTGTCTGAAGACAATCAACAGATTGGCGTTATCTCGTATTAGTTGCTTAGGAATTTTAGAATAGGTTTGAGACAAGTAAAAGCAATCTATCTGTTTATGTCTTCCCATTGCGAAATAATTACGAATATTTATTTGATTTTCACATGCGACATCATCAAAAATAATTATTGAATTAGTTAAAGCTTCATTAGGGTGTATTACTTCATTATTATCTTTAAAAAGAAAGAACTTAGCGCTGGGAATACTGTTCAAAACTTGTTTCAGAAAGTTATACTTCGGCTGAAATGCTGTTTTTGAATATAAATAAATATGTTTGAATTTAAGACCATTTTCATGCAATATTAAATTGAGCATAACATTTGTTTTCCCGCAGTTAGATGGTCCACATATTATGCATCTAATAGTATTAGGTAAGAGCGTACTATGTCTCACTTTGTTTGAATGATTATCTAATTTTATATTACTGACTTCCAAAGTCTGGTGTTGCTTAATGAACTTCATTGTGACATCTAAGAAGAAATAAAACTTGTTGACATTTATATATACATATAGTACTTCTCTTACTCACTTCGAGTCCAGCTTTTGCAAGGCATGAATCAAAGGTAATTAATAATAAAACATCTGAAGACTGTGTATAGAACATCTTTATTTAAAGTAAACATATACAATAGTAGGTATACAATATTTATTTATGATTAAAAATAAGAATACTGTTATTATAGTCTGTATCTTGATTACATGAATGCAGGTAAATGAATGATTACATAATTACTTATTATTAATTGATATAATTACCATAATTATTATATTATTCTAATTAGAATAAAATATTAAAGTGTCCCCAAGGCAATGTTTCTATATTATTTGGCAATATATACCTTTTATCATCATTGGCACTCATCACTTTTTTGTTCACTTGTTGTGAATATAATACATGCTTGATTGATTTAATGAAATTCATTTTGAAATAAGTGCTTTCATTACTAAACAATGTCTTATTGTAATCGGATAAACGGTAGCTTCTTTGTGACATATTTTGAAACGCCTTTAGCTTTTTTAATTTGAGTTTTAGAGGTCAATAAACAATATAATTTTGCTCTTAAGCCAGTGAATTCACTAATCACATCTCCACCCAGCTCATCTTTGAATAGCCCAGGTATTTTAGCGTTAACTAGGGGTATTGAATAAGGGTTGTTTGCGTCGTAATTACTGGTGTCAAATTCTTTTAAATTGCTTTTTATATCACTATAAACATCTTTTGTCTTAATTAAGTACAGTAAGCTGTCAGTGTCTGTGTAACAAAGCTTAATGTTAGTCTTATACTTATCTTTCATACTGTAATGATATTGATAAAGATGTGACTTAGCATATTCTAAAACAGTGAAACCTATGTAGATCGGTTTGTCTAAAACAATTAATTCCGGTTTTAGTTGAATGCCTACGAAATTTTCTGAAAAAACAGTAACACATTTCAAATTTGGTTTACAAATAAGTTTCTCAGCACTCAGTTGTTTGTTTGTAATATTATCGGTATCGTTCCATTTAGTAACTAATTTTATATCTACTTGTTTCCGCTTATTTTCTATCGTTTTACCAAAAATTGAATTATTTAAAAGCTTAAAAAAGTCTTTTTCAAACGCTGTTTTGGATGATTGTCGGAGACTAGTGTTTAAATCTATATACATTTTTAAGTATTCTTCTTGCCTAAAAACGAGAATGCGATGTATTTTTCTAAGAACAAGCCCATGCTTCAAACATTGTTTTAAATTAGTGTAATGAATTACATAGTTAAATTTATCGTACAAATTAGCTATGAGTTTTGCTGTTTTTCCTCCTGGGGGTATAAATTTTTCTGGAGCGAAAGGTAAATCACTATGAACATCATGTAGGTGGTCTGGATATTGAAGGTCTACCTCTAATATAAAGCCATATTTGCTTTCATCTGAAATACTCATAACGTCAAAGAAATCAATTTCCTCTTGATTTAAAAATCTAAACTCTGAAATAGGGAACTTTTTAGTCATTGCGTAACCGTACAGATTATTACAATCAAGATACAATAAATAAGTAGAAGACAATCGATTATCATATTCAGATAAATATCTATTATTAGCTTTTGCATAACGTAAAGAACACTGTGCCAAACCACCTCGTATACCCTTTTCTAACATTTGATATATTTCAAGGTTGTCAATTAATTCTAATTCAACACCTGTATAAAGAAGCATAGCATCCCAGCTCAAACTAGGTGCCGTAACATAGTATGCAGGGTCTAATTTATAGTATTTCAAACTTAAATTGCGAAAATTTTCAAATATATCACACAACAGCAAAACATCACATTTTAAATATAAATCTGTATAGTCGCCCATATTACGAATGTTAAATATATTCCATACAGTTTTTGCGTGATCATATTCATCATCAGTAATATGTTCCAATTTCAATGAATTATAGAAATATTTCTTAGTTGGAAGTCTCGTTTCTTCATACTTTTCCCAAGCGTTCATATAATCATATGGATAAATACCTTTACGCTTAAGTAAATGAATATTTCCGCTATTGAATTCCGTTGACAAGTGAACGAATTCTTCATTTGTCAAATTTTCACTCAATGTTTCTAAACTTGAGCTAAGAAATTGAAACGAGTCAATGAATTTCATTTGAATAGAAGATTTATCGTTCTCGTTAGCAATGTATTTGGTAATAGTTAAATACTTTTCTTTACTTTTAGGTATAATCTTAATGTGTCCTTTGTACTTTACTAATTCTTTGATAAACAAATGAGAGTCATAGTTTGATAAATTATGAAAAACAATAGGTATAAATGGGCATACTCTATACATTAAATTACAATGAGCATGTGCAGCTCCTCTGTACTTTCCTGTAACATGATCGTGATCACATACTTTGTCATTAAATAATAACCGATCACAAATATGACACGTACTAGCACAATTATAACTATGATTTTCTTTTTTTGACAGAGGGATCATAGGCACTTTAACCCGTCCCGCGCTGTAGGTATAATTAGCGGGCCACCTTGTGTACGACCGTGCGTACATATGGCGCGCGAGGACTTAATAGATAATCTTTTACTTATTTTCTTTACATCTTCTATTAATTTAGTTATAAACACTTCAACACAATCTGAGCCTCTATATGTAACATACTTATTTTGACTCGAATCATGTGAACAACAAATATAATACCCAAAGCAAGAGGGTTCATGTTTTTTGAAGTTCTGTGTTTTTTCAGTATTTTTTTCAGAACAACTTAGTAACAGACTCTCAAAATCAGCATAGATTACATAATTTATCTTTTGTTTTCGTTCATAATTTTTAAAACCCAGTCTTCTATTAGTTTCAGGCAGAATGGTTAAAACTTTAGAACACATATGGAATTTATACTTGGTTTCACTACAGTAAAATTGTAGACACGATTCACACAAAAAAATACTACCTTTATGATTTGTAACTTGACGTCGTACCAATCGTAATAGATCTTTTATCAGACAGTAATGAGCTTTTCCATTTCTTTCTAAGTACAGTAAATTCACATGATTTGATTTTCTTGTATTTGTTAAATATAGAGGTCCAGTCACTCTATCATTATTTTCATCTATTCCATAAACATTTATGCTTATGTTGTTATTTGTTTCAAATAATTTTATGTCCTGATATGTAACGGGGAAAGACATTCCTTCAATATTAAAAACAGAGCTATAATGTGGATATGATGCTGTCCTACATACATTCTGCTTAACAGGATATAATGCTGCTACAATACTCCATAAAAAACAATGATTGTCATTATTTTGTAAATTCACACAACTTTTTGAGTTTCTGATTTTTTTTGGTAAAGGTAAATACGTACCACCTCTCAATGGACAGTATTTATTTACATTGATTTCCAGATGGCTTACTGAATGATATGACCATCCAGACTCTTTATGTTGGAATTCTGATAATTTGCATTTTAAAATTTCTGTTATATTCCAGTAAAATTCATTAATATTCGTGTTTCTACTAATTATTTCATATTTCGTATTGAAAGACTTCAGTTGTTGTTCTTTGTTCTTTTCTAATATAAAGTTACCAAACAGTTCAAAGTTCATTTTGATACAAATATGTTTCTGCAGCGACATATCAACTAGTTTTAAGATATCGTTTTTATTCTCACACAAGAAATCCTCAGGCTTGAGGTATTCCTTGGAAGGATTTAAACGATACGTCACGATTCTATTTTTAAAAGCACTTGAAATAATGTAAATGTTTTGAAATTCAGTTCGTAAGAGACTATTGGACTTATGTATATTGGTTCTCAGATGATATTTATATTGATTCAAAGGTAATGCAATAAGACATTTTTCACATTCAATAAGTTTAGAATTATTATGTTTATCATCAATATTATGGTGCCTTCGATGCGTAGACTGGTTCTGTACTGTAAAGTAATAAATAAATTTGAGCTTATAAAACACAGCTTTTAATTGTACTGATTAGGGGTCACATTATTTATACATGAAATACTTATTTAACTTAATTTAGAAACATACATAATTGTGTTGACTAAAATATTTGTATACACTGAATAGGTAAGTAATAAGATATAAGAAACAAAAGATTAATAAAGAAGTAGTAGACAAAAGATTACAAGAGTTATTATTTAAATGGATATAGTGGATATGTAGTGGATTCATATAGTGTATCCATATCTACTATATACATTAGTAATAATTACTAACAAAATCTAGAGGACGGTGTTTAAACTCTTTTCTAGTTTCGTTTACATATTCTTTTAAACGATCCCATGCAGGCGTTCTGTCATCGGTACGATTTTTTACCGTCAATACCGCATGTCGCCAACGGTTTATAGGTGATACGCGTTCGATCTCTTCAACGTTGTAGATTTTGAGCTCTACATAATACTTTCCAATTTTACTCTCATCACTTTGCCTGCTTAACCCGTTAGCAACTCTACGAGTGAAATAAGAATATAATGGCGGTATTTTTTTACCCTGTGCGGTTCCAATGGGTTCGGGTTCGTCTTCTGGTTCGTCGCTGTCGGTGCCGAACAATTCATAAGAAGTCGACCTCATGCAAGAGCTGATTGGTTTGATGACAGTCTTCTTTTTCTTCTTCGGTTTTTCCTGAGATGATTCACCTCCCGCCGGTCTCTTTTCACGCCGAGAGGTCGATGGTGACGGTGACGAAACTCTTGATTTTTTAGGCTGGACCTGCTGCTCAGCTTCGTCTCCAGAAGAGAATAGCTGGGCTGCTGTTTGCTTCGACCTAAAAAGATAAGTATGATTAGACATATTAATAATTAAGAATAGAGTAGTCAGAGATTGTATGTATAAAAGAGTGAATTATGAGAGTAAATAAAATCATGGAATTAGTGAATAATATTATATAAATATATGAAATTAGTGAATATATAAAATGAGTGAATATATGAAATGAGTGAATACATGAAATGAGTGAACAGAGGAAATGAGATAATATATGAAATGAATGTATAGGTAGATATATGAGATAATACATGACACGAGTATGTATATATTGAATCGATCAATGGACGAATAATTAAAAAGGTGAATTGAAAGAACACATTAAGTACTTACATTTTAGAAGACTGTTTTTTTTTCTTTGCTGCACAGTAGAAACAATTGAGGACCGGTAAGTACTCCCAGAGGTGATTTAATGGCTATGGAGATCCAGAACGCATTTTTATACACACGAAATTAGCGTCACGGCTCCATATTTGTAGAAAATGCATAGTAGCAAAACAAAGGCTAACATAATAAACGAGCGTGAAAAACGCTGCGGTTGATCCGCTAGATCAGTTATTATATTATATTAAATTAAAACGCACATATTGCATAGTCCGAGGCGGTTTGACCGCTCGTGTATACCTGCTTATAGAAACAATGAGGCACGTGGAATGGCTATGGAGATCCAGAACGCATTTTTATACACACGAAATTAGCGTCGCGGCTCCATATTTGTAGAAAATGCATAGTAGCAAAACAAAGGCTAACATAATAAACGAGCGTGAAAAACGCTGCGGTTGATCCGCTAGATCAGTTATTATATTATATTAAATTAAAACGCACATATTGCATAGTCCGAGGCGGTTTGACCGCTCGTGTATACCTGCTTATAGAAACAATGAGGCACGTGGAAGTAAGATGAGCGCATTTATCTGATTTCCTTTACTAAAAAGGAAACAAAAAAATAAATCTTATTTTGAACCTTAATGACAAAAAAACATCTGAACAGATATCTATATAAATCAAAGCAATATATCCTAAAAAATCATTCAAACTCGTTCGTTTGCTCTACAATGTCGGTAAGTAAAAAAAAAATATATACTTATTGTATTATTAATAAAAAATTTTTTTCAGTTTGTATTGTTATACTCGTTATACTTAAATATTAAGTACTCATATCTATGTTTGTCGAACTTTACTCAAGATTAGACTAAATTAAATTAATATTGCTTTGTTTCAGGAATCAAGTGATATTATCCTGCCTAATAATTCATCATACTCACCTTTATCGCCGGTGCCAGATGAACAACGAATGCGTCAAAATGTGCTAAATTATTTGGAAAGAGAGAGACCATTTCAACCATTCCAATTTGAAGAAAATGTAAGCAGAAATAAAAGAAAAGGAAGTGATGTTATATACTCTTATATAAAAAAACCTGCAAAGGGTATGCGATGTAAAATAATACGCTTACAAATTTTTGACGGTAAAGATTATGAAAGCACACAATGCAACTGTAAAGCTACCGTGTGTGCTCAATATGTTGTCGATAATGTGTTCAGCGATGATATATACAAAAGTGTCAACGATATTTTGACTAAAATGCATAAAAATATGTAAATAAATGTATATTAAAAATATGTTTTGTTTTATTTTATATCACCTGCACCGATAATTTACATTGGATAGTTTCCCTAATAATTTTTGCATTGAGTATGTATGTAAAGATTAGGAATAGTAATTGTATACTTTCTACTTTTTTAATATAAGAAAATTATGTGTATTAATGGATCACGCATTAATTATTTTAAAATTTAATGCTAGGTTTGAATATATGAAGGCAGAGATCTTTTATTATGCAGAAAATGTATATAACAAAAATAAACTGATTTAATTAAAATTAATTCACTAATATTATTATTTTGTAATATAAATAATTATGTAGGTACACAGGTACCTATAGTTTTGAGGCGTCGATGGGTAGCGACTAGAAAAGAATGCGATCATCTGCCATATAGGGCATGCGTGGACACGTGAAACAGACAACAACAATTACTGAGATATCAGTGTTTATAGTGAAATAGTATTAACAGTATCAAAATTGATTTTAACTTGTTAATAATCTAAATATTAATTATGAGGCACAAAAAACTCGTTGGAGAGATTAATCAAGGATACTAGAATAATAAGACTGGACTTTAAAGTTATTAATATATTTTGTTTAACGTTAAAATAAATGATTACTGCCTATTTAGATAAACGTATTACAAATTGATAGAAGCTAGAACAGGGCACAACCACAAATATTTGTTTTAAATTAAATAGTAGTATAATTTAATAAAGATTTCTGAATAGATGTATCATTTCAATCAAGTTTCGGAATAGAAAAATCATTTCGATAAGCGATTTCTGAATAGAAGTATTATTTCAAATAGAAATTTTTGAATAGAAGAATCATTTTGAACAGATATTTTTGAATAGATTTCTGAATAGAAGTATCATTTCAAATATAAATTTTTGAATAGAAGAATCATTTTGAACAGATATTTTTGAATAGAAATATCATTTTGAATAGAGAGTAATGGGGGGGATGGATCTAGTATGATCCAGACCCCCCATTACTCTCCTACTAATGTATACATGATTGCCTCGAGGAGCTGAGATGGTAATGTAGCATTCTATCATCATCATCATTATCAGCTCATTTGTATTCCCTAATGTTTGGGTACGAGCCTTCCCTACGGATGGATAGGGAGAACGAACCATAACCCATCACGCGAGCCCAGTGCGGGTTGGTGGTTGTTAACGACTGCTAATGCAGCCGGGACCAACGACTTTACGTGCCTTCCCAAGCAAGGAGGAGCTCGACATGATAAATTTGGTCACTCATCTGATGACCGGCCTTTGTGGAAGTTGCTTAACGTCACTCGAGCTCCTCTATTTTATGCTGATGATGACGTAATTTACGTATATTATAACTATACATAGATGTATATATAGAATGTATAGTTTTTGTAAGAATATAAAGTTCTATATTTCACACAATCGTTTGTTGTTGTGGTTATGAAAAGGCATTCATGCTTATCAGATGCTAAAAGGAGTGTCCATTCAATATTATAAGTGATAACCTTTTTCAAACAGTAGTGACGGTATTCCATGATAAGTTATCTTTTTGTGTATTACAAATGCTGGTCTCATCTTGGGCGACAATATCAGTAATAAAAAAGGAATAAAATAAAGGACGAAGAAACCTGAAATACTTATTCTTATCTATTTATAATCACATATTTATTTATTTATTTGTATTTTCAGCCACAACTTTCCCACTGCATGCAGGGCAAAAGCCTCCTCTCCGTCCTTCACTTATCTCTGTCCTGAACTAGTTCGTCCCAATTTGTCAGGTGGGAGTCCAACTCATCCCGCCATCTCCGTCTAAGCCTTCCGCGTTGTCGTCGCCCGTTTATTGGGACCCATGATGTGGCAATCATGCCCAGAATTCGTCCGACATACGAGCGACGTGTCTGGCCCAGTTCCACTTTATTTGACCGGCTTTTTGAGCTACGTCTGCTATTTGTGTTTTGGTGCGCAATATCGTGTTTCGGACGCGATCAGTCAGTGTATGGTTTAACTCCCAATATACTGCGCTCCGTAGCTCGTTGGCACACCGCGAGATCAGACTTATGGCGATTTTTGAGTGACCAAGTTTGCGCACCGTACCTGTGTGAGTATCGGGAGGATGCACGCATGCAATTAATCAATTTAGATGTTAAAATAAAGTTAGTTAGTTATTTTGAATAAGAGTGGAAGAAGCCATCGTGATTGATGTCATAGCATGAGAATTAGTCACAGGTTTGGGCTTAGTGAAATCATATGATTTTATAGTTTAGTTTTTTTTAAGAATTAAAGCACGTTATCATAAAAAGGGCACGTTTTGTTTACACATAAATTATCTTTAATATGAACTAGTAAGAGAAGAACGAAGATGTTGATAAATTTCGGCGGGTCGGACAGAGCCACGATAACATATTCGGTAGTGCTGAGTGCATCTGACCCGGCATGTCAAGGGTGCGGGTTCGAAACCCGCTCGTGGAATTTATTCACCACTTGTTATTCACAAAAAAAAAAAATATAGCGGGGACCTTAAACTGGGATCCCTTGTGATCATAAAGGACAGAGCTGTACCGCCCCTTCTTTGGTCGCTAGGACGCGTCACCAACGTTTACCCTGGCAGCGACGGCGTCGTCAGGGTGGCTGAGCTGAAGACCAAGAGAGGCACTATTCTGAAAGCCTTTAATAATGTATGTCCTCTTCCAGATTTTTGAAGCCTTTAGTAGACTTCAACCCGGGGAGCATGTTGATGCCCACATACGCACGGGAAGAGACGCGAGGGAAGATTTTTTTTTTTGAGAGAGTTTGCTGATTGCCTCAGACGGCATTTTCAGCTTCACCGGGGTTTTTTGGGGGCGGCGAGGAACGTAAAGGGTCCCTCAAGCCGTGTGAAACGAATCACCTTCGGAGGTTTTCTAGAGGGAACGGCATCGCGCACTAGTGCGCGTCCCCGTGCCCTACTAGATTCTCCGGAGGGTTCGGATCGGATCGGGGGGCGGAACCACCCGAGGGCGCCTCTAAAGGCTCGGACCTCGGCTCCGGTAGACCGGGCCGTGGAGGAGGAGAGAAGCACCCAGGTACATGTCTGTACCTGGTATAGAGCGCGTGTGAACCGGTTCTTCGTACCCTTGTTCTACGAGTACGGTGTCTTGGACCTAAGCTGGTGTGCATGTTTAGTGTATTCTGTAAATGTGTAGTAACATTTAGAGGATCGGGCGGGGGGGTAGAGGATCGGGCGGGGGGCGAGGGAGGAGGGCATGACATCATCGCGGCGAGCATCGAACCGGTTGCCGCGGGCGCCCCTCGCTACCAGCCCCCGTCAGACCGACGGACCGACCGACCGCACGACACTTAGCTTTCGGACGGCACTAACTGCACTCGCGACCCTCTTAAATTTATTTTCTGTTTGTCCGGGAACTATATTTTGTAACTTGTTAGTATTAAACCAACCCTATGATTTTTTTTTTCAAGTTAAGTTCTGTATTTAAGTTTGTTTAGAATAATAATAAGGATTTTGTTTGTGTGTATATAACTAAATGAGTAAATAAATATAAAAATTTGATGCTGAATATGTTGAAAAAAAAAACTTGGACACACCTTTTAACAATAATAGACCCGGGGCCGATTGGTTCATAAATTTTAGGAAGCGGCATGGACTTTCCATTAAATAACTACAACCTGTGCAATAGCATCTGCTAGTCGTTTTTCATCTGCATATGATATAGCCAGTGGTCTGCCAACGTTTTGTGTACTAGGGCTCGCTGTCACCCTATCAAATAAAGTAGTTATTGGGATACTAAACTTTTTCTTTTGATCTCATTGTTGGCCACTGCTAAAATTGCTTTTGCCATGTCCTTTTGAGTGTACGACGAAACTTTATTTTTTAAATAATTGCGAGGCATTTTTTTCTGAAACAATATAAACTTAATAATATGAGCTTAATTAAAATGTTAGAAGCATAATTTGTGAAATCCCAAAAAGGGCGCGTAATCATTTAATACATTTCCAATACTTAAAATTATAGCGTGTATTGTTTTTCACAAATAAATAACCATTCACATCTAATAAACCGCGCCCTTTTTGGGATTTCACAAATTTTGCTTCTAACATTTTAATTAAGCTCATCACTACAACACAAACCCTGCAGAAGTGAGGCCTTGTCAAGACTTTTGTCACAATAATATTAAACTACATTCAAATTTAAAACTATAACAGCGCAAGAAAAAATAAAACAAACATTCTTTTAACTTATGTAAGTAATACATAATATTAAAAATCAATAAATTATACTACATTATGACCTGAAATATCATACGCATGTAACTCATTTATGTAATAATAGTATAACAATATAAATATTATCTCATTAGAAGAAAGGGCAATAATTTATAGACCTAACTAGCACTAGAAAGACTAATTAATATACATATTCATCACTAGATGGCGCTAAAGCCATAAAAGTAAGTTTGTTTTATAAGTAATGTAGCATTAATTAATAAATAAATTAATTAATTAACAAAAAAGGTACAAAACAGATTACAATCAAAGAGAGTAACACAATAAAATTTACTGGCTTAAAACTAGATTGTAAACCTAAACATGTATTCTTATCATAACTATAAGGTTTACGTAATATAGGTTACTTAATAAGAAGAGTTTCAAATCTAACAAAATAAATTAGGTTAACATTTATGAAAAAGTATACTAACAACAGACCGCACAAAAATACCACGACTGGAATTCATTACATCCAAAAATTCATGCTTTGCCGCGAGATCGTTATACAAGCGACACATACGGATAATAAGGTTAAAGTAACAGGTATTATTCTTATACACCTGCAGCAAGAAGATGTTCGGATTATATATTTCCCGATCCGACCCGAACCCTTCGGAGAATCTAGTAGGGCACGGGGACGCGCACTAGTGCGCGATGCCGTTCCCTTTAGAAAACCTCCGAAGGTGATTCGTTTCACACGGCTTGAGGGACCCTTTACGTTCCTCACCACCCCCAAACAAGCCCGGTGAAGCCGAAAATGCCGTCTAAGGCAATCAGCAATCTCTCTCAAAAAATAAAAAACGAGTTACAAGTTACGTGTATCAAAATTAATTAAGAAAAGCAGCTCAGGCGAGTCAACATTCGAACGTATAATATTATGAAGACACACTAAATCCATATACTTATGTATTGAGCCAATCTTTCACTGTAAGATGACAAAGTATGACCGTATCCTCTACGGTAACATAATATTTTAAGACATTTATTTTGGATACTCTCAATGCGTTTCGAATGAACTGGTGGTACACACTTCTAACCAAGCTGTACAAAGTAACATGCTTTTAGATTTCTTAAAAGATGTAGATATTCTGCATATAAACTCAAGCATTCAACTTGCTTTTTGCATTATGTAATCATAGTGATCCTGAAACGTTAATTGCTCGTCAAACTGGTGTTTTACCAGTATTCCTACGTTCTAGATTGTGACTCTCTATGTTGTATAACGATACTAGTTTGCAACGTTTACGAGTGAAAGAAATAATGAAACACTTTTTGACATTAAGCGTAATTTTGCTGCAAATACACCAGTCAGATAGGGTGACCAAATCTCTTTGAAGATGGTTAGAATCACTGGGGCTACTCACGGTAGTGAAATTTAAAAAAAATCTAAAAAAATGTCTTTTGAAAATCGGTGTACACCGAGTCACAGATTAAAGAGTACCGAGACTACTTTTTGGCGGTCTGCGAAAGCAGAGCATAAATAATTTTTATAGATAAGTAAGTTACTGATTGTTGATCTTTTGCTTACGAAACCATGCTGCTTGGAGGAAATCAGTGGGGCAACGTGATTGTAGACAGCATCGTACACCAGTGACTCAAATAGCTTGGTCATTGAGGAAAGGATACTTATGGACCCATAGATATTTAGTGCAATTGGATCTATCACCAGATTTAAATATGGGAACTATGAAAGCCTCCTTCCACAATGATGGAAAAGTACCTGATTCCAAAGAATTGTTAAACAGTATACATAGTGGCACACAAAGTTCATCCGCACAAGACTTTAGAAATACTACTGGAATTCCATTAGGACCTGCGCCCTTATTAATGTCCAGAAGTTTTAATTTCCGCAACACTTCTCTCCAGGTTAAAAATTCAAACTTGACCGATATGAATTGCACCGTTCAATGATTGTATTAGACTGCCAGTGATGATCATTTGATTTATCAAAAAGAGATCCGAAGAATTTAGCAAATAACTAAATAACTAACTTACACCCTTTGCGTCAGATGCGGTGTCATCGTCAAGTCTCATAGTTTGCGAAAACGATACATCACTACGTTTGGTCTTAACAAAGGTCCCTGCCAATCTTGCTCACAAAGCTCGGTTTTTACTGATACGTTGGTAGTCACATTTGCGAAAAACAAATCTTTGCTTCCTACTCGGCTTAAGTGGTTCACTGAAAGCAATATTACAAACTTCTAACGCAATTGGAGGATGATGAAGGTCGACTTTACTGAGTGGATCGCAACCACGTACGCTTATATTAGCAAAAGTGGACAAGATAAAATCTAAGAAACGATTATTTGCATTTGGTATATTATTGAATTGTAGCAAGTCACAAACTGACATAAATTCCAGCAAAAGGTCAGAAACCCGCCCGCCTGCACCATATGCAACCTTATTATTAAGATAAAAAATAAAACTATAAAAGATAATATTATAGTGTTTAAATTTGGTCGGAGAAACTACTGGTATCTGTACGGTACTGGTACTGGTATCAAAAAAGCGGCACGGCAGTACTATCCTTTTCTCGAAACAGTTCGGGCCATTTTCGACCCCCTATAACTTCGTTGTGGATAAAACTAGAAGCCTGAATTTTCAGTATCCAAGCAAGCCTTGTATAAATACGGTATATTTAAAATTTCATTCAATTTGAACCAATAGTTTAAGAATTATATCTAGTCAAAGTTTTTTATTTTGTCGCTCACTGATTGACCGATCGTCAAAACTCTAAAGCACTTCTAGAAGATATAGAAGCTTCAAATTTAGAGTACAATTAGTGTTTAGTGTATAAATCAAGAAAAAACTAAAATATTTTGCAATTTCGGTCCAGTTTTCTAGATACATGAACTGCATAAACAACTTTGTAATCCCATATAAATGTATGGGATTACAAAGTTACATATGTAGTTAATGAATTAGTGTACCTGTTTCTGTATAGTGTAATGAAATAATAGGTGTAGATAGGTACCTAGACGGTACCAGAAAGGAAAAAAGTAGGACTATTTACAAAAATAAATGAGATGCCATTAAAAACAAACTTGTAAAAAAAACCAAGTCTCGCAACTCAGTCCTTCTACCGTAAAAAGTTGTGAGTTCCACGTAATACCAAGTTGGTTAATTTATTCAGTCCCTACTTAAAGGACCTTCTGTTTTAAGTTATTACGTAATTAGTTAACCTAACAACATCTTAATAGTGACCATATTATCAATATTAAAAATATTTTATGTTTTAAATAAATAGATTGACTTGGAAATCGTGAGATACATTCTGTTTTCATGCGATGGCCAAGTCAATCTATTTGTTTAAAGATTTTTAATATTGATATGGTCACTATAAGATGTTGTTAGGTTAACTAATTATGTAATAACTTAAGACAGATGGTCCTTTAAGTAGGTACTGAATAAATTAACCTACTTGGTATTACATGGATCTCACAACTTTTTATGGTAGAAGAACTGAGTTGCGAGACTTTGTTTTTTTTACTATTGTTGACATTTTCGTCGTTGTCGATGTCTTTTAAGTTGTTGCTATTAGGGCGTTGATTATTTAAACGTTAATCAAATGATTGTTGTCATTGGGTATCAATTCGACAGGTAGTTGTTATAATCTATCATCGAAGCTGTACATTACAATTTCTGTGTGTCTAATAAAGTATATTTAGAAAAAAAGTGTCTTGTTGTTCGCCATATAACACATTGTACGTATGATACTATTACTAGGTACCTATATGCTTAACAAGAGTGTGAGACGGCGATAATAATATGATATTACGTCCTGTCCTGTCAGCTGTACAGATAACACACAAACATTGTAAGTGCTCACTGTTTAAAGGTTCCGTATAAAAAAGGTTTTGTTTTAATCGAAATACTTAAGTATATTTTTTTATTATTTTGAGTTTTGCACTCACAATGCTATATAAGGTCACATTTTATCAACTGCAAATATTTTGAGGATAAACATTCATATTTGAGAAAAACCCTTAAATTTTTATACGCTAGTTTTCAAGAAAAACGCCGAAAGACATTTCGATTAAAAAGTAAAATAAAGCACTTTCGGTAGTTCGCAATTCAAAGGAGCCGAAACAGAGAGGCCGCAAAATGGCTTCACCGCTTACACGTGCCCGTAGTTTCATTCAAAAAAGCCAACAGAGAGGCCGCTCTTAAAAATATTACAATTAGGAAAAGTAAAAAAAAACTAGCCTGATTTTTTTAAAAATGCAAGGTCTTGATTTCTATGATATAATTAGATGTTTTGTCAAAATATTTGCAGTTGATAAAATGTGACCTTATATATATATATATATATATATATATATATATATATATATATTTACCCGGCATGTCATGGGGTGCGGGTTCGAATCCCGCTCGTGGAATTTTTTTAACACTTTGTCTATTATATATATATATATATATATATATATATATATATATATATATATAATTATATATACAGGTCGACTTTTTTATCATCATCCAAACCTTCTGAGATGACTCCCATGATACAAACGAACAACTTTTACAAGTGGACCAAATTCCTAACTCGAAAAAAAAATCAGCTGTTCCACACAAAACATCAATATTCATTCGACCAAAATGTATGGAACAGCTGATTTTTTTTACTAAGAACAGAGCACTAAGAAATTTGGTGACTCGTTTCTTTGTCGCACCTCCAAAACATGGAGTAGTTTGCCAGCACACGTTTTCCCTCCTTCCTATGATATGGGGTCCTTCAAACGAGGCGTGAAGAGGCACCTTGTGGGCCGGCAGAGTGAGGGTAACTGATGCTGCGTTGTTTTCACGCTGCACCAGTTGTCGTCGCATCTGGATTCCATATTCACTTAACATCAGGTGAAATGGAGTCATCATTTGCCGTGCTACGTCTAAAAAAAAAAGCTACATGATAAAAGTACAATATTAACGTGTACATTAATAAATAATGCCCCAGTGTTTTTCCAAAACACTGGGGAAATATTCTTTAAGCACTTAAAATTACACTTGTTAAGAACTTGTAGCCGGTTATTAATATCATTATGGAAATACACTTAAACGATTGACGTTACAGCAAACAGAAATATTCTTAGGTTTAGTAATTACAGTTTAGATTTCACTACATTTTTATGTTGATATTTTGAGAGAATTAAGATAAACCTAATACGGTACGATTTAAAACTTAACCGCTCTGTTGCAGCGGAATGTTACCAGAAAGTAGCAAGAACGTAGCACGATACCTACATGCGCGCGAGCGACTGTGACCGGGCATGGGCGACGCGCACGCCACCCTAACCCGATACGTGCTGGTAATAAGGGCGGGAGTAGCGCGCTCGCCGCAGACAGCCGCGCGCCGTACCGGTTTCGCTCTCGCTCGTGACTTGCGTTGTCTATTCATTCGCTGTGCGATAGGAACAAGTGATGTGGTTGGATTGTAGTGGTTGTAACTATCGATAAATTTGATATTTTTCTTACGCGTTTGACAAATATTTTTTATTAATATGTTTTTATTTTTTAGGATTATTGTATATATAATTTTTTTCAGATAGCTTGTAAACGTAAGCGACCGCTTACGTAATTCCTCTTTTAATCGAGTCACTGATAGTGTAAAATACATTATTTCCAACTAAGTTATAATAAATTCGCAAAAAACAAATGTCACAACTTGTCGTTATTGTACACACGTCTGCTCATCAACCTATCTACCACAAACTGTAAAATTTTCTCAATACACTTTGAACTTTATGCCTAAGTCATATGGTTGACATTGTATTGAAGAAGTACCTACCATTGCCGAAAGCGCCATGTACAAAAGTTTTGAGTGACACACTCCATTGCAAGCTTAATGTCACTGTTCAGTTGTTTGATATTGTTGTTAAAGATTCAACGTAAGTGAATGAATGAAGTGAAAGTATTTATATAACTTGGAATGTAAGAAAAAATACTTTGACACTGGCCAAATGAGCTAACCACACAAAGCCCTAAACTAAAGGAAAAAACGAAGAAAACATTAAATAATACTCGTTAGTACGTAAAGCGGACTTCTTGGCGGGAAAGTGAAGTAATGTCTGCGGTTTTGATTTATTTTCTGTTTGTGTTATGTTGAATTTTAATGTCAAATGTAAAATGTAATGAGGACCAGCTAGAGTAATTTTTACCTTTTTAATATAATATATATAAGGTTATATTCACCTGTTCAATATACTTACTGTTTTCTAAACTTTATTTATGTATTGTAAGTTGTTGTTTAGCTAAATAGATCATTAAGTTTTTTATTTAAAGTATCTTGAGTGGGTCATGCTCTCTTTATTGTCTCTGCGGTGGTGGCGTGTGCGTCGGGTCGTTACGTTCCCTAAAATATGGTTGATCAAAGCGATGGCCGATTCATATGTCATACTCCTGAACATGTACCGCCTGTGGAGGCTTGTCTGCTCTTGCATACTTATCGTATTTTAAGTATTATTCACTATAGTTTGACTTTGTTTTTCTTAAACTATTTTTGACTTTTACGAGAGTACTGAAGTGGTACTGTATGACATTGTGGAAATTGAAAACTTTTACCTGATGTAAATTTGTTAACTTATATTTATCAATTTATCAACGATATCAAAGACCTACATCTTGCTGACAATGAAACTATGGTTAGTTTTGATGTGCAGTCCTTATTTATATGCCAAAAAACGACTACTAGAACAAGATATGCCTGATAAATATGCAGTACTATTAGAGCATTGTCTACTTTTGTGGAATGACATTTACTGCCTGCAAGTAGAGGGTGTCGCCATGGGGTCCTCTGTTTCGCCCGTCGTCGCCGATATTTCTATGGAAGACTTCGAGGAGAGGGCCCTGAACACAGCTCCGCAAACCCCTAGGTTCTACAAGCGGTACGTAGATGATAGTGAAAGTATCCTACCAACTGATAAAGTACCTGCTTTTTTAGATAATCTTAGCTCCATATTATATCCAAAAATACAATTCACAATGGAGTTAAAGGCAGATAGTAAGCTAGCTTTCTTGGATACTTTAATCATCAGGAATCCGGACCATAGTTTGAGTCACACTGTGTATCGTAAAGTAATCCATACAGATAGGTATCTCAATGGTGACCACCATCGTAGACAGTTGGCTACTGTAGGAAAATCTTTGATTCAAAGAGCACGCGGCATCTGTGACATCCAACACCTGGCTGCTGAGCTTCTGCATGTCAAGCACGTACTACAGGACAATAAACTGAAAGTACCACGGCTTCGTCACAGAAAATGCAATAAACGAACCACAGTCGAGCGCCAACCTGCTGTACTTCCACATATGAAAGGTGTCACTGACAAGATTGGACATAGGTATCTTAAAGCGAGCTTCAATGAACACTTATTTCAAGCCGCCGAAGAATATCAACCAATTTTTACGACCTGTCAAGTGCAACATACCCCTTAAAGATGCAGGCGTGTACAAACTGGACTGCGACTGTGGGCTCTCTTACATCGGGCAAACAAAGAGAAGTGTAAGAACCCGCGGTAAAGAATATATAGCCGACGTCAAGCATAGGCGCGAAAATAAGTCTGAAATATGCGAACATTCCCTAGAGAGGCCCAACCATTACATCAGATTTGAAAAACCACAAATACTCGCTAGAGAACAACGATTCATCCCTAGGATGATACGCGAGGCTATTGAAATTAAAAAACATCCTAATGTCAATAGAGAAGATGGTTGGAATCTACCACCAGCCTTGGGATCCCATCATACAAAATATTAAATCCTAGCACCAACACTATACTGTCAGACCGAAAGAAGTAAGCTCTTTCGTTTGCTCTTTTTTTTTCTTTTTGCGTAAAACGGAACGCACCTGATTAAATTTAAATGAGGGTATACAAGCTACTAACTAATTATGAGACGACCCACACCACAGTCCCTGTG
Organism: Eudonia mercurella; assembly: GCA_963082485.1. Classification (NCBI taxonomy): domain Eukaryota; kingdom Metazoa; phylum Arthropoda; class Insecta; order Lepidoptera; family Crambidae; genus Eudonia; species Eudonia mercurella. Next base: position 2,708,629 of record OY720037.1, read on the forward strand.
ATCACGGACCCTGCAAAGGGTTCGAAACGTCAGGGTATACATTAAAATGTAGTGTTGTAAAATAAACGCGAGTAGATCCGTAAAAGTTGTTTCAATTTAACTTATTTTTTTTACATGTAGTAGTTGTCTTCTATATTTTTTGTGTTTATTTGTAATGAAAGTGTCCTGCTATGATAGGGAATTTTCCAATATTTTACGCTCTAAGGGAGAAAAGAGCTGGACGCTTGCTGAGTTTCTTGCCGGTTCTTCTCAGTACAAGAGCCCAGAGTAGACTTAGCAACCGATGGCATAGTGACAATCACAAGAGCTACTTGTAGCCTAAACTAAATAAATGATTTTGAGTTTTGAATTTTGAATTTTTTGAAGCTTATTAAAGAGTTGTGTGCTCACTTTCTTGAGGCCTCCGGTGACAAGAAGGTTGCCAGCTACCTCTGCCAGCGTATTAGCTTGACAATCCATAGGGGCAATATTGCCAGCATTCTTGAAACCGTTCCTATGAACGCACAGTTGGAGGACATCTTTTATTTATAGGTATTTCCTATTTTTTTCTGTTTTTTTTTAAAGGTCAGTTGAGTTATGTTTCTTTTTGTTGTGTATATAAGTAATAAATTTTGTACATTACTGTTGAACCATAAAAATACTGTCTGCGCATCACATTAGCTTACGTTCGTCATTCATTACACTACAACGATTGTCAAATGAACAGTTAAAAGTTAAAAGAAAACAACTCTTCAAATAATACAATAAATAGCAGTGATATAAAAAAATAAAAAATAAAAATAAATAATATTTGAACATAATTATAAAAAGTTGTATCTCCATTCAAACAGACAGGTAATTGTAGTAAATTTATTTTATTTTTTATTTATTTATTAAACAAAACAACAGAATATAAGTTATACAAACTATTTAAAGCAATGAAAGGAGTTGAGTTCCCCTTCAGTAAGAATATGCCAGGAATACAACTTCGCGAACAGTAATAGTGATGATATTGACATCTTTGGCGACTCATTGTCAGTATTCAGAAGAAGGGTGCTGGAATCGTTTACCAAGTAGATAATTTTATATTTTATTATTTATTATTGTTATTTTAAAAAAAATATTTTATTAATAATTTTGTTATGAATTAATTTAAATTACTTAAATCAATTTCATTTATTTTAATCAATCAAATAATTAAATCAAGAATTTGTATTTTATTTTTGATAATGTTTTTCTGTCAATATTTTAATTATTTTTTATTTTATTCAAACGTGTCTTTTAAATTTAAATTTAAATTTTAAATTTAAATTTTTAGTTTATAATTCGCCTGTAATTGGAGCAGATATCCGCTATGTTTTTGCTACTTTTATTAACAATAGCTGTGCCCTGCGGTTTCACCCGCGTTAATTAGCGACTGTTCCACTCCTATTAATCATAGCGTGATGTAATATAGCCTATAGCCTTCCTCAATAAATGGACTATTTAACACAAAAAGAATTTTTCAATTCGAACCAGTAGTTCCTGAGATTAGCGCGTTCAAACAAACAAACAAACAAACAAACTCTTCAGCTTTATAATATTAAGTATAGATGTATAATGTCTGTTCTGTTGGTGTGGCTAAGATTAAATAAATAAATAAATAAAGGCTGGAGGTCCACTAGCGTGTGTAACAAACAACAAAACAAAACAAAACACAAAAATAATATCTAATAAAAATTTAATAAACACAAAATAATAATAACACTTTATGCAGATAATTGCAATTTTTGCAAAAAAAAAAAATGTTTCTCAAAAGAATTAAAGATAATTATAATTATATAAAAGAAAATATCTTATATTGCGCCCGGTTCGTGATTGCAGCTTCCACAAAGAACGGTCATAGGATGGGTGTTTATCGAGCTCCTCCGTGCTTCGGAAGGCACGTAAAGCCTTTGGTCCCGGCTGCAGTCGTTAACAACCACCAATACGAGTACTGGGCCCGCGTGGTTGTTCATGGCCCGTCTTCTATCCATCCACAGGGAAGGCTCGTGCCCCAACAGTGACATAAATTATTGTGGTGATGATCTTGTAATGCGTCTGAATATTATATTCTGGTCACTGCGCTTACTGATTTTTTTTAATTATAATGATGTTTTTCTATGTATTTTAATTCGTGTCTTTCTATTAAGGCGAAGGGTAAGGCACACTAGCGCCACCAATTGATAATTTGACAATTACTAACGGACCGGATCTTGTTTTAAACATTGCGTACCGTCCGATAACAGGAAAGCATCCATAGTATTTATTTAATAATTGTGCACTACTTTTTGTTGCGTGGTTTATTCACAAAACGGGCTATCGCATTTATTCACTAACAATGGCCACTTCGGGTGTTAGCGTATGAATACAAAAACAAACCTAAAAGTAGTGCACAGTTATTAAATAAATGTTTGCCTAGTGTCTGAAGGTCCGCAATGTTTGAAAAAAAATCCAGTTTAGCAGTTATCAAATTAAATCCATTAGTGGTGCTAGTGTGCCTTACCCTTCGCCTTAACCGTTTATCGTTATCTCGTAAACATATCATCATCATCATCATCATCATCATCATTAGCTCATTTTATGTCCTCACTGCTGGGGCACGAGCCTTCCCTATGGATGGATAGAGAGAACGGGTCATAAACCACCACGCGGGCCCAGTGCGAATTGGTGGTTGTTAACGACTGCTAATGCAGCCGGGACCAACGGCTTAACGTGCCTTCCGAAGCACGGAGAAGCTCAATATGATAATTTTTTGGTCACCCATCCGATGACCGGCCTTTGCGAAAGTGGCTTAACCTCAGCACTCGCACACCTGGCGCGTTAACCACCGTCGAGCTCCTCCATAAACATATATTTGTGTTAAAAAAAGTTAGGGTACGTTTCTTTTCGTTGTGCCAAAATGGTTTTCGTATGTTCCAGCCTACGGGTCATAACAGCATATTTTTGTTTTATTGTTATTTTACTTAACGCCTCGGTGGCTGAGTGACAAAGCGTTCGGCCCGATTACCGAAGGTCCCTGGTTCAATTCCCAGGTCAGACAAAGTGTGTTTCGGATTTATTCGGTGCATAGCCCGGGTTTATGATCACCAATCTGCATTTACTTTACTGTTACAAAAAAAGTGCCAATATTATATTATTAAAATGTTATTTTGTAAACGTATCCATACCTCCACAGGCTAGGCGTAGTTTAGTGTGGAGAATAGGAAATATATATATAAACATATTAGTTTAGTTGACAAATAATTCTTATTCTTATTATTTTGTGTTTTCAGGACGAATGGATGCTTTTACTTTCTCGTTTTGATTTTGGTCAAAAATATGGATCACATAGCGAGTGAGTAATGTATATTCAATTGTAATGAAGTATCAACGACTGTATTGGTTTTATTATTCCTTCACTTGGCCTTCATGTGCCTTCATCTCGCCTGTTTTTAAGGCAATTTTATGAACTTGACAACTTCTCCGATTACACTTGTAATCGTTGCCAAATTCGTTTCATATCACATTTCATATCATTTAGTCATCTTTTGGGGGTACACCATAAAACAAAAGTCAATTTTTAAATAATATGAATCAACATCGCGCTCTCCCGTGATTTGCAACTGCGTTAGTGTTAGTATTTTGTATTTTGTAACTCAGCTACTGTAGCGCAATCAGTCGATGCGGCAAATAGTTTCTTTATTTCTATTGGAAAAAGATTAGCTGAGAAAGCAAAACACCAAAACAATAATTCACTCTCCTACACTTTGCCCCCAACGCCATTGCCAACATTGCACTCGTTTGCTTTATTTAACACTGATGAAAATGAAGTAAAAAGAAATATTATGACTCTTAGAAATGACTGCGCCACTGGCATTGATAAAATCCCATCTACATTTATTAAGAAATACAAACAGCACCTAATTCCGCCACTTACTTATCTATTCAACCAGGGTCCATATTGGCTCACATAAAATTCTAAATCCTGTTCTTTGTCTTACTACCGATTTGTGTTCATAATAATCACTCTATATAATTTTATTTTTCATACCTTTTTATTCATACATTTTTATTACTACCAACGGAGCTCGTAACAGAGATCATATTTTTTTTATTAATACTGTTACTACCAAGAACCAGTTTAATTTTTTTTTTCAGATTTTTTTTCTTCATAACATTCAATGATCATATTGCTTTAATTAATAATGTTGTTACTAAGAACATACTTCAACTCATAACGTCGTTGTTCAGAATAGCTTACTTTATAACAGACAATTATCATAATTTTTGTATTAAGACAATACTAAGAAAATATTTTAACTCATAATGTAATTTTCCATAATAGTAAATATTGAAAATAATTTTAATTTATTAGTAAGTAGTATCTGTCGGTGTGTCTGTCTACTTTTCTAACAAAAATTAGTTTATGGCACTTCGCCGGCCGCTGCCGCAACACACTTGGTCTTTATATCAAAGAAGAATAAATTTATTTGCTGTGTAAAACTTTAGACTAAATACATAAAACTTATAAAATAAAATTTGTCTACATACTAATATATTGCATTTCAAGAGCCGCTTGCCGCTTATGTTGTAAAGTTTTAAAATGAAGTGCAAAATAACCGAAGTGATACCTAAATTAAGTAAACTAGTTTACCCGTAGTTCAGGCTTCTTATCGGTGAGGTGTGTAAGCGCTTGCTTACATAACATTTTATTAAATAGCAATAAATTATAATACTTTTAATAACATTTTACTTATGCAGCATGTTGCTGACATTGTATTCCAACTTATGCAATAACTAATAATAGATGTTGGGTGTCATTGTAGGTTCTCCCTTTAAGTCACTTTTAAATGGTTTTCTTACAATTTATTTTATTCATAAGATGTACCCAGTGTTAAATTAAATTTATTATACAAAAAACTTCCAAGAAAGCAAAAGAATCTGTGAGAGTGAGCTGTACGATATAGCTCAGTGGAACAAACAATGTCTGCTCGCCAGAAAGGACATCACATTCAGCTAGGAGTTCTGCTGTAGGGAAACGGAAAAGACGAAAAGTGCTTACTTTCAAAATGGCTCTCTGTGCTATTTCTAAGCAATATGATCATTGAACGTTATGAAGAAAAAAGATCTGAAAAAAAATACTTAAATTTAAACTGGTTCTTGGTAGTAACAGAATTAATAAAAAAAATATGATCACTGTTATGAGCTCCGTTGGTAGTAATAAAAATGTATAAATAAAAAAGTATGAAAAATAAAATTATGAAGAGTGATTAATAAGAACACAAATCAGTAGTAAGACAAAGTATAGAATTTAGAATTTTATGTGAGCCAGTATGGACCCGTGTTGAATGTCAGGGTTGAACGTACAGAAAAAATATAGATAAACGTCAATGCATCCATTGACCGCTGGCCCAAAAAAATTAAACCGTTTGTGCATAACTGAAACCTATACCAAAGGTTAGTTTTAATCACCCATGTCAACTTTTACTATGGGGCCAAATAAATCTATCCTAGTAAAAAAATGTACAGGGTAATATACGTTTTGAAAAAGTGTCGATGTTTATATCACTTACTTATAGGTTTTGTTTGTATTAAACATTTAAAATATCGGCAATTGTAAACATATGGACAATAGAACACCTAAATAGGATGTAAGATAGGATATTCAAAATAAAAAAAATATCACAGATTTCGCAGTCCCCGCAAGAATCAGAGCATTGAAAATTAATACAACGATTTACGAAAAAAAAACATTTTATTTTAAATAACACAATTCCTAGTTGAATGCACTTCTCGCCTGCATCCGATCGATCGGTCAATAATCAAAGAAGAGCTACACCCGTTTTTCTATAATACCAAATCTAAAGGGACCACAGGTCACAACTATAAACCGATTTTTAAAATTTGTTCGCCATTTTGTAGCTAAACTAATACCCTAGGACCCTTTTTTCACTTTTTCTTAAGTCGGTTTTCTTTTTGAAATATTTACAATTTAGTATATAAACTTTAGTATATAAAATTTAGTACATAAAACCCGATTTTTTTTACATTTTTCAAAATTCTAAAAAAGTTTCCAGCCTATTTTAAAAATTCAAACGCTCACACGTGTCTCGATAAATTCCTCAACTCTTGGTATTATTTCCATCACGATTCTCCCAAAATCCTCGGAGCTATAGCCAAAAATACGTCTCAGGCGATTTGCATCTGATAACCATTTTCAATGGTAATAATACAACCTAGTTCAATAGACACAGATAGCATTTATCATTATTAATCTTTATCAACTATAACGCTATCCAAGTAAAGGGCAGGGTGGTGAATGGGGCGGGAGGGAGACGAGGGGCGGGTACGTTAGCTGCAGGCTACCTGATGCACTACCGACACAGCAGCGCGCCCATTAATCACGTATGCTTTTTTACAGCACAGGCCATTATTTTTATAAGGTAAACACCCACACTTTTCTTATATTCTGAACAATCTGTGTACGCTCATTTAACAGGAATTAACCATTAAACAATTAAATCAGCAGCGAATTACTTCTATATGCGTTTAAACCTTTACGAATTAGGGTTCGTGTGTTAGGCCCCCGGTGTGTGACGCCCCCGTGGTGGAGGCACCCGATTTCGTTTTAGTGCGATAAAATTTATAAGTTGAATATTTTTATCAAAAGTACAGTCAGATAGCAAAGTGTAACATATTATAAAAATGTTTATAAGTGTCTACATGAAATTATTTGAAAAATTTAATGATCAATGTCTTAGTTTTTTAATATAAATCTTTATTAATAATGTTGGTGAAACAACAATTTGCTTATCTAATAATATCATATTAGTCAAGTTACAATTTAAAATCACATTTGATAAAATCAGATGATTTAAAGTACTTAATATAAAATGTAATTAAGGTAATTTTGAATACCTTATAAATGAGATAGGTATCTACTTAAATATTTACAACATTGATAACAAAATAATTTAACATTAAAATATTGCAACATTAACGTGCAAAATCACAGATCTTAAGAGAAAAGTCACAGTTAAATATTAGGATGATTTACATAATCATACCTACATACTTACCTAGTTCCAGTTAGCAATTTTAATTTATAGCGTGGGATCTGTCAAACTTGCGATAGCCTGAAACGTGAGACGGACATATGCACTGATAAGTCTGCACTCTTTCCATAAAACGTCAGGTCTATGTATTGAAAATATTTTCGTAAGACAACAAGGTAAAGTTCATATTTGCAGATTGATTACATATTTTAGATTTTGTATCATGCTAGATATTTATGCGGTCTATCTGTGATCCGATGGTTACATGTTCACAGTGAATAAATATTTATGCTGGTGGTGGGTTACATAATTTTGATTTTGTGCAATGTCATATATTTTGAAGCGGCCCGGTGTCAAATACTTATGCCATTATCGAAAAGTTATATTTGTACCGGCGACAAATCATCACATACTTATACCGTGTTAGATCGTCATATATATATATATATGTCTTCCACCAATGATCAGATATTTTTGCAGGCCGTTGATAGTCACATCTTAGTGCCTGGTGACTGTACATAATCAGATAATTATACCTGTAACGCATCATACCCATAATAATCATAAACATGAAATTTCACAGTGAAATTAAATTACTTATTTAGTTCAGAAACATTTTGTTGCTGCCTGTATGTAGTACAAATGACTTTTATTACGACAAAATCGCCTGTTATAACTTAATTGAAAATCGGGTGCCTCCACCACGGGGGCGTCACACACCGGGGGCCTAACACACGAACCCACGAATTACATTAGGGGATATTTTAAACCTGTTTAAAATAAACAAAACCTATAATTAATTCATATAAAAATTGACACTTTTTTAAAATATTTGTTACCCTGTATATTTTTTTTACTGGGATAGATTTATTTGGTCCCGTAGTAAAAATTGTCATGGATGATTAGTACTAACGTTTGGCATAAGTTTCAATTATGCACATTGGGTTTCATATTTTTGGGCCAATCAGTTGCATTGTCCTTGTGTTTTGTCAATTATTAATGAGAAATAATGGTGGATCGTGGTAGAGGTAGGTGGATGGTGTCTGCAAATGAAACAAAGCAGTGCAACAACACTTATCATTTTTTTTACATCTTTACCTACTGATACTCATTTGCCCCGGTTTGGGGGAATATCATTTATTACCAATCACTTCTATCACTTTATAAGTATTATCATTATCATTTGTTGACAAACAAAGAAAACTAATATTTTAACTTTGAAACGTGCTAAATGTGCCGAACGCACGAAGCCATTGAGAAAAAAAATGGTCACGGAGTTGGCATAACTGAAAACGATCCGATCGGATCTGGACCCCGCGGAGAATCTAGTATGGAACAGGCTTGCGTAATTCGATTTCCCTCTAGAAACCCTCTGACGATGTTTCGATCACACGGCTCTAGGAACCCTTTAAGTTTCTCACCGCCTCCAATGAAGGGCCCCGCTTAAGGCCAATGGCATACTCAATCCATCAAAAATAGAAACTGGAAATGGCTCATACTAGTGTAGCATAGATGACATCAACATTGTTGTGACGATGATGATGTTTATAAAATTTTAAAGTGATTCAGCATTCTTTCAATTAATTTTTTTATTTTATTTTCAGTTTTATGGATAACAACAATCTTGATGAAGTTCGCCAGCTGCCTCTATCCACCTGATAAAGACGGTTGTAAAAAGGAATTGAATCATACAGGATGCGTAGTGAATGTGTACTGTTTAAACATGATTGAGCCTCTTGATAATACATATGATTTAAATACAATTAGAAGAAGTACATACTATCACGATCCTAATATATACAATTACGATCACGTAGATGATGATGATGATTACGATAGGAATTATGATGTGAGATGCGGAGCTGAGTTAATTGAACTCAATTCAATAAACTATTATAAAATACATTTAGTTTATAAGGATACGATAAGAAGTGATGTATCTGATGCAATCCCACGAATCCCACAACGTTACATTCATATGGGTCATAATAATTATATCGATTCCCTTATAGAACGTTTGGATCTAAGCGGTAATGAATACAATGTTTGTCCAAACCTAAGAAAAATGAATGAGTTGAAGTTCTTAAATTTGACCCACAACTCTTTAACAACTGTTAAGCTCTCTAACCCAACAGATTTACCCGCTTTGATTGATATTGATTTATCTTACAATTCAATAAACACAATAGAAATAGATCATACTGAGAGCAGCAGTTACAAAAATTTGAAAAAAATTAATTTGTCAAATAACTATCTGGTCAATATACCTGTAGCAGTATTCGATACATTCACTCAGTTACTAACTTTAGATTTGTCACATAACTTTATTGATATTCTTAGTATCGCCACTTTCGAAGGCATAAAGAAACTGCAACACTTGTATCTCTCTTACAATAGAATTGTTGATATAAATTATTCGCTGTTTCGATTTAGCGATCTTCAAGTTTTAGATTTAAGTTACAACCGAATTGAAGTTATTAAGTCAAGTGATTTTGAAAAGCTTCGCAGTCTTATGACTATTGACTTAAGTGGTAATTCTATAAAAAATATTGAAAATGATGTATTTTGTAACATGGAATTTCTTCAAAATCTTAACCTGAACCGAAATATGTTGGAGATAATTGATAAAACTACTTTTACTAACGCAAGCCAATTGAATGAATTAGATATTTCGAAAAATCATATTAGTAGTTTACCAACGGGTTTATTTAAAGGAAAAAATATACTTCACTTTGATGTAGCAGGCAACTATTTAGAAGGTTCTATTCTGAAAGGAACGTTCGAAGGATTGCAACGTGTCGATAAATTAGATCTCAGTAATCAACGACTTACCGCTGTAGAAGATTATGCTTTCCTTGGCCTGACAAAAATAACCAATTTGTTATTGAATAAAAACAAACTAGAGACACTATCAAAAAATTGTTTTAAAACATTAAATAAGTTAAACACGTTGGATTTATCTGATAACATTATTGCAGACATAAATTTTGACGTAGAAGATTTAGTCAATTTGCTATCATTATCACTCCAAAGAAATTATCTTACTCTGATTAAACAAAAACATTTTAAAGGGCTAACTTCATTACAGTATTTGGATTTGTCAAATAACAAAATAACAAATTTGGAATCAAACGCATTTCTATCCATGAGTGATTTAATTAATTTAGACCTCTCCAATAACCCCCTGAGCGGAATATTAAAAGAAGACACTTTCCTTGGTTTACACTCGCTACCCAGTTTGGATATCTCTTGTACTGAGCTAACCACTATTGAAAATAGTTCGTTTACGGGAATGGAACAGTTGGAAAAAGTTAACGTATCTCATAGCAATATTAGTGAACTAGAATACAACTCTTTCATTAGTACGGGTTCAATAGAAACTATCGATTTGTCATTTAACCAACTCGCAACTTTTCAGGTAAATGCTACAGATTTGATACATTTAAGGGTATTGTTTCTTCAAAGAAACTTTTTAAAACAGCTACCTGAAATGTCTTTTGTAGGTCTTACAAGCTTGACAATAATAAATTTGGCGCACAACAGCATTAAAAGTATACATGAAAATGCATTTATCAACCAAGAGGATTTAAGCTGCTTAGACATATCGTACAATTTAAATGCAGATTTTAGTATGTCTGTTATTCGTGGTAATAAAAATTTAAACACTTTGTATTTATCAGGCATTAAGCGTGAAGTCAAATTTACTGGTATTCATGAAAATCAATTATCAAAATTAAATATTTCGTATTCGGAAATTACCAATATTACGAATTTGGATCTAAAAGAGTTAGAACGTTTAGAAAATCTTATATTAAGCAACAATAATATCACAAAACTAGAATCAGCTGCATTATCTAATGTAAAAGCGCTAAGTGTTTTAGATTTAAGCTATAATAAGATAACATACATACAACCAGGGGTTTTCAAAGACAATGAACATCTATTTTTTCTTAACATTTCTCATAATTTTTTGTCAGAAGTTTCATATGGAATATTTCGTGGTCTAATTAATTTAAATACTTTAGATTTGTCATTCAATAACATAAATACTTTAGAAAACGAACGGTTTTATGAAGTTCAATCTTTGAATACGCTAATAGTGGACCATAATAACATTCGTTTTGTAAATGTTGAAGAGTTCCGTGGTACCAGTTTAACAGAGCTAAGTATTGGTGAAAATCCGATTCCATGTGAAATATTAATCAAATTGAAACAATATGCTCGATTCCGAATCACTGCTATCAACATAGACGAGAAGAACGCAGAAAACGTAGATGGCATTATATGTAACATGTATGGATTTACACACCCACCGATATACACACAACACAAAACAAACAACGATAGTATATTGATTAATAATGAAAACATTTTAATTGACATAAGAGACATTTTGCACAAAATAGCTAATACAAACTTTACTTTTATAAATACCAACGAAAACGATGACTCACAATATTTTTTAAATTTAACACAGGCAGTTATAAAAATGGGAAACGAATACGATATGAAAGTGACGAATATGATGAATACCAGTATAATGGCTATGAAAGAAAGTGCCAATACGAAGGTGTTGTTAGATAAAATCTTGCGATCTTTAAGTAGAGTGAATTTCATGACGTCTCCTTTGACGGGTACTAAAGATAATGCAACAAAATTAAATGAGGTAATCCAATACATTGATAGTGTGAAACATGATCTGGAGGAAGTTATATATTCTCAAAAGAAGAATATATTAAATGAAGTAGAAAAGAAAATGTCTGCAACTACTTCTGAGGTAGTGCTTACATCAACGCCTAAACCATCTCATGAAAAGTTATTAGCTAGTGATGGCTCTAAGAATGTTATTGAAACTAGACCTTCATTGTTTACTGATACATGCGTTGCGTTGATTCTCGTAATTTTGGTGTGTTTCATTTTGTATAAATTTTACAAATCCCGAATGTTTGTTAGGGCTAGCCGTACTTATAGTACGCGGGAGTTGCCAGGTGCAATGGAAAGTCAAGATTTGTAAAAATACGTAACTGATATGCAAGATTTAAAAACGTTAAACTGTTTACTTGTTTTCTGTAATTAAAAGTTTAGTAAGTAATGTGTCTTTCATTTTGTGTTTTATAATTACTATTTTTATGCCACAATGAGGGAAATTGTAAAAACTCGAAGATTATTATGGATTTTAGGCGGAATAAAAATATGTTGGTTTACTTTCAAAAATTATATTTTCAGTGCTTGGTCTACATCCCAATTTACCTTATGATGATAAATTCGAAAGCGGAAGCGAACTTCACCCGTGTCCTTACGGATTGGTCCCACTGTTAAAAGTTTAATTTCATAACGGAATATAACATCATCATCATCATCATCCTCAGCCTACAGAGGTCCTAATAAATGGTTGATGATGAGCAGGATGACACTTCACTTGAACCCTTTTTATTTCAGTAAGCATGTGGGACCTATACCTATATTTAAATTTTGATTAACAAAATCTGAAAAAACATTGGATAGCATCAACAATTTTAGCTTACTTTGAACCTTAAGTCTTAAAAATAAAAATAAAATTAGGGTTGCAAAATATTTGTACTTAATTTTTACCGTCATCGCCACAAACGTCATTGTTGCTGCGTGGCCCCAAAGTCGCCCACCATTTTCAAGCGCTCATCGGGAATCTAGTGCATAATTGCTCGAGGGTTGAGCTAGACTAAAATATGTAACATAAGGGCAGTTTATGTTGTTTTTTGAATATACTTTATGTTTATAAACACATAAAATATTTATTTTTATTTTTTATTTTTATTTTTTATATTAAAAGGAGGCAAACGAGCAGGCGGGTCACCTGATGGAAAGTAATCGCCGCCGCCCATGGACACCCGCAAAACCAAAGTAATCGCATATGCGTTGCCGGCCTTGAGGAAGGAGTTTAATCTTGAAGAGGAAGTAGAAATTGAGAGGAGAGAGGGGTGAGAGATGGGCCTCCGTTACTTTCACTCACCAGACGAAACACAACAGCAACGAGTGCCATTGTTTCACGCCGATATTCTGTGAGAGGTTGGTATTACGCCGGGCGAGCCGGCCCATTTCGTGCTGCAACGCAGCGTGGCTCTACCACTCAGACAGTGTCACTCATTTAACACCACCCTGGGGTCACGTGTAGGGTCTCAAGGGTAAACCTACGGTCGCGAGTAACTTTAACCCCAAAATATACTTAGAACTGTAAATATAATGCATATTATACCTATGCATTTGTTATATTATAGTACCTTGTTTTATTAATATTTAAATTATGTTTTACCTACTCTATCATTATCAATATTGGAAATATTCTAATGTCCATAGGCTATTTGTGGGTGGAGTGGAGGGAGGGTACCTATCCATTAGCATGATTCTTTTTTATTTTATTTATTTTTGTTTGGCCAAGGCAAAGGCATAACAAACGTGGAGCCATTTTATATATATATATTTTAATGTATGTGTAAGTATTTTTTTATATAATTATTTTATGAGTATTTTATGTAAGTTTATTAAACCACACGTCGCCACTTCACGTCCAGGGAGCTGTCTGAAAACCAGCGCTTCTGTGGCATTCTGTGTATTGCCACAACAGCATTGCTGAGACAGCTACCCGTTGGCCTTGCACAACATAGTTATTTTTATAGTTATTATTTTTTATTCTTTTCTCTCTTTTATTTTTGTGATTGTGTTAGATGTTATTTTAATTTCTGTTAAATTTTTTTTCTCTGTTTATATTTTTGTGCAGGTCAATAAATGTTTCTTATCTTATCTTATCTTATTTAATATTATTTGTCTTCTTATACTATCGAACTCATTATCATTAAGTTTTGTAATTAGGTTAATGTCTACCTATTTACTATTTGATATTCTATTTCCTTTGTTATTAGAATACTTAATGATGTGTTATTTACTATTCCCATAAATTCTATAATAAATACCATGGTAACTGTATACGACAGTTAGTTATAATCTATCATCGACGCTGTACAATATTTTCTGTGTGTCTAATAAAGTACATAAGTATTTTTTTTAAGTATCTTGTTTTTCGCCGCCTAACACATTGTACGTGTGTATGATACTATTACTAGGTAAGTACCTATATGCTTAACAAGAGTGTGAGACGGCGATAATAATATGATATTACGTCCTGTCCCGTCAGCTGTACAGATAACACACAAATATTGTAAGTGCTCACTGTTTAAAGGTTCCGTATAAAAAGGTTTTAATTTAATCTAAATTTTTTTTTATTATTTTGAATTTTGCATTCACAGTGCTATATATATATATCTATATATTACAAGATAAAATTTTACTACAAATTTATTTTAAAATTTATTTTAAAAAGTATTTTAAAATATATGATATTTAACTTTCTTTTTAAATTTTACAATATCACTTTTTAAATTCAGTCAAGAATTCCACTTGATATCTACCGATTCTCAAAGGGTTGGGAGAATATCATTTATCACTACTCATTGTTTTTATCATTAATTACCATTTATTATTACAATAAAATATTGTTTATTTATATAACTTGGAATGTTAAAATTGGATTATTAACCGTTAATAGTTCGTGAAAGTGCATGTGTGTTGGCATATAAAGCAAAACAATGCAACGTCACTTTTCAAATTCTGTCAAGAAGTCCGCGTGAGATCTTAGTAAAGCCCCATATCTATATTGAGATACTCAAGGGGTTGGGGGGTTCATTTATCACTTCCCATTTCTGTTATCATTCATCATCATCATACACGAAGGAAATGTTGTTTATTTATATGTATAACTTGTAAGAAAAATTTCTTTGACACTGGCTAAATGTGCTAATCGCACGAAGCCATCAACAAAAGGAAAAAAAACTCGTTAACACGAGCTTGAGCGTCGATCGACCACAAGGTGGCCGATAACAATTAAAATTCTAATGTGTCTGGTATTCGCGCGTTCGAGCTCTTAAGCTGCCATTAAAAAAGTTATCATTATCTTAAGCATCATTTACAGTACAGCCCATATTCACCCACTGTTGAGCCTATGCCTTTTTCATGTTACGCCATTCTCTTCGGCATTTATATATAAAAAAGTAATGAGGACCAGCTAGAGTTAATTTTACCTTTTTAATATGTACCTATAAGGTTATATATATATATATTTTTTTTTTTTTTGTTCAATATACCTACTTACTGTTTTCTAAACTTTATTTATGTATGTTGTTGTTTAGCTTGTTAAAGAGCTAAGTGCTCGCCTTATTGAGGCCTCCGGTGACAAGAAGGGTGGCAGCTACCTCTGCCAGCGTATTAGCCTGGCAATCCAGAGGGGATGTTGCCAGCATTTTTGGGACCGTTCCCATCCCATCTCCAACCCACAGTTGGAGGACATCTTTTATTTATATGTATTTAATTTTTAATTTGCAATTTCAAAATTCTGTTTTTTTTTTAAGTTTAGTTGAGTTATGTTTCTTTTTGTTTATTGTTTTTGTGTAAGTACATGTAATAATTCTTTACATTACTGTTGAACCATAAAAATACTGTCTGCGCATCACATTAGCTTACATGTTCGTCATTACATTACAACGATTGTCAAGTGAACAGTTAAAACGTTAAAAGAAAACAACTCTTCAAATAATACAATAGCAGTGTAGTAAAAAAAAAACATTTGAATATAATTATTATTAAAAGTTTTATCTCCATTCAAACAGACAGGTAATTGTGCAAAATCTATTTTATTTTTTAATTATTTTTGAAACAAAACAACAGAATATAAGTTACAAACTATTTAAAGGAATGAAAGGCTGGAGCTCCACTAGTGTGTGTAACAAACAACAAAACAAAACAAAACACAAAAAAAATTCTAATAAAATTTTTATTTTAATAAAATTTCAATAAACACAAAATAATAATAACACTTTATGCAGATAATTGCAATTTTTGCAAATAATAATAATATTTCTCAAAAGAACTGAAAATATTCATAATTATATAAAAGAAAATATTATTATCTTATATTGCGCCCGGTTCGTGATTGCTAAGGTTAAGCAGCTTCCACAAAGAACGGTCATCGGATGGGTGATCCAAAATTTATTATCTCGAGCTCCTCCGTGTTTCGGAAGACACGTAAAGCCTTTGGTCCCGGCTACATGTGGCAGTCGTTAACAACCACCAATACTTGGCCCGCGTGGTGGTTGTGGCCCGTTCTCTATCCATCCATAGGAAAGGCTCGTGCCCCAGCAGTGACATAAAATGTGGTGATGATCTAATGCGTCTGAATTATATTCTGGTCACTGCGCTTACTCATTTTTTTTATTATAATGATGTCTTTCTATGTGCCTACTAGTGGTCGCCCAGCGGTCGAAATTCGACCGTAATTTTATTAAGGCTGCACGGATTGTATCTGAAGCAATGAAAAATTAAACAAAACCGGCCAAGTGTGAGTCGGACTCGCGCACGAAGGGTTCCGTACTTTATGACGTATTAAAAAAAACTACTATCTAGATCTCGTTCAAACCAATTTTCGGTGGAAGTTTGCATGGTAATAATGTACATTATATATTTTTTTTTAGTTTTATCATTGTCTTATTTTAGAAGTTACAGGGGGGGGGGGGGACACACGCATTTTACCATGAGTTTCAGTTTTAAGTATGGGGAACCCCCAAATTTTTTTTTTCTATTTTTGTGTGAAAATTTTAATGCGGTTTACAGAATACAGACAGACAGACATGATGAATCCATAAGGGTTCCGTTTTTTGCCATTTGGCTACGGAACCCTAAAAAGATAGAATGTGAGTTTGGATTGGATTGGCATTGACAGATATTGGCCGCTCCTCTTCCATTTTTGAAATTTTTGAAAAGAGTATAATATACGCGTGTGTATCAAATACATGGTAGTGTGTGTAATGTTTGCTTTATTTATTTAATGTATTTTATATGCATAATTAAAAAAAAAAATTAACATTCTGCAATCCCTCCCTATATAAACTATAAGTGTGCGAAATTTCATACTCCTCCGTCCGCGCAATTTTCGTAAAAAGGGGGTACAAAGTTTTTGTTTCACGTACTAACGTGACTAAAATAACTAAATATATAGATTTTAGTTCGTGTCTTTCTATGAACTGTTTGTCGTTATTCCCGTAAACATATATTTGTGCTAAAATAAGTTAGGTTAGGTTAAGGTTTCTTTTTGTTGTGCTAAAATTGTTTTCGTATGTTCCGGGCTAACGGGTCATAACAGCATATTTTTGTTTTATTTTACTTAACGCCTCGGTGGATGAGTGACAAAGCGTTCGGCCCGATTCCCGAAGGTCCCTGGTTCAATTCCCAGGTCAGGCAAAGTGTTTGTCGGATTTATTCGGTGCATAGCCCGGGTTTGTGGTCACCAACCTGCATTTACTTTACTATTACAAAAAAGTGCCAATATCATATTAAAATGTTATTTTGTAAACGTATCCATACGACGACCTCCTTGGTCGAGGGGTTTGTACACCGCTTTTCACGGAGTCGCTATCTCTGAGGTCCCGGGTTCGATCCCCGGTCGGGTCAATTTAGAAATTATTATTTTTCTAATTTGTCTCGGGTCTGGGTGCTTTCTATGTATAATAAGTATTTATTTAAGTATTTTAAGTATGTTTATCCGTTGTGTAGTAACCATTTAACGACATAACGAAGCTTCTCTTGTGCTAGATAATTGGTGTGAGTGTAGGAAAGTTTATTATTTATTTATTTATTATACCTGCACAGGCCAGGCGTAGCTTAGTGTGAAGGATAGAAAAAAAATGTACTAGCCATTGTAGGTACTAGTTTTTGACAAATAATTTTATTCTTATTATTTTGTGTTTTCAGGACGAATGGATGCTTTCACTTTGTCATTTTGATTTTGGTCAAAAATGGATTACACAGCGAGTGAGTAATGTTTATACAATTGTAGTGAAGTATCAACGACTGTATTCATCTCGCCTGAGTTTATGGGATGAAGGCAATTTTATAAACTTGACAACTTTTTCTATTACAAATATGCGGTCAAAAGTTTTTAGGTCAATTTCCTATCATTTCATATCATACCTATCACCTACGAGTATCGACCCTATGTCACTGACAACATAATTGATTGAAGCTGGCAATTATAATTATTTAGAACAGGACCCTGGGTCTCACAAATACCAACGATAAGTGCCACGGGAACTCCTTGGCAGGAAAGTGAACAGCCATGTCTGCGGTTTTGTTTACTTTATTTGTACCGTCTCCGTGGTCTGTGTAGTGTTCCGCAAACTTTTTGAGTTCAAGGTACATCTAGGACAACGGAACCTTTACGAGGTACCTACACCATAAATAAAAAGTAAATTAAATTAAATTAAATTTTAATTTAACAGTAATTTTTAAATAATATTAATCAACATCGCGCGCTCGCGTGGTTTGCAACTTTAAAAAAAAATCTTTATGGGCAAGTATTTGACCACGATCTCGCCTGATGGTAAGCGATGATGCGGACTAGGATGCAGCATACTTGCCTAGATAATGCCTGTTCACCATCGCTTTGAAACTGTGTTAGTGTCAGTATTTTGTATTTTTCTTCAACTCGTTTATGTAACTTTATGAGATAACCTTATTTTTCCGAGGTATACACTCTTCGGTCTCTCATTCAGAGGCCCAGCGGGTACATGTTTGTGTACTCGGTTTAGTTGGCAGGGCTTCTTCGTCCGCCTGGCTAGCTACCACCATCTTATCTAAATGTGTCGCCATAACATCAATGTTATTACCACTGTTGTGTTTCGGCAGCTAGAGTGCCTCAGTAGATGAGGATTCCAGGTGAACCGCGCTTCCACCTTTGGCCGCTAAGGTTCTTAATATCAGGTGATAAGAAGGCCAAGTGTGTTAAACGTCAGGGTTGAACGTACAGAAAAAATATAGATAAAATTTGTGTTGTCAAATATTAATATGAAATAATGGTGGACTGTGGTGAAGGTGGGTGGATGGTGTCAGCAAATGAAACAAAACAGTGCAACAGCACTTTTAAATTTTTTAAAATTTTTATCTACCGATACTCATTTCCCCCGGTTTGGGGGAATATTTATTACCAAGCACTTCTATCATTTTGCACGTATTATCATTATTATTTATTGACAAACAAGGAAAACTAATATTTTAACTTTGAAACGTGCTAAATATGCCGACCGCACGAAGCCATTAAGAAAAAAAAATGATCACGGAGTAGGCATAACTGAAAACGATCCGATCGATCTGGATCCCGCGAAGAAAGAGGTTTACGTAATGCGATTTCCTTTTATAAACCCTCTGACGGTGTTTCGATCACACGGCTCTAGGAACCCTTTAAGTGCCTCCAATAAAGAGCACCGCTTGAGGCCAATGACATACTCAATCCAACAAAAATAAAAACTGGAACTGGCTCATACTAGCTTAGCGTAGATGTTGTGACGATGATGATGTTTGTTAAATTTTGAAAGTGATTCAGCACTCTCTCAATTATTTTTTTTTATTTTCTTTTCAGTTTTATGGACAATAACAATCTTGATGAAGTTCGCCAGCTGCCTCGATCCACCTGATAAAGACGGTTGTAAAAAGGAATTGAATCATACAGGATGCGTATTCAATGTGTACTGTTTGAACATCATTGAGCCTCTTGATAATACATACGCAGGAAGTATAAATAGAAGAAGTCCATACTACTATAACGATCGTAGTAGGTATGAATACGATAGGAATGATGATTTGAAATGCAGATCCGAGTTAATTGGAATCGATTCAAACAACTATTATAGAATACATTTAGTGTATAAGGATACGATAAGAAGTGATGAGCCTCATGGAATCCCACGATATGACATTAATGTGGGTTATCATACTCATATCTATTCACTTATAGAACGTTTGGATCTGAGCGGTAATGAATACAATGTTTGTCCAAACCTAAGAAAAATGAATGAGTTGAAGTTCTTAAATTTGACCCACAACTCTTTAACTACTGT
This sequence comes from Eudonia mercurella, assembly GCA_963082485.1. Classification (NCBI taxonomy): domain Eukaryota; kingdom Metazoa; phylum Arthropoda; class Insecta; order Lepidoptera; family Crambidae; genus Eudonia; species Eudonia mercurella. Next base: position 2,728,637 of record OY720037.1, read on the forward strand.
TAAGCTCTCTAACCCGACAGATTTACCCGCTTTGATTGATATTGATTTATCTTACAATTCAATAAACACAATAGAAATAGATCATACTGAGAGCAGCAGTTACAAAAACTTGCAAAAAATTAATTTGTCAAATAACTATCTGGTCAATATACCGGATGCAGTATTCGATACATTCACTCAGTTACTAACTTTAGATTTGTCACATAACTTTATTGATATTCTTAGTGTCACCACTTTCGAAGGCATAAAGAAACTGCAACACTTGTATCTCTCTTACAATAGAATTGTTGACATAAATTATTCGCTGTTTCGATTTAGTGATCTTCAAGTTTTAGATTTAAGTTACAACCGAATTGAAGTTATTAAGTCTCGTGATTTTGAAAAGCTTCGCAGTCTTTTCACTATTGACCTAAGTGGTAATTCTATAAAAAATATTGAAAATGATGTATTTTGTAACATGGAATTTCTTCAAAATCTTAACCTGAACCGAAATATGTTAGATATAATTGATAAAAGTACTTTTACTAACGCAAGCCAATTGGAAGTAATAGATATTTCTAAAAATCATATTAGAAGTTTACCAACGGGTTTATTTAAAGGAAAAAATATATTTCACTTTGATGTAGCAGGCAACTATTTAGAAGGTTCTATTCTGAAAGGAACGTTCGAAGGATTGCAAAGTGTCGATAAATTAGATCTGAGTGATCAACGAATTACCGCTGTAGAAGATTATGCTTTCCTTGGCCTGGAAAATATAACCAGTTTGTTATTGAATAAAAACAAACTAGAGACACTATCAAAAAATTGTTTTAAAACATTAAAGAAGTTAAACACGTTGGATTTATCTGATAACATTATAGCAGACATAAATTTTGACGTAGAAGATTTAGTCAATTTGCTATCATTATCACTTCAAAGAAATTATCTTACTCTGATTAAACAAAAACATTTTAAAGGTCTAACTTCATTACAGTATTTGGATTTGTCAAATAACAAAATAACAAATTTGGAATCAAACGCATTTCTATCCATGAGTGATTTAATTAATTTAGACCTCTCCAATAACCCCCTGAGCGGAATATTAAAAGAAGACACTTTCCTTGGTTTACACTCGCTACCCAGTTTGGATATCTCTTGTACTGAGCTAACCACTATTGAAAATAGTTCGTTTACGGGAATGGAACAGTTGGAAAAAGTTAACGTATCTCATAGCAATATTAGTGAATTACAATACAATTCTTTTATTAGTACGGGTTCAATACAAATTATCGATTTGTCATTTAACCAACTCGCAACTTTTCAGGTAAATGCAACAGATTTGATACATTTAAGGGTATTGTTTCTTCAAAGAAACTTTTTAAAACAGCTACCTGAAATGTCTTTTATAGGTCTTATAAGCTTGACAATAATAAATTTGGCGCACAACAGCATTAAAAGTATACATGAAAATGCATTTATCAACCAAAAGGATTTAAGCTGTTTAGACATATCGTACAATTTAAATGCAGATTTTAGTATGTCTGTTATTCGAGGTAATAAAAATTTAAACACTTTGTATTTATCAGGCATTAAGCGTGAAGTCAAATTTACTGGTATTCATGAAAATCAATTATCAAAATTAAATATTTCGTATTCGGAAATCACAAATATCACGAATTTGGATCTAAAAGAGTTAGAACGTTTAGAAAATCTTATATTAAGCAACAATAATATCACAAAACTAGAATCAGCTGCATTATCTAATGTAAAAGCGTTAAGCGTTTTAGATTTAAGCTATAATAAGATAACATACATACAACCAGGGGTTTTCAAAGACAATGAACATCTTTTTATTCTTAACCTTTCTCATAATTTTTTGTCAGAAGTTTCATATGGAATATTTCGTGGTCTAATTAATTTAAATACTTTAGATTTGTCATTCAATAACATAAATACTTTAGAAAACGAACGGTTTTATGAAGTTCAATCTTTGAATACGCTAATAGTGGACCATAATAACATTCGTTTTGTAAATGTTGAAGAGTTGCGTGGTACCAGTTTAACAGAGCTAAGTATTGGTGAAAATCCGATTCCATGTGAAATATTAATCAAATTGAAACAATATGCTCGATTCCGAATCACTGCTATCAACATAGACGAGAAGAACGCAGAAAACGTAGATGGCATTATATGTAACATGTATGGATTTACACCGATATACACACAACACAAAACAAACAACGATAGTATATTGATTAATAATGAAAACATTTTAATTGACATAAGAGACACTTTGCACAAAATAGCTAATACAAACTTTACTTTTATAAATACTAACGAAAACGATGGCTCACAATATTTTTTAAATTTAACACAGGCAGTTATAAAAATGGGAAACGAATACGATATGAAAGTGACGAATATGATGAATACCAGTATAATGGCTATGAAAGAAAGTGCCAATACGAATGTGTTGTTAGATAAAATCTTGCGATCTTTAAGTAGAGTGAATTTCATGACGTCTCCTTTGACGGGCACTAAAGGTAATGCAACAAAATTAAATGAGGTAATCCAATACATTGATAGTGTGAAACATGATCTGGAGGAAGTTATATATTCTGAAAAGAAGAATATATTAAATGAAGTAGAAAAGAAAATGTCTGCAACTACTTCTGAGGTAGTGCTTACATCAACGCCTAAACCATCTCATGAAAAGTTATTAGCTAGTGATGGCTCTAAGAATGTTATTGAAACTAGACCCTCATTGTTTACTGATACATGCGTTGCGTTGATTCTCGTAATTTTGGTGTGTTTCATTTTGTATAAATTTTACAAATCCCGAATGTTTGTTCGGGCTAGCCGTGCTTATAGTACGCGAGAGTTGCCAGGTGCAATGGAAAGTCAAGATTTGTAAAAAGACGTAACTCATATGAATGATTTTAAAACGTTAAATTGTTTACTTGTTTTATGTTATTAAAGTTTAGTAAGTAATGTGTCTTTCATTTCGTGTTTTATAATTACTGTTTTTATTCCACAATGGGGGAGTGCTTGATCTACATTCCAATTCCCCTAATGAACATAAATTCGAAAGCGGAAGCAAACTTTACCTGTATCCTTACGGGTTAGTCCCACTAGAAGTTTCATTTGATAACGGAATATAACATCATCATCATCATCATCATCCTCCTCAGCCTGTAGAGGTCCACTGCTGAACATAGGCCTTCCCAATGGATCGCCACCATACTCGGTCCTCCGCCTTTCGCATCCAACCACTTCCCACCGCCTTCTACAGGTCGTCGGTCCAGCGAGCTATTGGAATATATAATATACATGATCTCTTTTGTGAACCGTAAAATTTACGTATTAATAATAAAATAGTAATAGAGACTATTCGTTTTTGAAATGGCACGAGTAAGGAAAAATTTATTCGTGGGATGAGTTCTCGTGGGATGAATACGGAACAACACATCCTTTTTGTCAACTGTCAGGAACAACAACATGCTACCGACATATGTATATGGCGACAGATTCGGATTGGATAGTGGTTGCCCTGCCGCCGCCCGCCCAGCACAAGTACAATAATATGTCCGATGGGAAACGGATCGGGGACCTCTGGTTCTTCGACCGGCGATGGTCTTAACATTAGACTTCAGAAGCGGCTACGTACAAAGCTGCTTTATCTAATCAGCGTTTCCTTTCAATATCGGTTAATTAAGATTATTAGCAAGTAAACATTTTTTGTTAAATAAAGAAACTTACCTATCTCTAAAAGATCGATTTAGGATGTTGTAACCCCTATTGAGATAGAAATACAAGGCTATAGAGTGCAATAGATTTACCAACGCATCCGGATTAAAAAAGTAGTAACTCGTTAGTTGATAAAAACAATCGGTGAGCCAACTTTTTTCCTTTCCTTTATTTTTTTAGAACATAAAATAACTGCTCCATACAATTTGTAGCTCTGACTCAGGTGTTATTTATATTGTTACGTCGTTTATTTTATATAATCTAACTCTAATATTAATATCCTTTTACTAAACTGCTGTACCTACAAAGATGAGCTCTTATTTTATACCAAATAGTTCCAAATGTGCCAAAATCAAATTAGTGAAAAAATTCAGTGCTTACCTTCCCGGTAGCGTAATGGTTAGTGCAGCCGCCCGGATTGCGGAAGACCCAGGTTCGATTCCTGGCTGGGTCGGATACGCATTTAATTTTTTCACTATATTTTATAATTATTAAAAAGCAAGGCTATGCATAGCGTGTGCGTGTGTGTGAGAGGGTGTGAGGGTGTGTGTGTGTGTGTGTGTGTGTGTGTGTGTGTGGGTGTGTGTGTGTGTGTGTGTGTGTGTGTGTGTGTGTGTGTGAGGGTGTGTTTGTGTGTGTGGTCTAGTTTGTGTGTGTTGTACAAACAACAAAGCTATGTGTGCGTTGCTCGAGTGCGGTATGCATTAAGCTTACTATCTGGGTCTTTTTATACATTGTAAACTACTCGTAGTAAATTATCTACCCGTACATCCCTTTTAGTTAAAAAAGGTTATAGCAAATTTTTCTCTAAAAAAAAATATTTTTATTACACGTTTTAAAAAAAGTGAACTATCGGCATTTCGCATGTACTACACGCACGAGTAAGGTCAACCGCACGCGCAGACAACGCCTCGCTAGTCGCTTCGCTCGCCCGCGTAGTAAATTGTAAATAAGCAGAAAAACCATTTCAGTTAGGAAAAAAGTAAAAAATTAAGGTGGTGTTTTTTTCATTTTTAATGGAACAGGTATCGGCTTCTTATACACCTCCTTTAACGCGTTTGTCGTCTAGCCAGTCACGGTGTATTATGTTGGACGTCTGGAACACGACCGAACATCCTCGGGCGTGTTTCCTCTGGCGGGCGGGCTGCTGCCTGGGTGAATATCCGGGGATTGTCAAATCTATAGTCCTGGTTGATCCATCCTGGCGGCAAGTGAGGGGATGTGCTAGGGTTTTTAGTTCGACGACCTCCGTAGCCGGGTGGCTTTTACGCCGGACTTTGAGTGGCGCTAACTCTGAGGTCCCGAGTTCGATTCCCGGTCGGGTCAATGTCGAAAACGAACTTTTCGATATTGTGTCGGGTCTGGGTGGTTGTGGTACCGTCGTTGTTTCTGATTTCCATAAATTGAGTGCTTTAGCTACTTACCTTGGGATCCGAAGTTAGTTAAAGAAGTTGAATCGCGGAAGTTGGGGGGAGAGCCTCATAGAACCCATCCGCGTCTTCACGGACGCGGTAATACCCGGCAAAGAGTTTTCAATAGCATAAAAGAAAGCGAGAATAGAAGGACATATTTAACCGAACCCAAATAAGACTGGAAACAAGGGAAGGAAAATATTGAAATATAAAAAAAAATAAAAATACTATAGTTACTATGTCGCGTAACCTTTGCTAATTAAAATGTACTATAAGGAAACATAAGTAAATTAATAATATAAAATGCGATAATTTTAAAGTTTTCCCTAAGCAAATTGTAATTTTGCGATAAGCTTTAGATACCTTTAATTGTGTAAAAAAATTTATTACAATAATATTTTGTTAGAGGAGCTCGATGGTGCAGTGGTTAACGTGCCCGGTGATGGATTATGGAGTAAATAACAAGAGATTTTACGTAAAAACAGAGATGAGCTTTATTTGTCGTGAAAAGTACACCACACGCCATTAGGGCTAACCACAGAGAGAGAGTTTGACAGTCGAGGGCACGTTTACATAGATAGTCAAAACGCAAACCGATTGACGTTACATTTTTGTTTACAAAGTCTTCCAACACCCGGTCTGCGAGTGCTGAGTGTAAGCAACTTTCGAAAAGGCCGGTCATCGGATGGGTGACCAAAAATTTATTATCTCGAGCTCCTCCGTGCTTCGGAAGGCACGTAAAGCCGTTGGTCCCGGCTGCATTAGCAGTTGTAAACAACCACCAATCCGCACTGGGCCCGCGTGGTGGTTAAGATAAGACAGATAAGATAAATAAACTTTGTTGTACACCAAAAAAACATTTGACAAAAAAACTACACAAAAATACACGTACAAAGGGCGGTCTTATCACTAAAAGTCATCTCTTCCAGACAACTTTTGGATGGACAAAAAATATTTGAGTTTGAAGTGGGCTCGTCGATCGTCGCGTCGGTGCACCATAAATAATTATAGTATAACTAACAGCAATAAATAATAATAAATACTTAGTATACTATTGATACAAACATAATAGTTTTAATTAAAAGTACATATAAGGATGCATAGTAAAGTATAAGAGCATATTGCAGAGACGATGTTTTTTTGGACAAGTAATGATCCTTCAGTAGCCTCTTACAAGTTGCTAACGTTTTAGCATTTCTGATGGTGGTTTATCCATCCATAGGGAAAGCTCGTGCCCCAGCAGTGGAGACATAAAAAGAACTGATGATGATGATGATGATGAATACTTTTTTGCTATATAAATATAATAAATTTAGAGAAAGATCTCACGAACCCGTATCTAACATACTGAACTCAAATAAATATTATTAAATATTAACGGGATTATTACCATGTTTTTTGTTGTGTTTGAGTATTTCGGCACAGTTGCATGCGCCATGATCACGGATGTAGGTACTGAAGTTATTGCGGGTGGGTGATTATGAGCAGACAAAACGATCTACCCTCTTCCTTAGTCGTTTTTTGCGCTCTATACTCGTACCACTAATGTAAGTGACCATGATAGTTTAAAAAGTTATATACTGAACTCGCTCTCTCAAACAATCCGAGCCCGGTAATCTTTATTTTGGGACTTGGTATAATCTGTGCTTTTTTTGAGAGAGTTTGCTGATTGCCTCAGACGGCATTTTCAGCTTCACCGGGCTTTTTTGGGGGCGGAGAGGAACGTAAAGGGTTCCTCAAGCCGAGTGAAACGAATCACCGTCAGAGGTTTTCTAGAGGGAACGGCATCGCGCACTAGAGCGCGTCCCCGTGCCCTACTAGATTCTCCGAAGGGTTCGGATCGGATCGGGATAATCTGTGCATGCTGTGTATGGTCTACTACTGTGCGTTTTTCACGAAATTTTATGCCTCGAACTACAGTGTTGTGGAACCAGCTCTCGGCGGCGGTATTTCCGGACCGTTACGACCTTGGGATCTTCAAGAAACGAGCCTATTCCTTCCTTAAAGGCCGGCAACGCGTCTGCGATTCCTCTGGTTTTGCGGGTGTCCACGGGCGGCGGTGATTACTCTCCACCAGGTGACCCGCCTGCTCGTTTGCCGCCTTCTTATATATAAAAAATAATAATAATACTATGCGTTTATACCGGGGCTACGGACGACTCCGGGTCATTTGGGGCTCCCCTCTTGTTCTTTCATCCAGCCGTTTAAAGCTCGATGAGGTAAGGGGAGGTATACTCACTAAAAACCGTGTACCACCTAGTACTATCCCTTTTCTGCCACGGCGAGGGTTCATGCATGATCACGAACGGCTAGCACCGAGTTCAGTCAGTAACCCCGGCAGACTTATTACCGAAAAATAGCAACCAGTTACTAATTGGACAATGGCAACGCGACTGACTAGTTGCGGTTGCTACAATCGGTCGGTTTATTTTAGAGCGCCGTCATGCACCTTTTTCAACACTTTGTCTTTTTTCGAGTTGTAATTTGTTCCACGATTTGATTGAGCCACGATAGCATAGTTCGTAGTGCACCTGACCTGGCATGTCATGGGGTGCGGGTTCGGATCCCGCTCGTGGATTTATTCAACACTTTGTCTTTTTTCAATTTGTAATTTGTTCGCAACAATATTTGCGTAAAATTATATGTAAATAATCATGATTGTGTAAGTTATTTTAACCCATAGTACTATTTAATTTGTTTAAAATATCACCATAACGATTGTTAGCAAAGTCAGGGGAGACGCTGTGGCCTGGACCCAGTTTGAATTTTCGCAGACTGCATGGAATTCACTTTGACTGTGTATATTGTTGTGATGAATAAGATATTATTATTAATAGTAAGTATGTCTTTTTTCCTCACCTATAAGCTGGTTTTCTCTGTAATTACGGGTATAAACCAAGTAATCACCGAGTGTGGTGTGTTGCAGACAACACACCGAGATTCAAAAAGATATATGATGTGGGGTTATTTCTGAATCTTCCAGTTGCATGAACTTCCTCACAATTCGGCAGGTATTAAGGATAGCGGCTTTCTATAATGTATTTATTGTATTCTGATTCAGGTCTATTATTTTCAGGTTTATTTGAATGTTATTTGGCACTACACCGGTGCAGCGGTGGTAGAGATGACAATGGGCACTATATACACATTTTCTTGTTTCCAGATTTGGATAATTTCTTCTTTTAGCTCTGCGTACTTATCTTTTCTGTTATTGTTTTTTAGATATTATGGGTGTTGGGAACTGCGATATCTATTTGTTTTGTCTTGCAGTATTATGTCCGCCTATTGAAGTGTATGGTTCTCTTAGTGAGTATAGCGCGATCGTAATATAATTTGCAAGAAGTGTTTTCTATGACCGTTTGGGGTGAGTATTTATAAATAGGGAATATTTGTGTCTGGTATGAGTTTGTGTTTGTGTGCTAATTGTTGGTGTATGATATTTTAATCTATTATTATAAGTCAAGATTTTTTTAGTAAATATTTGATTGAGCGAACTTTATATCCCACTCATTCGTTTTTATTTTGTTTTTTAATATTTTAAATTTTTTTATGTTCCATTGTCCACAAAAACCTTGTTAATTAATCTGTTTTTAAACGTGGAGATCTGTTATTGGCCTCTTCCGAAGACAAATAAATAAATAAATAAACCTTACTCGAATTGAGCAGTACAACTAGTTTTCATATATCGGCCTGGAATTTCCAATACAGTTTGTGGAAATCCCATTAGATTATCAGCTGAAACAATGGTTACTTATACAGAGTTACCCGGTGTAATAACTTTATTAATGATATCAACAACGGTATTTTCGGCGTTATCACGGGACTTCTAGGGATCCTTATAGTTAATTATAAATATAAAAAGTAATAGTATGTACTGTCCCAAGGCGGGGATGGGCCTCCATCATTATAATAATTAATCTTCGCAACAATCGGTGGGTATTGGTTTCTTATTCGATGAAACTAAATAAAATTATTCGCAACACTTAAGGCGAAGGGTAAGGCACACTAGCGCCGCTAATGGATTTAATTTGATAACTGCTAAACTGGATTTTTTTTCAAACATTGCGGACCTTCCGACACTAGGCAAACATCTATTATTTAATAATTGTGCACTACTTTTAGGTTTGTTTTTGTATTCATTCGTTAACACCAAAAGTGGCCATTGTTTGTGAATAAATGCGATAGCTCGTTTTGTGAATAAACTACGCAACAAAAAATAGTGCACAATTATTAAATAAATACTATTTATGCTTTCCTGTTGTCGGACGGTACGCAATGTTTAAATAAAAGATCCGGTCCGTCAGTAATTGTCAAATTATCAATTGGTGGCGCTAGTGTGCCTTACCCTTCGCCTTAATGGAAAAACGTAAACAAATAGCGTTTTTCGAATTTCCATACTGGAATCCAGTGGATCGTGCATTATTTGCATCCCCTTGCTTCTTTGCTTATAGGTATGCAGGTTTACAGTGAGCGCTGTCTCATAGGAGTCAGTGCCTTAAATAGCAGAATTGAGGCCCTATAGTTTGTGCCAAATAGCATGTCAATAGCGTTCAATAACCCGTAGTCGTCCATACTTCACTCGGCCACCTTAATTTTATTAATTTTAGTATTTTTTTTAATTTCACATTATTCTTTTATCAATAAACTGTAGTGAGAAGACAGTACAGTTCATGTATAATAAGATATTATTTATACTGTAAAGTATTTTTGAATAAATTTATTTTAATTGACAAGTGACGAGGTGATTTAAGTAGAGTTTAAAATTTTAGTTACTACATAAAATCCACTCGATAATTTTACTAAATAGTTTGGCTTTTTTTTTACAAAACTAACTATAGCAAAGAAATGTACAGAACAAACAAAAATGCTCATCTTTAAAAAAAACATTAGAAATTTCACCTCATTTTGCAAACTGAAAACCTTTAAATTTCAAATTGGAAAATATGTCTCCTAATCATGAACACATACCTGAGGTAACAATATCCATCGTTATTAATTCTGAATTCCTTATTCAACACTGAACCACACACTGACCACGAATTAACACAATATTTGCTTAATTATTTGCACTGCAACTATGTATATGTAATAATATAACGGTAAACTGTACGTTCCTTCTTTTAGTAGGTTTTAGTGAAGACAATTTCGAACTACCCTCAGACACCTACATAAATGGATGTATATGACCACAAAATCATACGACCATCGCGCGAGGATCACCTGACCTCTCATCAACCAATCAGCGAATTCGAAACTGGAAGGTCATAGGTGGTTTGCGCCGGCCGGCCCCAAATGGTTATCAGGCCCCTCTGGAGGATTTAACTATTATAATAATATTTGTTGTATTCCTTTATCAAGTAAATTAGTAATTAAGAAGACTACTTTTTCTTTTTTGTTCCCATCCTGAACAATCAACAAAAAGTTCTTTTAAAATTTCGACTTATGGCCAAGCTCCCTATACATCGCAGACCCACAATATAAGAAGACCTAGAAGGCAAGCTTTATACATACCGCGCTCGAGCAACGCACACAAAGACACCTTGCACGAACAAGAATGTCGGAACAGCTCGGAATAATCAGCCGCGTTCGTGACAACCCAGCTACATACGACTTTAAAGTTTATACTGACACCCCATACCAACCACTACCAACCGTCAGGTGACAAAGTAGGTGTCAGACATCTTTGTGCAAGCACAAGGGACCATCTACGTCAGGTCATAACGCCAGATCAGGACGCACCGAAGCGCATTCTTCATCCGGTACTTTTAAGACTAGTGTCTCGAGCCAGTTGCCCCGTGGACATGTATAGTCCACTACCTATTATCCAGATAGGTTACCGGAGCTGTAAGCTCGTACACTTCTCGTTGCACTAAGAGCACAACTCGCAGATTCCACTGCACGGGTCGTCGACTCTAAAGAGACGACTACGGATCATTGACCGCTATTGACATGCTATTTGGCACAAACTGTAGAGCCTCAATTCTGCTATTTAAGGCGCTGACTACTATTAAACAGTGCTCACTGTAAACCTGTATACCTATAGGCAAAGAAGCAAGGAGATGCAAATAGTGCACGATCCACTGGATTCAAGTTAAGAAATTCGAAAAACGCTATTTGTGTACGTTTTTCCATTAAGTGTTGCGAATAATTTTATTTAGTTTCATCGAATAAGAAACCAATACCCATACCGATTGTTGCGAAATTTAATTATTATAATGATGGAGGCCCATCCCCGCCTTGGGACAGACTATTACTTTTATATTTATAATTAACTATAAGGATCCCTAGAAGTCCCGTGATAACGCCGTAAATACCGTTGTTGATGTTGGTAACGCTGTATAAGTATCCATTGTTTCAGTTGATAATCTTATGAGATTTCCACAAACTGTATTGGAAATTCCAGGCCGAAATATGAAAACTAGTTGTTCTGCTTTATGTCAGAAGGGTGCAGGTTCAAATCCTGCTCGTGGAAATTTTTTCAACATTTGTGTTTTTGTAATTTGTTCACAACAAACTTTGCGTTAAAAATTATTTGAATGAATTTGAATTTTATAAATAGCTTGCTTACTTATTAACTGAACTTTAATATTTGTAAAAAGATTATGATCGGATGTTAGTGACGGTAGTTGTTGACATTGAATGGGCGCTTTTGGCTTTCAAAGTAAAAAGTGTGTAAAAAGTGTTGAATAATTTCGGCGGGCTGGTAAGAACCACAAAATATGTGATAAAGGAAGCCCGGCGAGTGACTCGCCGCCGTTAACAAACAATAACAGACTCAAAAACCCAGGTAACGAGTTTTTTATTAATTTATTAGTTTCTTAATTTTAGTACGTATACGGAATGCAACCAGAGTTAGCCGTTGGGGCTTTTCGATGCATTCAAAAGCTAACAGTTGGCGTTGAATCCATTGAGGATTTTTACCTAACCTTGACAAGATAACAATCGTTATCTAATATAAGTGCAAATGCCATTATTTAATGTTTTCCAAATACGCACTTTTTGCTCGTAGGTACCTGGTTATGTATAACGTATAAACGTTGTATGTAACTGAACTGCCGCTGGAGCTACTTCGACACATACTTCATTCTTGGGGCTAGATAATTGGTGTGAGTGTGGGAAACATTTATTTATTTTATTTATTATCACGTTGCAGTACAAAGCGATATCTTATTTGATATTCATGTTTTTTACAACCACACCTATGCTGGAATTATCTGATTGGTTGTCTGAAGAACTCGATAATGCCGAGCTAGTTGACTTTACCCATGAGGTACAGGCGCCTGCTGACGATGGTCTTGTGGATGCAATAACTCCCCAAGAAACACCCTGTACGTCTTCGGGGGCTCCAGCCCTTGATACTTCCAACAAAGATGATGAATTGGACTCTGATGTCTTTGAAATTCTAGGTGACGATCTGTTGCTCACAGAAAAATTTGGCAAAGACATTCGACTTGGCTACACATCCACAGAGGGTCTTAAGAAAGAGGGTCGTAAAGAATTGATTTTGAAGCACCTGATTCCCGCCAACTGCTTGCGTATTAACGCCCCAAAAATAAATCCCGAAATCAAAGTGCCTATTCCTGAAAACACGAGCGAGATAAAGGTATAGGAGCCAAACAAAAATAGATGGCAAGTGCTATTTCCTGCCTGGGAGAAATCATTCCTGCCCAACTTACGTCAAAGGACATGGACAAAGAAACGCTTCAAAAGCTTATTGATCTTAGCCGATTGCTATGCGATATCTAACATAGGGACTCCATAACAAGAAGAAACTTCATTCTTTTTCGTTAAAAAAGGATCTTAAAGAACACCTTAGAAATACTAAGATTTACACCTTTTTATTTAGCGAAACATTAGCTGAGACTATTAAAACAGCTAAATCGATTAATAAATTCGGAGTCAAATTAAAGGCCGATGCATCATACGTACGAGAAGTAATGAAGATAATATTATTTTTTACGAAGCTATTGGTGGCAATATCTGAATGCAAACCTTGCAAAAACCATTTTATATCAAGTATATTCCTTACGCCGAAACCTAACGGTAAAATGCGGTTTATCGTTAACCTTAAATAATTAAATCTTTTCATAAATACTGACCATTTTAAACATTAAATAATGTACAATAAACGCGAGTAGATCCGTAAAAGTAGTTTACATAATTAAAAAAAATGCATAATTAAAAAAAAATTAACATTCGGATAACCTTCTCTAGATAAACTATAAGTGTGCGAAATTTCATACTCCTCCGTCGCGCGCAAGTTTCGTAAAAAGGGGTACAAAGTTTTTGCTTCACGTATTAATATATATAGATTATTATTTTTGCTTCATTATAAAATAGACACTATTCTAGTATGTTTTAATAGTTTCACAAGTAAAATTCGCGGGTCAAAATTATTTATTTGTTCCGTTTGCGGTGGAGACATTGGGTCCTTGGGGGCGGGAGCCCAAGCAGCTTGTTAAAGAGTTGAGTGCTCGTCTTGTTGAAGCCTCCGGAGACAAGAAGGCTGGCAGCTACCTCTACCAACGTATTAGCTTGGCTATCCATAGAGGTAATGTTGCTAGCATTCTTGGGACCGTTCCCATGAGCCCACAGCTGGAGGTTTTTTTTTAAAGGTTTTATTTTGTCTTTAGTTAATTTTATTTTGCTTTATTTTCTTTTTAATGTAGTAAGTTATGTTATGTTTCTTTACTGTGAATTGTGTCTATCAAAGTATATTAAAATATATTTCACCTCTGATCTTACAGTTTATTAGCTCTCTCCATCCAACTGGTTGTCTGGAAGAAATCGCTTTAAAGCGATAAGACCGCCAAATTGTAACTTTGTAGGTTATTTATATTTTTTGTTCATGTTTATGTTTCATAGTCTATCTATCTAAATAAAATCTGTCTGTCTGTAAAATCGTCTACTGATAAAATAATACAAGTTACTGATATTCATACGACAAATTTCATCTATATATTAATACGTGAAGCAAAAACTTTGTACCCGTTTTTACGAAAATTGCGCGGACGGAGGAGTATGAAATTTCGCACATTTATAGTTTATATAAGGTTAAAGAAGGTTATACGAATGTTAATTTTTTTTTTATTATGCATAAAAATACAGTAAATCAACAAAAACAACATTACACTACCATGTATTTGACACACACGTATTGTTTGTCTTTAATGCGGCCGACATCTGGCAATGCCAATCCAAACTCACATTCTATCTTTTTTAATTTTTCATTGCTTAGGATACAATCCGTGCAGCTTTAATAAAATTACGGTCGAATTTCGACCACTGGGCAACCACTAGTAATAATGACACTTAAATTTGAGTTGCATCTTGTAAGCTTTTTCTCATTCAGATCTGACACGAATTTGGAAATCTCACTATCCCTTCGCTGTTCTGTTAGTAGACAGTTATCGATTAACTTATGTCGATTCAATTCGGCTCGATCTTCAATCCATAAAAGACATGCCGTTCAATCGATTTAAAAGGATCTTTATACAGTTGGCTTATGGATCAGGCTTTTTATTCGGTTAATGAATTTTTAAATAGAACTTGACATGTATAATTTAAATCTTTAACTTTATACACTTATTAATGTGACTTTTAATTACGATTTGAATTGTATTGTATAATCCAAGACATATTTGCATGCTATCGTTAATAAGTAAAATTTATATTTATTTATTGAAAGTAATAACATACGAATACAATATTCAGTATACAAACTTAAATACAGAACTTAACCTGAAAAAAAACAGAGAAAAAATAATTAAAAAATTAAAAACTGAAGACCTATAAATAAAAGATGTCCTCCAACTGTGGGCTCATGGGAACGGTCCCAAGAATGCTGACAACATTGCCCCTTTGGATTGCTAAACTAATACGCTGGCAAAGGTAGCTGCCAGCCTTCCTGTCACCGGAGGCCGCAATAAGGCGAGCACTTAACTCTTTGACCAGCTGCTTTGCCTCCGGCCCCCATGGACCCATTGTTTCCAACGCAAACGGAACAAATAAATAATTATATATTATATATATATATATTAACATATATTAATTTATATTTAATGTTATTAACATCTACAGTGTACCTTATTCAAGCGCAAATAAATGATATTTCTATTTTTACCTCTTTCTTTTTTAAGATCTTTTAAAATCCTGTCTGCTGTGGCGGGTGTGGATAAATAATAAAAGGTAGAAAAAAAACACTAATGGATGTGCAAAAAAATGGTTTTAAACCGGCTTTGGTTAAACCAGTTTTACATCGGTAGTTGCACTTTTTCTTTTGACATTTGATTTGTGGAAATATCCGCAGCAGAAAATTAATAATCGATTGTGATGAGAAAAAAACAACCCCCTAATTATTTTCTTTGTTAAAAAGCACTGCTGATTTTTTACCATCCCAAACAATATTTGATTAACCTTCTGACTGACACTGGATTATGCCTATTTCATATTACGTAAATAATATACCACACTAAATTAAATGTATAATCATTCGTTTGTACAATATGTAAAAAAAACCCTGTCCAATCGTAAAGGTGTTATTAGGTATCGAGATTCAGTTCTATTTAGAAAGTTCTATCTGTTTAAAAAATTTATCCAAATAAAAATATTTGATAAATGAAAAAACTTACATGACAATACTTTTGTCGGCACTTCGGTAGATAGGACCTTTGGCGCTGCCGCCAGTGATGGAAAGTGTGGTCACATTTATAAAATTAGCTAGATTTTGGGGTATTTTGAGCAATTTCGGTACAAAAATCTTGCGTTTTAAATTACGATAACTCTTTTATTTTCATGAATAATATTTTTTTAATAACTTTTTTTGTCATTGTTATTTGTATACATATGTACCCCTTTGCGATCAGACAGATTTCTTTTACATATTGTATATTATAGATTCAACCAATTTATGAAGCCTAAAATTAGCGTAAAATGTTCATAAATTTTTAACGCAAATTTTGTTGAGAACAAATTACAAAAACACAATTATGTTGAAAAAAAAAAAAGAAAGTCTCAGCACATACTTAGGTGTAATTGTTTGCTCAACCCTATTGTATGTTTGCTATATGTATAACTTGTTAAGTGGAAACTTCTTTGGCTTGCAAAGGTGGTGGTTCGGCGCATCGGAATAAGAATGCACTTAATTACATAAGTACTTATCTGTTTTTCACATATTTCATTTCCGTATTCTTTGTTTGTCATAATCCGTATTTCGTAGATGTGGCCTATCCACTTAGTCACAATAGTATTCATAACGATACCCATATACTTATATTTATTACAACATCTCTCTTTATGTATTTCTCATATTTCACATTATATCTCTTTATTACAATATCTCCTAATCATCTCTTCTTTACATTATTATTTATTTAAAGTCGACTCTGAACATCATTATTTTATTGGTACTTATTACCATTAGTGTCACCTTGGTGCACATATTAATTATTTACTTTTATTCTAGGGACATCATTTAAGTCTATGTACTCTGACGCTACGTCTGCGCGTGCCTTCGTCATGAGCTGTCTCCAACTATTCTCACAGAGAAATCTCGTTTCTGCTATGATCGAATGAAGGATTCGTACCCTGAACTTACTATCCTTCTACCTTACTTCATCTTAATCATATTTAAAAATCCTTCATTTCCTACAGCACCTTACGATCTTGCAAACTCAACAAATAGCTTCGACTTCTGGGTGATCAATCCAAAAGTAAAATTACTGATAATTGATTTGATTCCAACAATATACAATAACTTAACATTCTATTATCAAGTCATTTATAAATTCGTCATATCCAGTAAAATATTATTGCAATGTACCTAATCATCAACTTAAAAGTTGATAAAAGATTTTTAATACACGGCTAATACTATGTCATATCTATGTTTAGCTCTATAATTTACTTGAATTCTGTTTCTAATTTATGTATGAACCAACCAAAATTTATTTTTCTATTTTTAAGTTATAATAAGCAAAAAAATAATACAATTTATTTTTGAAACTATTCAATTTGTCAAACAAAACATTTCTAAACATTAATTTTTCACATGTAAATACAATCTTCAACTATTTCAACACTTTGCATTCTATTTCAATGACAATGATAACATAACAACGGTAAGTTTAGATTACGTTTAAGCTTCTGCTTCTTAATTTGTAAATGAAGTCTCGAATGACTGCTTATCTGTAACTAATTTTGTTATTGTTATAATGCAATATGCGCTACGTCTCATGTTCGCGCTGTTTTGATGACTACGAATAACACGAACAACAATACCGGTGGTCTTCGTAAGACCTAATTCAAAACAATGTTATTAACATGCCTTATCGATTTCAGATTTTAAAATTACGAACTATAACAATAATTTTCTAACAAATGATCACAAAACTTTTATATTGACTTGCAATTTAACTCTTTACAAGACTCACTAAACAATTTCTCAATAATTAATAATTCAAATAAAATTACTTTTACAATTCTATTTTCAAATTTGCTTTTATTTTTATTATCGTTATACCATTTTATAACATTCGTTTCATTGTATTTTCCTTTCACAATATGTTTCCATAGATATTTCACTTAAAATTACTGCTTTTATTCATTGTACGTATCATCAACAACCATTTAACCATTACTATCTTCTTATTTCTATAATGTTTTTCCCAACTATTACTAACGATTACATTACCCCAGTACATTTAAAACTCATTTGATTATTAATAATATATATTTAATTAAACATTTGACAAAGTACACACAGTCTACAGTTTATTTATAAATTTTAATAATTAGTTTAATAAACTTTTAACGCAATCGGAAATTATTAAATTAAAAAAAATAGTCAGAACCGAAAATTGACAGTTAAGTACTTACAAAAAAAAATGTTACGTGATAGTTGATATTTGGAACTGCATTTGACTTCTCTTAGCTGCATAATCACCTCATCGGACACCTTCGTCTCCCAGCTGCATCCTTATCGGACACCATCATCACCCGGCACCCAGCTTTTTACCTTTCATCCTTCAGCTTTTCACTTTCCGGTATTGTCCATAATTTTATCAGCCAAATTAGTCAATTTGAATTTGAGTTTATTTTTCTTTCGTATTATTATTAAGTATTTATTATTTATATTTATGAATTTCATATTAGAGTAAAGTATAGCTTAATTAATATAGTCTTTGAAAAGGCTTTTTTTTTTTGCATTTCACATCACTTTTAATGTTTAACACTTTTAATTGTCACTCAGTTTTAATGTTCTTTTTAGTTCTTTTAAGCTTTTCACTATTTTTTATTTAATTTAAAACCATCTGCGCGCAGCGCCGCCGACAGGCAGCACTAGCAGGGTCGCCATGCAAAGGTGGTGGTTCGGCGCATCGGAATAAGAATGCACTTGATGGTTTAAAGGTCTATATTAATCTGTCTCTAATAACTAACGGTACAATATTATGTAGGGAGTGTGATGCGTGTGTGTTAATACGGTGTACACACACTACAGGCTAATGTCAGATTTTATAGTTGTATCTATTCAAATGTATTTAAAATGCTGTTTGTTTCCCAAAAAAAAAAAAATCTCTGCGGAACCTTCAGTATTATTTGTATTTACGCTTTGTTGAGTTTGCTTATCGACGCCTAGTGTAGGTAGATTTTTGTTCGAGGTTATAAATGGGTTGCTTCGAATAATTTAATTCAGTTCTACGAAGTATTTTCCAGGTATATTATATTATATTAATCAATATTGTATAATGAGAGAAGTGTAGCTGTTTATATAAGTTTCGAATACATACACTATGGGTAAGACATTTACGATGTATTTCATTTCCATATCTGCACATTTCCTTCTCTGTGCCTAATGGACCGCTGCCTGCTTTGAATACACGTTTCTTAAACCTTTTCTCGAAATCGTCTGAGTTAATGATAGGGCGATGTGGACGTATCACTACTCTAAGCACGAAAATACTACGCCATTTTAGAAACTCACTTTCTTTTTATATAGGTGTATTGGTGGAGTACCTACTATGGTTTCCTAAAAATATTTGAAGTGGGACTCTGGGACCTTTTCTAGGTTAACATATATTATTGATTATGTTTGCTGAACCCCCGAGTGACGATGCAATAGGTGATAACGGACTGACAAATGGCAGTGTAAACTTTTTTTAACAAGTTAATGTTTTTAACCTTTTTTTTAACGAGTTGAGTTCCCTACGGGACCGTATCGTCCGGGTTGTTGTTAGGACCCGGGAGGTGTGTGGGGTTGGACTATGGTCCGCCTGATCCACTCTAATCTACTCGGTGCCCGTCTTTCGCGATTGTGGAACTCCGAGCACTCAACGGAGTCTTTCGCGGTCCGAGCGGTGGCCCCTTCTAATGTCGCGAGGAGTGTGGAGAAGGTGGTGACCTGCACCTCCGCTTATAGTTACGACCAGTGCAACAGCCCGTGCAACCTCTTCCGACAAGTTTACGAACCCTACCTGATGTTGCGTTACGATTTAGATGTCTTCGAAGATTTAGTACGCCTATGATCAATGGTCCTAATTTCGTTTGGCTAAAGCACGCACGCACAGTTTTT
This sequence comes from Eudonia mercurella, assembly GCA_963082485.1. Lineage (NCBI taxonomy): Eukaryota > Metazoa > Arthropoda > Insecta > Lepidoptera > Crambidae > Eudonia > Eudonia mercurella. The sequence continues at coordinate 2,748,344 of OY720037.1, forward strand.
GGTTCGCTTAACCGACGTTATCGCACAGTATTGCGCTTATTATACGCGCTTGGCCCCCCGCTATAAAGAAAAGCTGAGAGAAACGAAAATTATAGGTGTCGGTTAGGTTAGGTTTGACTTGTGACCACGTGAAACGGAGCGAGCGTTTTGCTTTGCTTTTGTCTACTTATTTTGTTAAATGTAAAAAATATTAAGTAGGCGTTACCATTTTAGGCGAAATATACATAATTTAGTAAATGTTAGTAAGGGGTAATAAAATGTTGTGCCTAATGACGATTTTGGGGAAATTAAAATCAGGTAGTTAGTTATAGTTCTCGAGGACCGACAAAGTTTAATAAACCAATTTGGCACTAAATGTTAAAATTTTACATAAGGTACATTTTTTTGTTGACTGCCCAATAAATAAATACATATTTAGGTATATTTAAATTTTTGATGTAAAGGTTTAAGCCGGTTATATAATATAGTTTTGTTAAATATATTTTTAATTTTTATATTTTAGTGACCTTAGCTTTTTATCAAGTCCATTTGTTACTTTAAAACTATCTAAAACGGTTTTGTGATTGCACTAAATCATGATGCAATTTCATTAATTTCCAGAAAGGAACGCCTGATTCCATAATGATTTACATAACCAACTGTTTTCTAAAAAACTTACAAAAACACAAATGCTGAAAAAATTTCCACGAGCAGGATTTGAACCTGCACCCTTCTGACATTCAGGGTCAGGTGCTCTTCCAATTGAGCTATTGCGGTTCTAACCTTATTAATTTTTTCAGCATTTGTGTTTTTTAATTTGTTCGCAACAAAATTTGCGTTAAAAATTATTTGAGCGACTGTTTTCTTTCATTTTTAAATTATGTAGCCTTCTACATTGCGAACTTACACAGGATATCTTCGAAGTGATTGTTAATTTACTACGGCTTGGTACCTAGCCGGCTACGTTCTTACACATTTTGTACAAAAACTAATCGCAAATATGTGGTTCTATAGGGTATCTCCGAAGTCTGTGATCCTTTGTCCATTGATAGGTACTTATTTATTTATTTATTATCAGCCACAACTTTCCACTACGGGGCAAAAGCCTCCCCGCCCTCCTTCCACCTATCTCTATCCTGAGTCGACTGAGTTCGTCCCAATTCATCAAGTGGGAGTACAACTCATCCCGCCGTGGACCGAATGGATAACCATATGTTTCAAATACGGTTAAAAATAACAATTATTATTTATTTTTTCAGATAAAATTATTACAATCGTGTTGCTGACCTTAGCTAGCAAGATTAATGATGGAAACGCTTCTTGTAACTTCAAGCCGAATAAATCAGACATAAAAGGCTCCTGTGAATTTACAGTAACATGTCAAGGAAATCCACCACCCCTTCTCACCAGTAATATTATTGAATACGACTGTGTAAAAAAATCGTCGCAATACATGTTTACTTTAAAAGCAAACGCAATTAACGATACTAGTGTTCTGAGCGTGCTGAAGGATAATAATATGTTGCCAAACATAGAAAAAATACAAATCACAAACAGTGACATTGATAAAGTTTCTCAATTGATTGATATGCCGAATGTTAAAGAAATTGTTCTCACAGGTAATCATTTCAAGGTTTTTGATATAAACAAAATAATTTTGAATAGTGTCACAGTGATAAATTTTTCTAACAATGAAATATCCACCTTGAACGGTACATATAGTCAGAGATTCGAAAATGTGTCTACCATAAATTTAAGCTACAACTCAATTACATACATACCGCATCGTTACTTTGAATGTTTTAGTAATCTTAAGATATTAAATTTAGAACGCAATAACATTACTGAAATAGATGTCTTAGCTTTTAAGGGTATTACTAAGCTCGAGGAATTACATTTGTCTTATAATAACCTGCAAAAAATAGATGAAGTCTATTTCGTATTAGCAGAGTTAAAACATTTATTCCTGGCACATAACAACATACATTTCGTTAGCAAACGTAGTTTAAGAGCGCTTAGTAAATTGGAATCTCTTGATTTAAGTTCGAATAAGATAGAGGCGTTAGAAGAAAATACATTTGAAACTTTGTCAGAGTTAAAAACGTTGAACCTATTTGACAATGAAATTACGTATATTCCAAAAACATTACTGTCTAAAAACAAAAATCTAGAATCTTTAATACTTAACAGAAACAAAATTACTTTGATAGGTAAAGACACGTTCCAGGGGTGTCAAGTAAAAGAATTAGATTTAAGTGAAAATAACATTACACATTTAGACATCGAATTTGCTCTTGTAAATCCAAACTTAGAAACAATTATTTTAAAAAACAATACGATAAGTGATGTCACTTTTTCAGCATTTAAAAAACTTATGAAGCTATATACTTTAGATTTATCAAATAATTTTTTGACTGAATTACATTTTAACAGTTCAGATTTGGTGCAACTGAAACAATTGGATGCTAGTTATAATAATATTATAAATATCGATGATAATTTTTTTAAGAATCTTTCATCGTTATCCATTCTAGACTTATCTCACAATAAATTAGATAAGTTTGACTTTGAAAAATATGACTTGAAGCATATCACAAAATTAGATCTAAAATATAATCCATTTAAAACAGTTATAGAGAAAGAGGAATTAATAAGCTTAAAAAAGGTAACTGATATGGACATTTCCCATACAAACTTACAAGAATTTAAAGAGAAAGCATTCTATGGAATGGAAAAATTAATAACGTTGAATTGTTCTAAAACTGGTTTGATAAAAATTGATATAAATGCATTTGAAGGTGCAAATTCTATTGAAAAATTGGATTTGTCTGGTAACAGTTTAGACAAATTTGATGTTACGGGTATGAACTCTCTTACAGACTTAAATTTGGAAAACAACCAAATTACTAGTATTCACGATATGTTTGTAAACCGAACAAACCTAAAATATATCAATTTAGCTCATAATAAATTAGAAAAAATAGAACCCGACTATTTAAATGCAACAAAAAATTTAAACCATATTGATTTATCTGCAAATACAAATTTAAAAATAAATAGTAAAACTTTCGATGGAATGACGTTGAAAACAGTAGTTTTGAATCAAATCAAACGCATTTCGTTTGAAAAAGATGAAAATACTCAAATAGAGGAGTTATATCTATCTGATTGTAACATTCAAGATATTGAGTCTGTTCATATCAATAAAGTAAAAAAATTAGCAGTTTTAGATTTATCTTTGAATAAAATTGAGTTTATTTTACCAACATACTTTGAAAGTTTGAAGGAGCTGACAAGTCTCAACTTAGGTAAAAATAAAATAGAGTACATCGCACCCAACAGTTTTGCGGGTTTTGATAAACTAATAACCCTTGATCTTAATAATAATGAACTAAAATTCATTGGAAATAAAACTCTTTTGGGCACAGAAGTCTTAGAAACTATAAATTTGTCTTCAAACAAAATAAACAATTTAGAAATAAACTTTTTACCTAAGAATAAAAAACACGTAAAAATTTTTCTTGATGACAATAAATTGAACAGTATTAATGTTTCTGACTTTTTGAATATGAAAGTTAAAGAAATTAGAATTGGAGGAAACAATATCGCTTGTAAAGATATTCAAAACATAATAAAATACAATACAGCCGACTTCAAAGTAACGGCTAGTAAACTTGTAAATGAAAAATCTAATGTAGAGGGCATTTCTTGTATTGAAGAAGAAAATAAAGAAGTCATAGTAAAACATATATTACCGGAATTAGCAAGTTTTCAAACACTAATTGAAAAATATAAGAAATTGGAATCTCCTTCGGAAATCAGAGCAGAAAAAGAAAAAATGATTCAAAAAATTGAGGCGGTTTTAAACAGCTTTGCTGAAACTAAATTATTATTAAATAAAACTGACATTGAAGAGCTAGATGATAAAATAAATAATCTTGGAGAAAAAATACAAAATGTTACAGTCAAATCAAATCAAAGTGACCTTTATCAAAACCTTTTGAATATTACTCAACAGATGCAGTATGACTTGCATGAAAAATTAACTAATGTGACCGATAAACCCCCTCAGCAGCGCGCTGAAATCAGTAAACCCCTGCTATTAGCTACTGCAATTTGTTCAGGTAGTATATTTTTGTTAATAATAGTAAAATTTTCTTACAGCTGCTTAAAATCACGCAGTAATAAGTAAACACTGTTGTTCAGAGATTTAACCTTTTTGTCAATTAGCGATCAAATAATAACCAACACAAGTTCTTCTAGGAGTGTGCATGTATGTCGTGTATGTACTCTTTCCATTTATTTGTAAACTCATCTTCTTATTTAAATCTAAAAGGAGATTCCATGGAGGTACCATAGTCTACAAGTTAGTTTACTCATCAACAATTATATTATAATTATTATCGCCTACTAATGGTGTCTAGAGGCATGTCATAAAATACATCACATTAAAAAACTGTTCAATATTAATCAGTAAAGAAATTAACAAATTTTAATTAAATAAAAACTTTTGATACCAGCTTTGTTTTGCAACAAGATTAAAGGAACATGGGATATAATATTGTGTTAACTTAGCAGAAATATGAACAGAAAACATTAAGCATCACAGTTATAATATTATTCAAAGAGAATTAACTATACAGGGTTAGCCAACATAGCCTGTAAATTGTTTTATAGGAACACGTGTAGAGTGCTAGACAGTGACCGATTCTCTTAAACATATATATTGTTTTATATCTTCGATTAAATTAAATTCTAAGATTTACATTGTACCCTTTATTTTTTGTCTCTTGTCTAATATTGTTTTCGCTAATAAGAATTGAGGAGCTCGATGGCGCAGTGGTTAACGCGCCTGGTCTGCGATTGCTGAGGAGCTCGATGGCGCAGTGGTTAACGCGCCCGGTCTTGCTGAGGTTAAGCAACTTTCGCAAAGGCTGGTCATCGGATGGGTGATCAAAAATTTATCATCTTGAGCTCCTCCGTGCTTCGGAAGGCACGTAAAGCCGTTGGTCCCGGTTGCATTAGCAGTCGTTAACAACCACCAATCCGCACTGGTCCCGCGCGGTGGTTCATGGCCCGTTCTCCCTATCCATCCATAGGGAAGGCTCGTGCCCCAGCAGTGGGGACATAGATGAGCTGATGATGATGGTGATGATGATAATAAGAGAACGGTACACATGTAGATATCGTTGTTTAATTGTTGTTTGTTCAAAGGTTTTCTGGTATGATTTGTAATAGTAATACTTAGATTAAGCTTAGTGATATTTGTTATGTAATAATAAAAAATATTAAGATATTTTAGTTGTGTTTCTGTTATACTAATGATCATTTTCATCAGAGGTCCCGGGTTCAATTCCCAGTGGAGTAAGATTTAAAGCTGACAAACTCCCATCTTCTCTCTATCATCTCTCTCTCGACTTAAATAACATCGCACCCAATAAATACTGTGTCAAGGGCTGTGATAAACTACAAACTTTTCGCGTTGATTCTGCTCGATCAAATTTAGGTCGGTACTCTCCGTTAAACAGAATTGTCAGCTGTTACAATAAAATACACAATATCAAAGTCGATCTAATTAGTGAAGGTGGTTTAAAAAAACAATACGAAATTGAAATTTTGTTCTCAGGTCGCATGCATAATTTTTAGACAAGTCTAAGGATAGTTCTTTCGGAAATGTGAAATCAGTTCAGAAGTAGGCAAGATATCTTTAAGATCTTTTAAGGTTTTTAATATTTGTAAAAATATTATGATCATATGATAAAATTGATACGGTACGTTGTAATTAAGTCGCCCGATAAATCAAAAAATTAAATAGATAACGGGTGGGAAGGGATTCCTATTTTTATTATTACTACTATGTTTTTTGTAATTAGTTTTATAGTAACTTTAATGAGCTCTCAGCTCTAATTTTATTTATTTTAATTTTACCTTCTACATTTCAAGACGGTAAAAAATAAGATAAACATACAATTAAATGTACAAGTATGTTAAAATTGTAATTAAGTCGCCTGTTTACTCAAAAAATAAAATAGATAACGGGTGGGAAGGGTTCCAATTATTATTATTACTACTACGCTTTTTGTAATAAGTTTTTATAGTAACTTTAATGAGCTTTCAGCTCAAATTTTATTTATTTTAATTTAACTGACTACATTTTAAATTTCGATTTTGATTTTGATTAATTTTGATTTTATTTTAATTTTAATTTTGAATTGTTTTTTTTTATTTTGATTAAAATTTTTTGATTTTGATTTTTATTAAATTTCTCATAATTAAATTTTGTCTGTTCAATTTAATTTAATCTATAATTAATGAAAAGTGTTTGTACTGCTCGTTTTGTATTTTTTGTCTTGTATATTTTTGTTCAGTTTATGGTCTGCCTATAATTAATACAACTCTTAGCCTTAAGATATACTTGTATTTTTAAATTTTAACCTTACCAAAAGAGGAGTGTAATTGTTTTGTTGGTAATCCATTTAAAATAAATAAATATACTGTTAATAAATCAATTAATCCAACGAGTCTTTCGTATTAATTATTTGCCATAGTATAATCATTTACATCGTGAATTGTCCAAAGTGGTATATTTCGATTTAGCTCTATACGTTTCTTCTTCATTTTAAATATTAATTTATCGCTACGTCTTATTTCAACAGACAGTAACCTTACAATACAGAGCACTCTCTTTTCAGAAAAATTAAATGAGACACCTAATATCAACACTTATCTACAAGCTATTTTGAAGCACTCTTCAGCTTTTCACTCTCTGTTTAGAAGGACAATGAGGGTGGGTAGCCAGTGCTAGCTAGCGTCATTGTGACTCATTGTCTTACAATAAAAAAGCATACACCGAATGCATTGCTACTCTACAAAGGTTTGAGTTATACATTGTCGCTGTGTACCATTTTTAATGCTCTAAGCTGTGTACACACTAATTAATTGAAATTCAAAAAGGCCTTATTTCTCTGATATAATTAATGTTTTGTTAAAATATTTGCGGTTGATAATATTATTATGTGACCTTATTCGTTTTTTGGGGAGAGAGTTTGCTGATTACCTCAGACTGCATTTTCAGCTTCGCCGGGCTTTTTTGGTGGCGGCGAGAAACATAAAGGTTTTTCAAGCCGTGTAAAACGAATCACCTTCGGAGGTTTTCTATAAGGAACCGCATCACGCAGTAGTGCGTGTCCCCGTGCCCAATCCCAGATTCTGCGAGGGGTTCGGATCGGATCGGGGAGCGGAGAGCGGACCTCGGTTCAGGTTGACCAGGCCGTGGTCGGTAACCTATATACACCGTCACTTTTTGATCGTTTTAATCTCGCAGGTGGGTTGATCAGACCATGAAACTGAACAACTTTTCCCAAGAATGTTTCTTATGTTTCTTGGGAAAAGTTGTTGAGTTTCATGGTCTGATCAACCCACCTGCGAGATTAAAACGATCATAAAGTGACGGTGTATAGGTCTGTGGAACATGTAACTAATCTAAATATCTCTTGGTCTGAAACATTTTGATAGCGTGATTCAGAATCTATACTAAACAGTACAGCGCCATCTCTTGGTAGCAAGTGTAACTAAAAACAGCATGCAATAGAGTTACCTAATTTAATATTAACGTTTTACATTGTGTATTTATTGATAATAGTAAGTATAATTTAAAAGTATATATATATTTTATGTTTAAATATTAACGAAACGCCTATACACGCTGCTATACTTATTGACTGCAACTGAATACATTGAATTAAACATTTTTATATTAAAGTAACAAAATATTATCACTAAGATATTTATTAAAAAAGCCAATTAAACATGGTAATGTCGGTAATTATGTGCTTACTATTGCTACATTTTAAAATAAATTTTTCCGATTTCTGTAGTTTACTTAGGTGGCATACGTTTTTTCACTGTGTAGTCATACATAGGTATGAAATATTGTTGATATGCATCCTCGTTAAATTCATAGCAACAGTTACATCGTTTATTCTGAATAATAAACATAATATCATAACTATATTAAATTTTTGTTCAGTCTATTGCAAAATAAAACATACATTAAAGTGCGCGCACACATACTCATTGCATGCAAAACTGTTTAATTAATTAATTAATTGAATTGTCCTAGTTAAGACCAGTTATTATGGAGGAGCGAGACGTCCAAGTAACCAATAGTTACCTAACAGGAGGTTCTCAAACTTCAATTAAGTTATTGTAATATTTTGAGACAACAAAAAAAGTTTAATATTATTTTTATAAACCTTACCTAATTAATGCCCGCCCCAATAAATGTGACATCACACGAGTTTTGGATTGTGTTTTATATTATTTGTCTCATTGCTACAATAACAGTTAAGACCAAAAGTAAGGTACCAAGGTATCAATTGCTAATAAGAATTGCGGAGCTCGATGGCGCAGTGGTTAACGCGCCCGGTCTGCGATTGCTGAGGAGCTCGATGGCGCAGTGGTTATAGGTGGTATATAGCCAAACTTCTAGTACCTTCTGAAGTTGGCGCGATTCGCGTCGCAGTAGTAAAAAATAGGCGTCAATAGGGCGAAGGCGGGGACGAGCGCTAGGGCCTGACTGTACAGCTGCGCAACGAAGCAACTTCAGAGGGGACTAAAAGTTTGGCGCGACCTATACTTTAAAGAAGATCCATGCTTTTGTTTTTTAAAAATGGAATGATTTATTTTTGTTAACGTAAATAAAAAATGAGTTTGTATAAGGGCAAATTAAAAAGACCATTGGTGTAGTATATGAAAACGAATGTAAGTGTGTTAAATTTTAACCCCTGCCTTGCCCCTACTTAAAATCTCGTTTTCGTTAATGTGATCGAATGACTTGGGCGCGCCAGCTCATCCAACAAATTTATGTTGCGATAAAATGTTGCCGTTATTCTGAGAGAGTTCACTTGGCCCCTTCACAGTTTTATTTTACATTTGTAGGCGTCGAGAAACTTTAAAAAAATACATTTTACGGGTAAACACAGTGCCTTAATCTCAGCTGATGTTAAGTGATGATAAGGCAATGGTGGAAGCGCACATCACTCATAAACCTCAACTACTGGGGCACTGGCTATCTTATCTCTAGCTTCCGGAACATAACAATGCTTCAAACATTGATGTTAGGGCGACATATTTAGATAAGAAGGTGGTAGCTAGCCAAAGGGACAAACAAGGCCTACCACCAACCAAACCAAGTATACAAACATGTACCCCCCGCTAGGAATCGTCCCTGGATCTCTGGGTCTGAGACCCGTGGTCTTAACCACAGAGGCGGTTTGATGTAAAGACGAGAAAAGGGTTCCTCGAGCAGTGTGATCGAAACATCTAGAAGGTTTTTAAACTGCATGGCTTGGCATCATACAAGCGTGTTCGGGACGGCATCATACAAGGGACGGGCCCTTACTATGTCCTCCAAGGGTTTAAGAGAGATACCAGATTATAAGGGATGAAAATGAGAACGCCGTTTTTGATCCAGAGCAGACGGAAAGCTGGTGGTCGCGAACGCGGTTAGGAAGCTACTATCGATGGCGGCGCTAGTTTGCAACGCCTGTCAAATATGTCAAAACACATTTATTGGTCTACCTGTTATTAAAATAATAAAGTACCACCGCCAGCTTCCCGTGTTGCATTTATTTATTTAAAGTTGTGCACATACATACAAATGATATGAGTGATTGGATCGAAAAAAATATCAGTCGCGATCAGTGAGGCCCCACCCTAACGCCTAATGGCTCGCTATCCTCGAGTCACGTTCGAGCTACATCGGCCGTGCCTTATTTAATTAAAGAAAAATATAAATTAGAATTTTTTTTTTAAAAGCACGTTATGGAATGCTTAGTACGTACCCTAACTGTTCGTGAAATTATTTGGGCTGAAAAGAATTTAAATTTAGGTACTTTTCTTTTTCCTCTTTAATGTAAGGTTCATTACAAAAAGGTGAATGAGTGAAATACATTATGTTGAAGACTAGTGACTAAACAAATTATAAGCTTGAAATAGATATTCCGCGTTTTGTTTTCCGTCATGTAAATTTTGAGTGGAAGCGACAAAAGGCGGAATAACTATTCTATGAACGGCTGAATTCTGTTCGGCTTATGTTCTAGTACAAGTCCTATGGATTGCTAACAGTTCAGACCCAGAGTATATATATTATATATATATTGACTCTATACTATTTGCATAATAATTAATTTTAATAACATAAAATAATATTGTTCGATATTTATCTTCATTATTATTATTATTATTTATTTTTATGTAACGACATTGCATGCCTGAGTATTATAATTTTAATGTTTTATGTTTATTATGATTTCATTTGTGCCTTATTGTATGCTGTACAAAACCTTTCGTTGTGGAGATCCTTGGTGGAGGCCTTTGTCCAGCAGTGGACGTCTTTTGGCTGAGATGATGATGATGATGATGATGTATGCTGTACGACAGTTAAATATGTGAGACTCACGAACCAATGTATAACACCACAATGTACCATATTTTGAACAATAAATAATTAATTATTATGAACAGATTTGGATGAAATTATGCACATAAACTAGTTCAGAACTTATTCTGGTACGAGTCATGGTCTGATTATAATTCTGTCTGTAGATACATTTTATCCCGGTGATTCTGTGAGGTAGAATAGTCATCGCGAACGAAGTCGAGGGCAACAGTTAGTTATTTATAATCAGCAGCAGCATGGGGATTTCGGGCTACGTTCGCCTATTCAATAGAAGAAATTACAAATTTCTTCATATGTACAAATATATTATTATTAGTTTGGAGCCTCTTTGTTCTGCCTCATACAAATAGCATAATTTATTTAGCATACAAAATAAATATATTAAAATTATTGTTGGCAATAAATTAATTTTTATTGTTTTTGAGTAACCGACGAATCGGCCTAGATGCATAGACGCGATACCAAAAAGTCAAAAGGTACCAACGTAAAAACTTATTATTTTTAGAAATAAAAAATAGGTAGGTAATTTATGTAGTCAAGAAAGTTCTTGAGATGTTAAATCAAAGGTTGTCCGGAAGAGATCGCTTGTAGCCGTTGTACACCGCCTTTGCCCATACTAGCGTTAAGATTTTGTGTAAATGTTTTTTGTTTTCACTGTGTGTGAACAATAAACTATTTATCCATCTATCTAGCTAGTCCAATGTATTTAATTGTTTTATCGACTACAATCTTACAATACGACAACAACTGAGACGTTTAAAATATTTTTTACTGAGGTCACCCATCCAGGGATGTGGCAAAACAAACAAGTAGCTTAGCTTGCACGATCTTAACATGAACAATCTCGCCGTTGCCCTAATCATGAACTAATAATACTCCTAATGAGCCGTCCTCTACCGAAACTATTGATAAGGAGAACAAAAACCGTATGTGAGTTTTGATTGTACGAGGAAAAAAAATACATCGATGGCTTTTACTCCGCTGGCGGGTACGCTTGCGTAATATAATAAATAAAAAATATTGTTCGTTATATTACATATATTATATAATATATGTTTCCCACACTCACACCAATTATCTAGCCCCAAGAAAAGCTTCCTTAAGAAACTCGTTATATGGTTAACTAGACAACGGATAAACATACTTAATATACTTAAATACATACTTATTATACATAGGAAATACCCAGACCCGAAACAATATAGAAAAACAGGTATTTCTAAATTGATCCGACCGGGGATCGAACCCGGGACTTCAGAGATAGCGACACCATGAAAACCGGTGTGCAAGCCACTCGACCGTCTTATATGGAGATCGTCTTATATGTAATATATATATATTTATTTCAATATTTACATAAATATTTACATATTTATTTCAATTTAATTATATAATATGTGTATTATTATATTATTAAGTATGTACTATTTATTATGGTTGCCTTAATATTATTAAATACTGCTAGTGACGGTTTGCTTTTATTAGGATAATTGAAATGTAAGCCGAGCATAATGGTACCTATGTAGTTACATCTACCTCTTACTGCAGCAGCTCGCTACGCAACAGTCCGGCAGGATTATCACCGAAAAATTATCCTGGGGGGTAACCACGAGCTCTTATAGCAGTATTCTTGCAGTTGTGAAAACGAGACGCGTGTGGCGGCGAATACACTCGCGTCTCTTTCCCACAACTGCAATAATATTGCTATAAGAGCTCATAGTCAGGGGGCTGATCGCTCGCTTAGTTTATTTGCGATTAAAATGTAGGTTTACATACATTGAGCGATTTGTGTCCGTAATAACAATTTATCAATCGCAACGAGAGCAGTCGCGTTGCAATTGTACAATTCACAACCGGTTGCTTTTTTCGGTAATTAGCCTGCGGGGTCCATATTATACGTACTACTTATTCATGTTATTATATAGAGTTTATGGGTACCTCCTTCGGCTTTATCACCATTTACTATCAGCTTCTCGATGCTCGATCGGTGATGAGGAGCTCGATGGCGCAGTGGTTAACGCGCCAGGTCTGCGAGTGCTGAGATTAAGCAACTTTCGCAAAGGCCGGTCATCGGATGGGTGACCAAAAAATTATCATCTCGAGCTTCTCCGTGCTTCGGAAGGCAGGTTAAGCCGTTGGTCCCGGCTGCATTGGCAGTCGTTAACAACCACCAATCCGCACTGGGCCCGCGTGGTGGTTTATGGCCCGTTCTCCCTATCCATCCATAGGGAAGGCTCGTGCCCTTGCAGTGGGGACATAAAATGAGCTGATGATGACTATCAGGTAAGGAAGGCCAAGCAATACACAAGTGGTAAATGTGGCGTACAAAAAAATGTTGTTAAATTATGCCTTCTGTTTTGTTGGAATAATCGTCGTCAATAAAAACAAAGCCGACAATAGATACTTTGCCGCTGAAAAGGCCAAGTTACATTTTAGGTGAATTTCAAAGAAATATATTACTTACATTAGATAGACAGATAGATAAAACATTTATTACATTAACCTCAGAATAATATCTAAAGCTATTAGTTATTGTACTGAAACATTAAACAATGATATAATGGATATAAGCAAAACATATTTTTCAAAACGGTATAATTTAAACGCCCACCAGAAATTTTTTTTAGACCCTAAGCCTAACGTACCAAATAAATTAAATGACTGTACAAATATTATTTTTGCTTCTCAAAATGAATAAATGCTCACCAAATTTTACCACCACTATTATTCAAATGATTGAGTTAGGTTATATATTGAGATAGGTTAGAAGGTTAATTTATTTATTAGACAACAGAAAGCAAAAATTACCAAATTGACACTCGAGGCTTAAATTATTGGTGTTGTCTATTTGGTGACAAAATAACATATTTGGTCTGAAATGCAGTTAAAAGGTATTCATATATTTTCAAGGCATTTAATAAAAATATAAATTGTATCCTTTTTATAATGTTATAGGAAACACAATTTGGTGAGCATTTAGCCGTTTTGGTAAGCGTTTCAAATTTTATTGGTAGTAGAATTGATACATTTTTGGTAGGCGTTTTAACACAAGCCTTTTCAAAATAAGCCTAGGTACATTACGTGACATGTGTGTGCTGCAGACATGCTGCATGCATGCATACATTAGAAATATTTTACTTACATTACTGCAAAGTAATAGGTAATTACTTTGCAGTTTTTTATTTCTATAATTAATAAGATTTTACGTGGGTTTTACGTCTTTTTTAACTTTCGCGTCTTTGCAACTAGGCCAATTCGTCGGTTACTCAAGAATGATAAAAAATTATTTAATGCTAACTATAATTTTAATATATCTATTTTGTATGCTCTAGGCAGAACATAGAGGCTCTAAACAAATTATAATAAAAGACTTGTTATTTGTAATTTCTTCTTCATAAATAATAATATAATTTGCAATTTCTCCAATAATGAAGGTGCGCTAAACAGTTTGCTTTGAAAACACGTAAAATATTTTATTAAAACAAAAGATTCATGGTTCTAGGAAAAAGTGTAGTATATAACAAGGTATGCTTATATTCAGCATTCTGTTATGAAAAAAAAAAGTTTAATTGCTCTAAGAAACAAAAAAGTGAGATTCACCGTTCGAACTGGGCGCGAACACCAAGTTTTTTTTTAAATAGGGGAAAAATCTAATTTATCATTCGACCGCCTGTTTTAGGACGCAGACAATGTTGCTGACACCGTTAATTATGTTGGGACAAACAAAGCCTGGCAATGTCAAGGCACAAAATAAGGAGATTGCCGAAGGTAACATTCAAACTAACGCGCTCGAGCAACGCCATGTGACTACTTATCACAACAACAGCTGCGCAACAGCAGCGCTCGGACTGCTCGAACTAACTAAGTAACTATAATGGCGCAGCGACCCAGAGTCTTGGCCTCCGATATTAAGAGTCGCCATCTGGGTCTGTCCTGCGCCACCTGGTGCCATTCATCCACGTTGAGTTCGCGCAAGTCCTTATAGACCTCGTCCTCCCAGCGGTACTTGGTTCGTCCAACCGGTCGTCGGCCACTAGGACGTCCCATGTACGCTCGTTTTACCGCACGATCCTCTCCCATCCTCTCGAGGTGGCCAAGCCAGCGAAGTCTGTGGGCCTTTATCTCCCCGATGATATTCGGCTCGTCCACCTGATCTTCCAAAACTTACCTTCTAGGTCTCGTTATTTTGTGGTCAAGGGTTCGGTGGTAGTTAATGGCAAAAAAACCGTGTACAAGCTTGCAAATGTAACGTCGCAACGTTTTTGCAGGTTACAATTCTCCTTTTAAGATGACTGTAAAATGGTGCTGAATGAAAACGTTGGTTTGTTTTTGAGATGTTTAAACTATGGATAAGTAAACCCAAAAAAGAAAAAAGACCACGGAATGTCGTCCGCCCCTTTTATATGCATAGCCCCAACAACACCCTCTGGTCATACAGTTGAACCAGTATTACTAAAACGTATTTGCGAATTTGCTGCGTATGCGCGTGAGAGCGCTTCTGTTTCAATTGCAAGCCGTTTTGCCGCGATTCGGCTATATGGCGCTGTTTTACAGTGACAAGGGGGGTTGTTAGATCAGTTACAGTTAGAGGCGAAAGATCGCCAGATGCTAAAAGTTGATACTTACTAGGTACTTTATTTATTTATTCTATATCATCATTATTATTTTCAGCCCGTATCTCCACTGCTGGGCATAGCCCTCCTCCATGTTACGCCAATCCCTTCTGTTTTAGCTGATCGCAGTCAGGTTTTTCCAGCGACCAGCTCTATATCTCTGGTCCATCTAGCAGGTAGTCGGTTAGCACTCTGTTTGTCCGTCCTTGGCAGCCATTCCATGTGGTGTGATGACCGGTGGAGTAAAACCTCCACCGGTCATCACTGGTTCTCGCCACGCGATAAATAAATAATAAATAATAATCATTTAATCCCTACCAAGTACATTTTAAAGTATCGTTGCGTTATAGAATGAATATTAAAATTTTTTGGATCGTTATTGATTCATCATCATCATCAGCTCATTTATGTTCCCACTGCTGGGGCACGAGCCTTCTCTATGGATGAATAGGGAGAACGGGTCATAAACCACCACGTGGGCCCAGTGCGGATTGGTGGTTGTTAACGACTGCTAATGCAGCCGGGACCAACGGCTTAACGTGCCTTCCAAAGCACGGAGGAGCTCGAGATGATACATTTTTGGTCACCCATCCGATGACCGGCCTTTGCGAAAGTTGCTTAACCTAAGCACTCGCAGACCGGGCGCATTAACTACTGCGCCATCGAGCTCCCCTGTTATTGATTCTTTTTAGTGTATTTCACGATAAGAATGAATTTTTCTTTTTTAATTTTTTCAACATAATAAGGATGAAATTGTTTACTAAAACAAAAAATAGAGTAACAAGCCAGTCTGGGAAACCAGATTAGGTAAATATTATTAGAACATTTTTTATAGCTAAAAATGTACTTGACCCCTAGACATTTTTGATGTGTGTATATTGCAAAACATAAATGAGTACAAGGCGGATTTAATACCAAATGGCATTCTCTACCAGTCAACCAACAGGCTATGGCGAAAAAGTGATAAGCGAGACTGTTAAATCACTTCGCGAAGTGGCTCTAGGTACTAGAAAAATTTTGAAAACCCGTTTAACACAGGAATACTGTTAAATATTTTTTGATTAGAAAATAAAATTAAAATACCGCTACACGCGTCTCGTTTTCGCAATAGCAACAACAGTGCTACAGTACTGCTTTAAAGGCTCATAGTAACCAGCTATATTATGTCTAAGGAGGTATATAGTTTTGTGAGAAAGATGAAAGTGAGACTACCTGTTTGTGATTTGTTACTTTTTCGTTTTTCTTTTGTACTATTTACTGTAATTGGTGTAAATTGGTTTGTTGAATTAAGTAATAAAATAAATAAATACATTAATAAATAAATTAAAAAAAAATAAGTAAATAAACAAATAAATTATAACACATAACAGATTCGGGAACCGCGCATATAAACTGGACGCGCGTCGCAGAACGTAAATTAATTTCACATAATAGCACCTCTCTGGAGATTTATGCTTTATCAGAGAAACCTTTTACGAGACTATGCTTCATTTTAATACTACTCGTTTTACTTATTTTCAAGGAGTTCTTTGGCGCCGCAGCTAACGCATTTAGATATGTTTTATTCAAATTAGAATATAACATTTGCTCCTACAATGTCCTAACGTTATCGCTTTCTAAATCGCTAATAGGACGCTATCTTGTATTGAGAAGAACGGGCAAGAAATCTCAACAAAAGCATTTGCTTGTCTGTAGGTTATTAAAAAAAGTGTGAGAAGAAAGAACATCTGAAATTGATTTTCTAATAAAAGATCTTCACGCAAGTTACAATATGTCCATACTAAACATTTTTATTGAATTTTTATTTATTTTTGTTTGTTTGTTTTTTTTTGTTTAAATTATATTAATTGAGTTGGAGTTGATTTTCATTTTGTTCTATTGAGTGTAATTTAATTTAATTAATTATATTAAATTATAATATATGTGTATTTTTATATTATTTGTGTTAATGACCCAAGTTAGTTGAAATAATTGTTTTCTAAAGTTTACACGAACACTACACATTTAAATAAAACAACTTTTACGGATCTACTCGCGTTTATTTTATACAAGCTACAAACTATTTATGAGACGACCAACACCTCAGTCTCCCTGTGACCACGGACCCTGCAAAGGGTTCGAAACGTCAGAAAAACATGAAAAAGTAATGTGTAAAATAAACGCGAGTAGATCCGTAAAAGTTATTTTATTTAGTTGAAATAAATTTATTCATTCATTCATTTATAAACGCACCTTCATATTGCCGCGCGATGTAATCATGACAACATTCTGTTCTGCATCAAAGGAGGTGAGTAGGTTAGCCACACTTATTCCTGGCCCCTCTGACATACCTACCCAGGTATCATTTGCGCATTTGTGCATTTGCTCCGCAAATGATACCCACTTATGGGTATCATTTGCGGAGAGCGATTTCAGATTTATAGAATCTGAGAATTGTAATCCATCAGATTCTACAATCCCACCTCGCTTTTTAAGAAGTAAATACCCTTATTAATGAGTGAGAAAAAATCGGCAATTTCATAGGTAAAAATCTAATACATATTTTGCGATAATTTCACCATGACGGTGGTAGACATAGACCGCGTTTATATTGATTGAGGAGCTCTGCGATTGCTGACTTTAAGTACTTATCTTTCGCAACGGTTTCGTTATATTAAACAACTGCCTTTTACTACGCGCTGTTGAAGTTCACATCTCTGACGCATATCATCACTGTTCTACAATCCATATCTCCGTTGCTTTAAGAAGAAACAAAGCGGTTGGAATCAAACGCAGCCATCGATACATATCCGAAAGTTCATACGTCAATTTAGGGAGGAAACTTTGTAAAATTACTGACCAAAGGTCTCATTAACTGTTGCAAATAGTTGTCGGCACTGGGGTCATTTCTAATAATATTCAGTGGGCCGACAATTTAGTTGTGCTACAAATGTTACGCGATTGTGAGCCTTCTACGCATGTTAACAGAAGCGTTTATACGTATTCAAACTGGTGTAACTTATCAAGATTGTTCGAGCAATTAGTATTGTTTTAGAGAAACTTCTTGGAACGAAACAACCGCCTCATTGGTCGAGTAGTTTAACCACTAGCAACAGACCTAGAGGTCCAAGGTTTGATTCCCAGCTAAGGGGCATTTAATATTGTACTCTGTTTGGCTACTAGATTCGTTTGTTATAAGTCCGCTTGGGTAGTTACCGCCTTTTATTACTTTAAAATTGTTACTCTGCATTAACAATCCTAATTAAGAGTACACAATCATCACCAGCTCATTTTATGACCCACTGCTGAGGCACGAGCTTTGACTATGGATGGATAGGGAGAACGGGCCATAAGCCACCACACGGGCCCAGTGCGGAATGATAGATGTTAACGACAGCTAATGCAGCCGGGACCAACGGCTTTACGTGCCTTTCAAAGCACGGAGGAACTCAAGTTGATATATAATTGTTCACCCATCCGATGACCGGCGAAAGATACTTAAAGTCAGCAATCGCAAAGCTCCTCAATCAATATTAACGCGGTCTATGTCTACCACCGTCATGGTGAAATTATCGCAAAATATGTATTAGATTTTTACCTATGAAATTGCCGAATTTTTCTCACTCATTAATAAGTGTATTTACCAGTTGCAAATATTTTTATAAACATCTAATTACTTATTATTATTATGCTCCTTATTTATCTTTTTTATTATTATTCTCTTTATTAAATATACATCTTAAGAATTTTTTTTTACAATATTTTATATGAAAACATATTTTTAAACATTTTATATAGTTATATAAATAAAATGTTCATAATATATTTTTATACAAAACATTTTATATTAACTTAGAACTTAGAATTAAATTATAAAAATCCCTTGTTCTCTCCAAACTCAACTATTGTGATGTTATTTATGGTCCATGCCTTCTGTCCAGCCCCCCAATTCTGCTATTTATTTTGATCCGAAACGGATCTGAAACGCTATAGTTTCAACGTTTTCGCTATTCTGCTAACAACGAAATCAACTCTATAGTTTAGTAGTTAGCAGAATACGAAAATGTTGAAACTATAGCGTTCTCGTATTCTGCTAACTACGAAATTAACTCTATAGTTTCGTAGTTAGCAGAATAATAAACATTGAAACTATAGCGTTCCAGATTCGTTTCAGATCAAAATAAATAGCAGAATTGGGGGGCAGGTCTGCTAGGCCAACGTGTGCAGAATGCTTGTGTTCGTTTTTGCTACCACATCCCACCTCGGTTGCACGTCACACCGACACCCTTAAAATGGAAGCACGCAGAAGGCTTCATCTTTCAATCTTTCGTTGTTTTAAAATTTTATTTTTTTTGTTATTTTAATTATAATTTTATTTTTTCTTATCTGTTTGTATGTTTGTGCAAGTCAATAAATGTTTTTTTATCTTATTTTTTTTTTTTTTTGTCCCCTGCAACAATTAACTTAATTTAATTTATAATAATTATTTTTTAGCTTTGAAAGTACGTTTTCTCTTTTTATCTAAGGTATGCTATATTAAGCTTATACATCATACAAGGCATAAGGTTGGAATTTACTCGAGAATGCGCCTGTTTGCAGCTCTTATTTATTTCCCTAATTTCACCATGTAGGAAGTGAATGTAAATTATAATAAAAAATATTGTGATAACTAAATATTGCGCAAGTAACAGTAAATTGTGTTTCGTACCGAGTACAATAATCGTAATACTAACTTTTATTAAGGCCCATACATAATATCTTAGAAGCGGGACTGTTGTTGTGTGTGGTTCAATTCATAAGCTTTCATATAAATAAATAAAAAAATGTTTACTTTTCAAACAACTTAAAGGTCCATTATGTTAGTAACAAAGAAAACAAAGAAAACTTATAACTTATGTTAGTACTTAATAAATAAATTTATAAATAAATAAGCCTGTAAGCGCCGCACTGATGGGCGCCCCAGTGCTCGAAACTTTTATACACAATTTTTACCGCTAGATGGCGGTGAAGCTAATGTAAATCCTTAGTGTAAATCACGCTTAGAACGTCGTCGTAGGTAATCGTAGTAATAATAAATAAAACTGATTAAAGGACTTTTAATTAAAAAGGACCTGGTCTCGGTACCTCTTCGATCTTCGATCAATTATGTACTAGATAAAGGATCCGGAACAAAAATGCATCTCGAAAGTGACCACTTTTGAATTGACACTTATTTGCTCATACCTATACATTTAAAGAGGAGCTCGATGGCGCAGTGGTTAACGCGCCCGGTCTGCGAGTGCTGAGGTTAAGCAACTTTCGCAAAGGCCGGTCATCGGATGGGTGACCAACAATTTATCACCTCGAGCTCGTCCGTGCTTTGGAAGACACGTAAAGCCGTTGATCCCGGCTGCATTAGTAGTCGTTAACAACCACCAACCCGCAGTGGGCCTGCGTGGTGGTTTATGGCCCGTTCTCCCTATCCTTACATAGGGAAGGCTCGTGCCCCAGCAGTGGGGACATAAAATGAGCTGCTGATGATACATTTGAATTTTGAATAACAAAATCTGATTAAAACATTAGACAGCATCAACAACTATAGCTTACTGTGAACCTTAAATCTTAAAAATAAAGAATAAATTAAGGTTGCAAAATATTCGTACTTAAAATTTGCTGTCATCGGCATCGCCACAAACATCATTGTGGCTCTCCGCGGCGTGGCACCAAAGTCGCCTACCGTTCTTCAAGCGCTCATCGGGAATCTAGTACATCATTGATCGAAGCTCGGCATTATAAAAATCAAGCTCCTCGAGCATTAGGCTTTAACATATTTTTTTTCTTTTTCCTATGTAGTAAAGAGTTTGATTTAGCAAAACGATCGATCAGCATTATCACAATGGCTGAATACATGGGAACCATAGTCGCCAATACAGACTGCGGCAAGAAGCACACAAACACCATTGTACCGAATGAAAAGAGTAAAAAAAAAAAACTAATTTTGATATAATGTAATGCCACTTTTTTTGGTCAGAATTTGCTGATTGCCTTAGATGGCATTTTCTGCTTCACTGGGCTTTTTGGAGGCGGCGAGAAACTTAAAGGGTTCCTCCAGCCGTGTGAAACGAATCACCTTTAGAAATTTTCTAGAGGGAACGGCAACACGCACTAGTCCGTGTGCTCTAGGTATTAGATTCTCCGAGGGGTTCGGATGGGATCGGGCATAATGCCACGCTTTCATCTCATGCCTTGAACCATAGAAAAAGCGTCAGGGCAGTTATACCTGGGCAGTTTTAATGTAACGATCATGCTCAATGGCTCGTGCCTAAGTTATACTTATAACAAATGTGTGCTCTTTTCATTTTTTTATTAGATTAGGTTTCTTCTTTGGAAAATTTAAGCTCAGAAACATAAAGTTGACTAAATTATGCGGGTTTGAACCCCCGCTCGTGGGGCTCGTGGATTTTTTTAACACTGTCTTTTTCAAGTTGTTAGTAGTCATTCATATGAATAGGTTATGTCTGTAACTCTTATGTCTGTAATTAAATATTATTATTATTATCTTTATTAATTTTTTCTCATATGAATTAACATTTTTAAATATTTCTTTAAAAAAATTAAACATCTAAAAACATAAAACAATAGGGGTCCGCCGGCACCGGCACCAGAGTCCAAGCTACCGGAGGTTAGGGCTCCAGAGACAGGAAGCTCCTCATGCGTACCGTATCGAGGAGAACTGCCTTCTGAATCAGGCCCTTGATCTAGCCGCCTAACGAGAGCCTCATTAGATGTTGATCGAGGCTCTTGGCCATCAGGCTATTGACCGTAACAACAACCGGTATGATGACAGCCGAATCCACACTCCACATGTCGACAACCTCGTGTGCTAAGTCGACATATTTGATTTATTTCTCTTTCTCAGCTTTCACGAGGTTCTCGTCATGGGGAATGGTGATATCGACAATCATCGTGCGGCGCGCTAATCGATCTATCACCACAATGTCAGGCTTATTGGCTACAATAGTCCTGTCGGTGATGATAGATCGATCCCAGTACAACGTGACATGGTCATTTTCGAGAACTGGGTCGGGCTCATACTTGTAGTATGGTACCTCAAAATCCACAAGTTTCTATTTCAAAGTAAGTTGCTGGTGGATAATCCTGGCCACTTGGTTATGCCTGTGTAAGTACTCGCCGTTAGCCAGACGAGAACAGCCAGAAATAATGTGTCTGATAGACTCACCCGGACGGTGGCATGCTCGACATATGTCAACCGTCCCGTCTTTCTTAATATATTTCCAATAGTTATTCGTCAGCATAACTTCGTCCATAATTGCACAGACAAAACTTTCAGTTTCCCCGAAGAAGTCACAGAAACGCAGCCAGGATACGGACGCTAAAAACTCTGCATCGGGTCCATGGAGGGCCCGATAACAGCGCCCGTGGAGCTCCTTGCCTTGCCATACCTCCCTGCAGTTATTGACACTAAGTAACTACGGGTTTGTGCCAGTTCTCTTTAGATAAGGACAGCGGGGTGAGTTCCTTGTCCACTGCTACCACATCTCGGTGCATACCCACATCAGCTTTTAGGAAACATTCCCTGAGACTGCACACCTCACGGTTGTGAAGGGTCTTAGCATTTAAAAAAGCTCGACCCCCGCACTTCCGCGGGATATACAGCCTCATTACCGACGATCGTGGGTGATGCATCCGATTTGCGGTCAGCAATGTACGGACTCGCCTATCCAGGGCGTCCAGTTCTGTCTGAGTCCACTGAACTATGCCAAAGGAGTACATCAGGACTGGCATGACCCAACCGTTGAAGTTGCGCACCTTATTGCCGCCTGATAAGGAGCTTGTGAGCGCCTTTTTCAGGCGACCAAAGAAACGCTCCTGCAATGATTTCTACAACGACGTTCTTAATTATAAAAAAAGGGATACTTATAGAGAAATGAGTTGAAGACGTTTCGAATTTTTTAACCTTACAAACTAATCCTATTGCTTCGACTGAGCGTAGGTAATTAAAACTACTATCGGCCAGAGCCTTCTGTACTTATTTATTTGGTGGTTATTATTTCGAAAATCAAAGTGGAAATGTCTCGCATTTCCAACTTGGTTTTTAGAAATCGTACTAGGAAAAAGCAGACAGACCCAGAAGGTTAGCTTAATATATACCGCGCTCGAGCAACGTATATACAGGAACGAGCGTAAGCAATGCCATTCTGAGTCAAATACTGTCAAAAAAGTATACATGTTAAGGCAAATAGTTTGAGACTAAATATGACTCACGAATCTGAAATGTAATAAAGTAAATATGCCTATGACTGTCCCACTGCTGGGCAAAGGCCTCCATCATTGAAATTGATGGCATAACCATGCTTGCCAACGCGGGTTGATACCAGGGTGCTAAGTGCGAGTTTTATTCGCAATTCAATCACGTTAACGAAAACGAGAATTTGTTTGGCAAAATGTTAACTCTTCTCGTATGCCGCCAGGAGGCGCTGCTTCAACGCCATGCTAATATTCGTTATCGTAAACGTAATCGAATGAATGCGGATAGTAAACAAAACTCACACTAGGCACCCCGGACCTTCGGGTATAAAAATTAAAGCGTAGGATTACCAAAAATTTTTTATAAAATTTACTTATTTCATTATAACCTAATAGTTTATTGCTTCATAGTGTTTACTACCCCTACACAAGCAAAATTTTTTTATTATATTGATGTGGTAATAGATTTGTAATCGTGTAATCGTGGCTAGATTTACATTCCTAGAACTCTGGTATGGCGGAACTAACACCTAAAATGGTTTTATCAAAGAAACACTAGAACTTACACTCGTATACACTAGAGTAAGTACGTTCACACACTACACGGACACGCAAACATACTCACGCGCTCACATTCTCACACAATCGATCACAAACACAAACACTTAGCTAATATGCACCTTATTCACATAAAATATAAATGTTAAAACTGGCCCAATATTGTTACTGGAACTAGGTTTAGGGCATGGCACCCCAACACAAGTATTTGCGTTACTCTCTTGGGTTGTCTCACTACAAACTATGTACACTGCTGGGGCATGAGCCTTCCCTACGGATGGATAGGGAGAACAGGTCATAAACCACCACGCAGGCCCAGTTCGGATTGGTGGTTTAACGACTGCTAATGCAGCCGGGACCAACGGCTTTACGTTTCTTCCGAAGCACGGAGGAGCTCGAGATGATACATTTTTGGTCACCCATCCAATGACCGGCCTTTGCGAAAGTTGCTTAACCTCAGCACTCGCAGACCGGGCACGTTAACCACTGCGCCATCGAGCTCCTCTACTATGTATTTTATTGGGTAATAAAAGAACTTTATTATTTTATTTAATAATAAAGCAACTATCTTAAGTTAAATTCAAACCCACGACCTTTGTCAAACCCGGCGGCTGCTCTCGTAATTGTAAACTTAATCTAAAATAACATGGTTTCCATAAGTTTTTAGGTAAATGTGCCACAAATGTGCCATAGAATGCTTAGAAGATAATATTCCCTAGCTGCTAACTACAAATCAACCTCTTGAATTTTATTTATAAATGCTTAGTCTTGCTAACGTCTCAAAGTCCTTAGCCGAAAGAAATCCCAAAAACCATGTCTCAACAAGAAATTACCTCAATGTATTTGTCATAATATCTTCCTGATCCAGATTCGAGAAGTTTTTGCGAAGTGTAGTCAGTGGCTTAGCAGTTTTATCTTGTCATAAACGATTATAGCTCTAAGGGTGGTCGTTTAGGGGCGTTTTTCGCTTGCGCAAAGAAATCTGGGCTGACATGCCATCAGGAGTTGCGACAGCGATTTTTTCTCCTTTTTAAATGATGATGTAAAGTTATGAATTTATGCCGGTCCTTGGATGTCGCAGCAATTTTCCTTTTCAAGTGTTCGCGTGCAAAGTTAAGGTTCGGGCTGACGTTTTTATCATTCCACACAGTTTAGTTGTGTACAAAAACGAATAGAGTTATGCAGAAGCATGCGCGCTAACTATATTTATAGATTAAACTCCCACCCGACCCAGCCAGGAATCGAACCTGGGTCTTCCACAATCCGGGCGGCTGCACTGACCGCTATGTTACCGGGAAGGCTGACGTAAGCACTGATTATTTTGTCACTGCTTTTTAATTTTTGAGTGCTTTTTGCGGCACAAAAAGTAAAAATTTACTATAGCGTTGTGTTATCAAATTTGTGGTACCTATTTCATCTGAAAAGAATGTTCACTTTCCCGCCAAGAAGTCCCGGCGAGTATCAGATTACAACAAAGGTGGCGCAAAGTCATCATCCAATATTGATAGGCCGTAAATATGTATTTTTTTCAATGAAAAACTTTTATTTTGTTTTACTTTTTTATGTTTATTAAAACCCTTAGGCTTGTTGTACACATAAGGACCAATATGTTAAATAAAAGATGTTTTTAATAAAAATACATTTCTGCAATTAGAATAAGATGTCAAAGAACATAGAAAGAAAAGACACTTGACGTTGTCAAATAAAATAAAATAAACATTTCTTTTTAAGAAGTTTCATTAACATACTATGTTAATAAACATTTCTTTTTAAGAAGTTTCATTAACATACTATGTTAATGAAACTTCTTAAAAAGAAATGTTTATTTTATTTTATTTGACAACGTCAAGTGTCTTTTCTTTCTATGTTCTTTGACATCTTATTCTAATTGCAGAAATGTATTTTTATTAAAAACATCTTTTATTTAACATATTGGGGGCGGCGAGGAACGTAAAGGGTCCCTCAAGCCGTGTGAAACGAATCATCTTCGGAGGTTTTCTAGAGGGAACGGCATCGCGCATTAGTGCGCGTCCCCGTGCCCTACTAGATTCTCCGAAGGGTTCGGATCGGATCGGGGAGCGGAACCACCCGAGGGTGCCTCTTAAGGCTCGGAACTCGGCTCGGGTAGACCGGGCCGTGGATGAGGAGAGAAGCGCCCAGGTACATGTCTGTACCTGGTATAGAGCGGGTGTGAACCGGTTCTTCGTACCCTTGTTCTACGAGTACGGTGTCTTGGACCTAAGCTAGTGTGCATGTTTAGTGTATTCTGTAAATATGTAGTAACATTTAGAGGATCGGGCGGGGACAAGCTGACGTGTGAATAGTGTCGCTGCGGCTTCTAGCGGGTGCGTTGTAGTTGCGTGGTCGCTGTGTCGTCGCGTCAACGCAACGTTGTGTTTGCGATATGACCGGCCGCTAATTCGCGGTGTCGCTGGTGGTTGCGTTGTGGTTGCAACATGGCTGCAATGTAGTCGGTATTAAACACGCGGTCAATAATGAGTTAATGACGGCAAAATGGCCCGTGTGAATTCAACTATTAATTTTCATACAAATTAGCGCCTGCCCACGTGTTGTGATTGTGGCATGTGTGAAACCAGCCTTAAATTTGATTCGAACAAGTCGACAAAATAGTATTATTGCGTGCGAAATATTGCGTCACTCAGCGTGTTTTACCGCTTATACCATGGCGAGTGCTCTGAAGAACTCTTTGACCTCCTTTTCCATTCTTCCATAGGAGTACACGTCCGGAGTCACCGCTTCACTGTCTCAAATATTCCATCGCGCACTAAGAAATTTGGTGACTCATTTTTTTGTCGCACTTCCAAAACATGGAATAGTTTGCCAGCACACGTTTTTTCTCCTTCCTATGATATGGGGTCCTTCAAACAAGGCGTGAAGAGGCACCTTGTGGGCCGGCAAAGTGAGGATAACTGACGCTGCGTTGTTTTCACGCTGCACCAGTTGTCGTCGCATCTGGATTCCATATTCACTTAACATCAGGTGAAATGGAGTCATTTGCCGTGCTACGTATAAAAAAAAATCGTTCAAGTGTTTGTCGCCAGAGTTGATCACCCATACTGGGCCGTGTTATGGCATTTTCTGTCACTTTTGCCAGATTTTCCGACGAAAGGTTCTCTTTGTGAGCTGTCAGAATCCGTGTCTTGTTCACGTAAACCTGTAACTTTAAATAACCTTACAAAAACAAGTCTGAAACGTTCAAAATTCAAAAAATTCAAAATTCAAAATCATTTATTCAGTTTAGGCTACAAATAGCTCTTATGAACGTCATTATGCCATCGGTTCGTAAGTCTACTCTGGGCGGGAGATCTTGTACTGAGAAGAACCGGCAAGAAACTCAGCAAGTGTCCAGATCTTTTCTCCCTTACATCGTCAAAAATATTGGAAAATGCCCTATCATAAAAGGACATTTTCCATCACAAATAAAAAAAAACACATAATATAAAGGACAATCACATGAGAAAAAAAAAAAATAGTTTGCAAAAACACCATTTACCAGTTAAATTTTTTACAATGTCATACAGTACTAGTAAAAGTCAAAACCTGTCTAAGAAAAAACAAAGTTAAACTATAGTTGATAATAATAAAATTAAGACAAGTATGCAAGAGCAGACCAGCCTCCACAGGCGGCACCCGTTCACGAGTATGACATAATGAATCAGCCATCGCTTCGCTCAACCATATTTTAGGGAACGTAACGACCCGACGCACATGCCACCACCGCAGAGACAATAAAGAGAGCATGACACACCCAAGCTACTCTAAATCAAAACTAATTGAAATGTTTAACGTAACGCTATTTGTTATCTGTAGGACACTGTTTATAAAGGCTATCATATCAGTATAATTTTTTATTATAAAAAGTAGTAAAGTATGCGTTTCTTGTTATAGCCAGGCTGTTTTATCATCTAAATATTCTCTGACTGTATAATAACCTTTTTTAAGTAAAGAAGACTTTACATGTTTTTTAAACTTATCTAGAGGTAAATCTAGTACAGTGTTTGGTATTTTATTATAATAGTGTATACCTTGCCCCAAGAAAGAACCAAGGACCTTCTGTAACCTGAACAGTGGCATCACAAGTTTTGTCTTACTTCTAGTATTAAAATTGTGTACGTCACCGTGTTTGGTAAATGAATTGATATTGCAACGTACAAAAACTATACAATTATAAATAAATTGAGAAGCCACTGTCAACACACCAATCTCTTTAAAAAGATTTCTTAAAGAAGTTCTTGAACCTAGTCTATAGATTGTTCTTACTGCTCGTTTTTGTAAAATGAATATAGTTTCAATATCAGCCGCTGTTCCCCACAGTAAGAGGCCATACGACATGACACTATGAAAATAACTAAAGTAAACTGTTCTAGCAGTTTCAACGTCTGTTAACTGCCTTATTTTTCTAATGGCATAAGTAGCAGAACTGAGTTTGCCGGCCAATTTCGTTATATGAGGATTCCATTGAAGTTTTGAATCAAGGGTTATACCTAAGAAAACTGTTGAGTCTACCAAATCTAATCGATCACCGTTTATTCTAATATCGGTTGGTTCATTCTTGACATTTGGTAGTCTAAATTTAATACATTTTGTTTTTTTAGCGTTAAGCTGCAAATTATTAACAGTAAACCAACTGAGTACATCTGAGAGAGCGTTGTTTACATCGTCGTAATTATTCTTACACCTAGTTACATTAAAAATGAGTGAAGTATCATCTGCAAATAATACGATTTCACAGAAGTTCTCTACAAAGAATGGCAAGTCATTGATATAAATCAAAAACAGAAAAGGACCAAGAATGGACCCTTGTGGAACTCCCATTTTTACATGAGAACCAGATGATTTAGTTCCATTAATATCGACAGTCTGTGTTCTAGAGCTGAGATAAGACTGGATTAAATTTAGTGCGGTATCTTTGAGACCGTAGTAATGTAGCTTCATCACCAGAGTCCTATGCTCAACGCAATCGAAAGCCTTGGACAAGTCGCAAAAAACTCCAAGGGCGTTTTGAGACTCCTCCCAGGCATCAAATATATGTTTTATTAGAGCAACACCTGCATCAATAGTAGAACGACCCTTTGTAAATCCATATTGTTTACTATGTAAAATATTGTTTATGTTAAAATATGATATCAACTGTTCCAATATAACTTTTTCATAAATTTTACTTAGAGCTGGTAGTATTGAAATGGGTCGATAGTTACTGGGGTCTTCTTTGTTTCCTGATTTGAACAAAGGTATGACCTTACTAAACTTCATAAGATCGGGAAAGATACCTTTGTTCACACAGTTATTAAAAATTTCAGCAAGATATGGTGCAATAGAATATATAATATTCTTAATTACTTTTATAGATATGCCCCACAAATCACTTGTGTTCTTCATTTTGAGTGATTTAAATGTTTTTATAATATCCATTGAATCAATATATTTAAATTGAAAAGAAACATTACACTTTGGTACATATTTTTGGAGTAATGTTTGTGCAGCTTCTGGTGATGAATCTAAATCTGAGGTTGTCAGCACAGGTATATTTACAAAATAATTATCAAAAATATTTGCAATTTGCATATCTGAATTCACAAGGTTGTCGTTTACTTTTATAGTGAAAGTATTATTCCGTGGTTTTAATTTACCTGTTTCACGGTTTATAATGTCCCAAGTGGCTTTAATTTTATTGTTAGACTTTTTTATTTTATCTTTAATGTAATTAGATTTAGCTAATATGCACACTCTCTTAAACGTTTTCGAATACTTTCTTACATATTCCGTAAAATTATCGTTTTGGTTATATTGTCTTAAACTATATAACTCATACAACTTATTTCTACTTTTATATATACCAGTCGTGGCCCAGTCACAGAACTTAAGTTTATGAGTAATTTTTATTGTTTTTTGTGTAAACACTTGGTCGTATTCAGTCTTTATGAAGTTAAAGAGATTACTATATAATACATCTGGGTCATCTTGTACAAATGGCAATGCATTAATTTTACACGCTATATTATTTTTAAAACACTCCACTCGCTTTTTTGTAACTGGTTAATCTGGCGATCTCGCGGGCCAGTGCAAATAATTGGCGAAACGCAATATCAGACGGCCGGGAAACGCCAGCTTCATAAAATATTCCGTGCTCGTTTGGAGTATAGTGTTGCATTGCTTGTCGACGTGAATTCTGCATGTCGACAAGTAATGCAACACTATACTCCAAACGCGCCGCGCCATCTACCACAATTCGCAGTACGCTAACGTCTAATTGTAAAAATATTTTGACGTCAAAAATGTCCTCGGTAGCTCAGCGGTCAAAGCAGTGGACCGGTTATCCAAAGGTCGTGGGTTCGATTACCACTCGAGCTTAATTTAGTTTATTTATTTGTTTATTTGTTTGGATTAAATCTAGTAATTGAAATTTGACCCCCTTGCTGTTGACGGATTGATCTGAAATTTGGTACACACCTTTAGTTTTGAATACAATATAATTCAATACATTCGGTATCATTGTAAATCCAAGATGGCTGCCGCTACACAATGGCGGGTTACATATATTTTATCACTATTACCTCAATATGGGTATCAAATGAAAAAGCTTGATTAGTAGAATAGTTTTTTATGAAAATAAAATGAAAATCCAATATGGCCGCCAACAAAATGGCAGGTTAATTTTTTTCTTTTCACAACCTCTTCAATATCAATTAAAAGGTCTTATTATTAGACCTATTTCTTACTATTTTACTAGTAAAATAGATAACACTATGAAAAAAACTAAAAACTTGAAAATAAAAAAAATTGTAAAAAAAAATTTTCAGTTTAGTTTTATTAAAAATAAAGATTTAAAAAAAACTAGTGGTAGCCCAGTGGTCGAAATTCGATCGTAATTTTATTAAGCAATGAAAAATTTAACCCTAGATAGCTTACCTCCGTCGGATAGACGGATAGCGCAAAGTAATATCGCCGTCTCTTTTTAATGACGCGCCCGACTGACTTAATTGGTTCTGCTAGTCAACTCAGTCGCCGGTGAGGTCGTCACAGTGGCGCACACACCAAATAGGTACGTATCACAGTTTTTGAAATATGAAAATGTGTTTGTCAAATACATAGTAGTGTGTGTAATGTTTGTTTTATTGATTTAATGTATTTATTATATATATTTTTATAATAAATACATTAAATGTGTTTGTATTATGTATTTTTATGCATAATAAAAAAAAATTAACATTCTGCTATCCTTCTCTATATAAACTATAAGTGTGCGAAATTTCATACTCCTCCGCTCCGTCCACGCAATTTTCGTAAAAAGGGGTACAAAGTTGTACTAAAAGCTAAAAATTAAGTCGGTAAGTCCTAGGTACCAGTCATCACACCACTCTCCTCATCAACCTAGGACTAGGGCATTGATCAGATAAAAAAATAAAATCGTTGGGCGTGTGAAACTTCTATAAAGTCAACCGATATATCATAATAAAAATGCTATTTACATATTTACACAGGTTACGTGCGCCCAAGGATTTTATTTTATAGATAGCTCGGCAAATGACTCCATCCCACCTGATGTTAAGTGGAAATGGAGTCCAGACGCGAAGATAACTGGTGCAGCGTGAAAACAAACGTAGCATCAGTTAACCTCACTCTGCCGGCCTACAAGGTGCTTCTTCACGCCTCTTTGGAAAGACCCCATATCATAGGAAGGAGGGAAAACACCTTCTGAAGGTGCGACAAAGAAACGAGTCACCAAATTTCTCTGTGCGCGATGGGATATTTGAGACAGTGAAGCGGTGACTCCGAAGAGCAGCACGTGTACTCCTATGGAGGAAGGGTGAAGATGGATTTCATGTTTTTGTCTGATCAATGCCCTAGGTTGATGAGGAGAGTGGTGTGATGGCTGGTACCTAAGACCTACCGACTTATTTTTTAGCTTTTAGTACATTGTCGACATCTTTTTTAAATCTTTTTTTTCAATAAAACCGTTTAACTTAAAAAATATTTCTAGTTAAGTTTTATTTTGTAACTATATACCTAAGTATACTATTGTGAATCACAGACAATACAAAACTAAGACTTCATTTGCATTGCTTAGTTTATTATTTTTCTGCATTACGCTGCGTTTCCACCAGAAATGTGCAAGTTAGCTAAGCGGTGTTCGAGGTAAAAATCCACCAACAGCATTCCTTCATTGTCCTTGCAGTGTAAAATGGAATTATCCTATTAGTGGATATTTACCTCACGCACCGCTTAGCTACCTCGCACATCTTTGGTGGAAACGCAGCCTTATCCCGTTGTTGTAAAAACGCTTCACCAAACAACCTCTAAGTACTACACGTAGTATCTCGTACTTTTATTATTCTAAAATTGCTTTATTACGCTACACAACATCACTGCTAGGTCAATTAAAAATAAATTCAACAATTTCTTGTTGTATTCCTTCCAACACTTTGTGTTTTGAATGTTGAATAAGACCTGTTTACTGTAGAGCCTTTGTTTACGACCTTTTTGTTGAGGCTTCATTCGAACTTTTGAACAGAATAGGCTTGTCATAATTTTCTGCGCTGTGTTACAGCTTTATGGTTTTAAATACCTTTTTTGTCATGGGCCTTTGTTAACAGGAATTTTGTATTGTAATGAGACGATCAAAGTCTACTGTTTTGTTTGAAGAATTGCTTTTTGGGCGTATAAGTGCAGCGCTTTGCTTTCAAAAGAGAACATAATAATAGAAATAGAAATCATTTAATTCAGGCAACAAATTATGTACAGATGGTAAGTTACATAGAGGCCCATATTATGAATACCTTACAGACTAACATACATACAATTTAAATATAAGGTCACTTTTTATCAGAGAAATAAGGCCCTAGCATTAAAAAAAAAATCAGGCTAGTTTTTTTTTACTTTTCCTGACACAAAAATTTAAATATTTTTAAGAGCGGCCTCTCTGTCGGTTTTTTTAATGAAACTAGGGGCACATTTAAGCGGTGAAGTCATTGCGGCCTCTCTGTTTCGGCTCCTTCGAATTGAAACTACCGAAAGTGCTTTATTTTTCTTTTTAATCGAAATGTCTTTTGGTGTTTTTCTTGACAACTAGAGTATAAAAATTTAAGGTTTTTTCATAAAAATAGTTTATATAAGTTGTTGAATTTATCCTCAAAATGTTTGCAGTTGATAAAATGTGACCTTAAATAAAACTAAAACTACGCTACACGTAAGGACGGCAACGTGCGACGCAGCGTGGTGTCCGGTAGCCGGCCTCAAAACCGTCGGAACATGACACCCTTCGGCCAAAACTCTTCTTTTATAAAAGTCCACAGAGTTTCGGCAGGTACTCTCACCACAAATGAATTGGAATTCACATTGTGGCGGGACTCCAACCGTTCAACCCTCAGAGTGAATTTGGATTTGATACGCACATACTCTACGATCTCTTCTGCCTTCGTGGAGTAGTGGAGTCGGAACATGTACAGCAGCGTCGTAGGTGTAGCTGGACGCAGCAGGTGGTTCGGTCCGGTCGGTGAAATGAAATGAAAATGAAATAAAAATGTTTATTTACTAAAAATAATAGTAAGCCGTGTTACAGGAGTGTACAATGACTCCCACACTAGGCTAGGCCTGGCTCGTGGGGATCAATTCTCTAGGGTTAGCAAGGGTAACAATGTGGCTATTCATTACAAACAATTATGATTAACAGCATGATTCTGACAATAACAAATAATAGATTTATTAATTATTGGACGGAGCAATGCGCAAATGTGGAGTGCATGTATGTAAGAATGAGTTAAGTGCGTGTGTGGCTCAAGGTAGCCCTGCGATTTAATCTTGGGATCGGACAGCAGTGATAAGCACCAATGCCGTCCACTACCTGATGGTGCGACACCGCACTGGTTACGACAGACGGGCTTCCTCTTCTTTCTTACCACTGTGATGAAACCCTCCTCGTCACGGTAATGGACCTGTGGAGCCGTAGGCGCGCTTATCTTCCTCTGTTGAATCGGTCGCAGCTCAGGTCGCGGAGTGGCGCACAGGTTGGCGCTTACTGATTTACTTGAATAATGATTTTTTTTAAACTCCCTCCAACATAATCGAAGCCTGTGTTTGTAATTCTCATTCATACTAGTTCTCGCTTTTATTCCTCTCGCACTATTCATCATTCTTCACATTCATTCATCATCTTTTGTTCCAAGGCTGTAGGTGATCCGCCTTTTATTTACCTATTCTAGCTATTTTATTTATTTTATTTACTATAGTTATTTATGATGATTACAAGTGGTCGCCCAGTGGTCGAAATTCGATACCAGGATAAATTCGATACCATTTGTGTTGTTATAAATGACGACCTCCTTGGTCGAGTGGCTTGCACACCGGTTTTCAAGGTGTCGCCATCTCTAAGGTCCCGGGTTCGATCCCCGGTCGGATCAATTTAGAAATACCTGTTTTTCTAAATTGTTTCGGGTCTGGGTGTTTCCTATGTATAATAAGTATGTATTTAAGTATATTATGTATGTTTATCCGTTGTCTAGTTAACCATATAACGAGTTTTTAAGGAAGCTTTTCTTGGGGCTAGATAATTGGTGTGAGTGTGGGAAACATTATTATTATTATTATTATTAAATGAAACTCTAAAAGTATTATATTAAGGTATATCCATATAATACTTTTAGGGATGTTACAACACCCTGTCAGACCAAGTGTTTCGAAATGTCTCGGACGCAGCTATTGTATGAATGCCTATTTTTATATCATCATCATCATCATCAGCTCATTTTTGTCCCCACTGCTGGGGCACGAGCCTTCCCTATGATAGGGAGAACGGGCCATAAACCACCACGCGGGCCCAGTGCGGATTGGTGGTTGTTAACGACTGCTAATGCAGCCGGTACCCACGGGTTTACGTGCCTCCCGAAGCACGGAGGAGCTCGAGATGATTTTTGGTCATCGGTCCGATGACCGGCCTTTGCGAAAGTTGCTTACCTCAGCACTCGCAGACCGAGCGCGTTAACCACTGCGCCATCGAGCTCCTCCTACAATAAATTATTACACCTACCTATATTTTATACTCGAATGTATGTACTTACCTATCCGTCGTTTAAGCTTAAAGACATTTATTTCCCATAAGAACTTAAAAACAGTTCACTTAAAATGAGATAACGTTATACACTATAAATTTACCTGTGGGCTAGCGCAGCTAATTTTGCTAACAATGATTTTCACTTTGAATAATTACTCACTTATTTATTACCTTTAACAAGTTGCAAGTAGTTAACTAGGTACTTTCAGGTAAAATGGAGTCATTTGCTGTGCTACGTATAAAAAAAACAATATATACTTACTTTGAAATTTGTATGGAATACCAAACATAATCCCACGTAAGTGCCAAACTGACTTGCTCACACTAACAAGCCGTATATATGAGAATATTAAAATAGTTTGTATGACTACAACCTGAAGGGTTGTTTAGGTGTACCGGCAAACCGCAAACTAATACCGGCTGACAAGGGGCCGGCCAACAGCTTAGCCCGTCACCGCCGATCTTAAAACAATGGATTAAGGGCTTGCCAGCGTTATCTGCTAATTCTGCGTCTGTCGACGGTTTCCGAGTTCTATTAGCTACCGGTGAAAAGAACTTTAATGCTTTTTAATTCTTTTGTACAGTAACATTTTGCTCGTTGAATTTTTAATCGGGATTATAATGTTATTGCCATATTAGGAGTTACTGAGCCCGGGTTGCGATTGCTAAAGTTAAGCAACTTTTACAAAACCAGTCATCGGATGGGTGACCAAAAATTTATTATCTCAAGCTACTTCGTGCTTTGGAAGGCAAGTAAAGCCGTTGGTCCCGGCTGCATTAGCAGTCGTTAACAACCACCGCACCGCACTGGGCCCGCGTGGTGGTTTATGGTCCGTTCTCCCTATGCATCCATAGAGAAGGCTCGTGCCCAAGCAGTGGGGACATGAGCAATGAGCTAGTGATGGTGTTGGTGCTTATAATGTATCGTTGTGGCACCATACACAGTAAGCCAGAGTTCGACAACATTTTTTGTTGCCAAAAAATTTAAAACTTTTTTTTGACCGTTTAGCAGAGGTGGGTTGATCAGAACATAATAACTTTCCCCAAGAAACATAGGTCAATAATAGTTATTTGTTATACAAGAGTGCAAAGTTGCTTTTTAACCGCGTGCTCAATTTTGATGACCGAGCAAGCGAAGGATTCTAAAATTGAATCACGAGCGCAGCAAGTGATTCAAAAATTAGAATCCTGAGCGTTAGCGAGGGAATCAAAAGAGCACAAGGTGAAAAATCTTTGCACTCGAGTGCAACACGTAACTTTTCATCCCACCTCAGCGAGGAAATGACTAAATGCAAAAAAAAACATTTACAATCATAAGATACTTTTATTTCAGTTTAGGTATTAACTACTACATTATGATAGGTAAGTATTACAGAATAATCTTTCAATTATCTTGGCTTTCGGTCTTTCGTAGGGAACCCAATAATACTTAGGTATAATTAAGAAAAATATAGTAACGTTGCTACAGTTACTTAAGTTGAGTGTAATATTTTTGTTAGGTACTGTAATGAAGGCGTTAGTGACTTGTGTACTGATAAATTCGGCACCATGGAGGTAGAAGTAAATAGGTTTAATGATGTTTTGAATTCACATACTTAGTGCACACGATGTTCTAAATTCAATTTACTTTATCCTCTAGCGGATAAAAACGACTTTTGCACTCAGATATCGAAGAGCAAAAATACTCTTTCCGAGATGGGGGGATGAAAACGCAATTTTTTACTTGGCTAAGCCTCTATTGACCGAGCATGGTTTGCATGGGAAAGTAAAACAAAAAAGTTTTTTGTCATCTGTTTCTTGGGGAAAGTTGTTCAGTTTCATGGTCTGATCAACCCACCTACAGGTTTAACCCTTTATAGGGCCAATTGCTCTATAAATCACTCTATATTTCGACCACTTGTATCCCCATAGATATAAGGACTAAACTCCTATAGAAAACAGCTTTTCTATACCTTTTTTACCCTATAAAGGATTAAGACGGTTAAAAAAGGACGCTGTATAATAATTGAAATTATGACTACAAATGTCAATAGCACATTATGTTACCGATCTTTTCAAAACTTACCTAAGCTTACAAATGATAAGAAAGGTAATATTCGTTTTGTATTGACAACGTAACACCTAAAACACAACAAGTTAATTAAACCATTACAATTACTATAACAAACTTCCTGTCACACACAGTTTGGAATCGAAATTTCCTCACTTTCAACCGTTTAGGGGCATCCAATGGTTTGAATGTGACAACATTGATGTATTTGATGCCGACAATGTGTACGAAACGCAATATAAATTGATTTATCAACGCGATGCGTCAAATGAGACCGGATGAATGATTGAGCGAGGCATTATGCTGTCATAGATTATTACAGTGACAGCTGTCGTATTGACAGACGACTTGGATGGAGTTATACCACAGCGTAAAGGTTGGATAGACTGTGGTTACTTATACTGTGGGAGGAATGCATACGTAATTACGTATGGTATACGAGTAGATAGTCGGTGGAAAAGTACCTATTTGTCTCATGAATCTTGAACCTGTCATTGCAAAATAATTGAGAATAAAATAGAATATATTATATATTGTAAACACAAAAACAAGAATATAGACACGTTAAAATAAAATAAACAGCAGTCGCACAAAGGACGACCTTATCAAGAAGCGATTTCTTCCAGGCAACCTTGAAATGAGGAGGGCAGATATTAAATAAGATGGAGGCGTTGAAAAAAGTGGACAGTAATAATATATTACATAAACTTAAATAACATATATATTCACATACATTACAACCATATGAATATGTCAAAGATATGCATACTATGTTCAGTACAAAACAAATAATGTATCTACTAACATTAATGAGTCTGGTTAGAAAAAAAGTACACGAACCATACTAGAACTAGAAACCGCACTTTCTGTTTAAATAAAACTATATTTTTATAGTCAGACTTGAATTTAACCGATTTTTAAGTCTATCCAAATTCAATCACATTATCTTTGCAGATAGCAATGAAGTAATTAATTACGCGTACTGAATTGGCATTCGAAACTCAACCGGATTACGCCCCACTGCACTTCATTAAGGTTCAATTTGCTTTGTACCGGGCTCTACCGCAGATATTGTAGTGGACATTGTTCGTTGTGTATTCTGTTTCATCCATATGGTAAATAATTCGTAGGAATATGTAACATTTTCATAGTATAAATTTATACGACCTACAGTTGTGTCAGAAAATTTTCGTTAAAATGGCTAAATAACAATAGGTATCTACCTAAGTTGACAACAACAATGATTAATTCCGATACATCAAAACAAATAAATGAAATCATTTAACAGTTTTTTTCTTTCTTTAGTTGATGGCTTCGTGCGATTAGCACATTTAGCCAGTATCAAAGTAATTTTTCTTACAATTTAAACAATGGTTGATTATTAACCGTTAAGTATTCGTGAGTGTGCATGAGTGTTGGCAAATGAAACAAAAAAGTGCAACGTCACTTTTCGAATTCTCCCAAGAAGTCCGCCCGAGGACTTAGTAAAGCCCCACATCTTTACTGAGATACTCGAGGGGTTGGGGGATATATAATTTCTCACTTCTCATTTCTATTATCATTCATCATCACCATATAAGAAGGAAATACAACATTTCCTTCTTATTTATGTTTTACTTGTAAGAAAAATTACTTTGACACTGGCTTAATGTGCTAATCGCACGAAGCCATCAACTAAAGAAAGAAAAAAACTGTTAAAGTATTTCATTTATTTGTTTTGATGTTATTTGTTTTGATGTTTCGGAATTAATCATTGATGTTGTCAACTTAGGTAGATACCTATTGTTATA
This sequence comes from Eudonia mercurella, assembly GCA_963082485.1. Taxonomy (NCBI): domain Eukaryota; kingdom Metazoa; phylum Arthropoda; class Insecta; order Lepidoptera; family Crambidae; genus Eudonia; species Eudonia mercurella. The sequence continues at coordinate 2,787,090 of OY720037.1, forward strand.
ATTTAGTTGTTAGTTTAGTTGAAGTAGACGCGAACATTGTACCTAATCTTAAATGAAACAAAATATACGGATTTATTTGTTCATTTGTTTTTAAGTTTTTATTTTATATACGCATTCATTCTAATAAAGCCAGTACAGACCTCCTTATCATATTCGTTCTTTATAATATTATCTATCAACGAAGGACTGAGTATGACGTAAGGGGTACTATGAAATGACGTCATAAAATCAATAGAATCTTCAGTTCTATGAAGCGCTATTGTTATTGGTTATTGCAGATTTATCACAATTATCATTAATTGGACATCAAGATGACAAACAGGAAGCCAATTAATATACAATATGGTATATTTCGATACATAACATAATTATTGTGTTTGTTATCCCATAAGTGCATACTTAGTTACCTATAATATTAATAACTAACTGAAAAGCCTTTTGATAACCTTTATTTCAGCCTGTTACTCCCACTGCTAGGCAAACGTCTCTCTCTTTAAAATCAAGTCAATATGGGTTTTGGTTTAAGGCGCTGAAAAACATAAAACAGCTCTTTCTGTCAATCTGCAATCTGCATACAAGCAAAAGGAATACAAATAGGACGTGATCTGGATTCTGGATTCTAGTCAAAAAACTTAAAAAACGCCATTTACCTATTCAAAATCTAGATCTCTCACAAAAAAAGTATTACGTATCTTACCTAATTTCATCATGAAAAAAGTTCTCAAATTTTTTCTTAGTTACTCCCCGTCTGCGAATTTGGTTGATTACTAAAGCTCCCTTGGAATGCAACAATTGATAGTTCAATCTAAAAAGTTGACAAGCGAAAATGATCTTTACGTGGACAGGGTAAAGTTGATGTGTGAGCTCATATTGTCATCCCTTGGGGCAAAACAAGAGCCGATCCTGCATCGTCAGATGTTTACGGACTATTCAACTTGATGAGACGTAGTGCGTTAGGGTGAGGACATATTAATTAAAAATGTTTCTTTTAAAAACACAAATTAATGTGTAATGAACAAGATCATATCTCCAAACAATCCAAACACATACTGTACTGGTAGGATAGCTAAAAATCGCGCTTAAAAAATCTCTTTTTTCTTCTTTTTTTACTTTTTGTTTTTCATTTCACACCTAGAGCGCCCAGGTTCCCACCGGAGGATACATGTTTGTACAGTCACAATCGTTAACACGTGAACAATGTGACTCTTACTTGGTGAAATGGAATCAAAACTAGTCAAAAGTGTGACATGTTAACGCTCGTGACTGTGCTCGGATGAGTTAGTGGTGGGGCTTGTTTTAAGTCCACCTGGCTAGCTACCACCACGCCACCACCAATTTATTGAAGTATATCGCCGTAACAACAATGTAAGTAGCATGTGTTCCGAAAGTTAGTGATATGTAAGATAGCCAGTTCTTCAATGGTTGAGGATTCGGAGGTGGTCTTCCACCTTCGGTCTAATCATCACTTTATATCAGGTGAGTCGAAGGCCAAGTACTTACCAGTAAAAAAAAGACTTTTATTTTTAAATGACAGCTAATTTGCGAGCATAAGCGGTAGCGGAGTTGACTCGCCCGCTACTCTTATACAATATAACCTGATTCTAATGTGACTGTTTTAGCTAATGAGAGAGTCGTACATTTACCTGGCAGACGGAGTGTAATGACACGTTAGGTACTTAGTTACTTGACCGACAGTGCTTACTAACAATCATGGTAATGGGTAACTGAAGTTACCAATTGCCATGATTAAAATAATTGAAATTACCAATTTTGATTACTTGCCATAAGTGACCCAATGTATATAGTAAAGTAGGATTCCAAAGTGGAATAGATAACATCATTGATGGGTTGCTATCACAGAACACCACCTCTTTCTGTGTTCTGTGGTTGCTATCGATCGCCTGATGTGCGAGTATCTTGGAACCCTTGAAGAATCTTGTGCGAAGGCTCTAAGGGACAGCCCCTAAAGCCTTCGCACACGGCGTAGGTAAGCGTTAAATACGAGCGCAGGACGAGAGCAATGCGAGCGCGTACGTGTCCTAACAAGTCCGCACATGAAGCGGTGCAACAGCGAATTGTAGGAGATATGTTTATTGTCAAAAACACAAATATTGAAAAAATTTTCACGAGCAGAATTTGAACCTGCACCCTTCAGCCAAAGGCGCCTATTCAATGTCAACAACTACCGTCATTAACATCCGATCATAATTTCTTTACAAATATTAAAGATCAGTTAAGAAATAGGCAAGCTATTTATGAAATGTTTTTGTTTATATAATTTTTAACGCAAATTTTGTTGCGAACAAATTACAAAAACACAAATGTTGAAAAATGTTGTTTGGCTTTCAAAGTAAAACTAAATAGTGCTGAATAATTTCGGCGGGCTGGTGAGAACCACGATAGCTCAATTGGGAGAGCACCTGACCCGGTATGTCAGAAGGGTGCAGGTTCAAATCCTGTTCGTGGAAATTTTTCAACATTTGTGTTTTTGTAATTTGTTCGCAACAAAATTTGCGTTAAAAATTATATAAACAAAAACATTTTATGTTTATTGTACAGATACGTTAATTAGCACCTTGGCGATACCTAGTCATCAGAGCCATAGGTATGCCTAATGAGACTCATTGTTATTCGCAGACAACGCCGCCATAATTAATGCAATGTTTATACAAGTTAAATAGTTCGTTGTTACTAATGAGGTGGTATCAAACACTGCCACGTTTAGCGCTGGCTATAAGCCTAAATGCTACATCTTAAATTTATCCTCTTTATAAATCCTCTTTATAAAAGAGGATAAATAAGATGTAGCATTCTTATAATTATGGTTATATTTAACATTACGCAAACTTTGTTGCGAACAAATTACAATTTGAAAAAAGACTCTCTGGGGTCGGCCCCTCATGTCTGAGGATCGTGGTCAGCATCAGGGTTGCATCTGGAGCGGATGATCTGCCTCCACCGGTTTCTGTCCAGCGCGTCTCTTACGACCGTGTAGAATTTGGAAGAAAGACAAAGTGTTGAAAAAAAACCACGAGCGGGAATCGAACCCGTACCCCGTGACATGCCGGGTCAGGTGCACTGCCAAATAGCCACGATAGCATAGTTGGTGGTGCAAGCATAGTTGGTATAAACAAGTAACAGCTCATACTCGTATTGACACAAAGTAATCGCGGACGCAAAACTGCGAGTTTCAAGTTTCTTTATGCGAGCGAGCGGCGCGTGGCAGTGGTGTGACAACGGCGCACGACAAGAATACGCACGCACACTAATATCTGTACAGAGTAGGCTGGTGATTTAATTATAGCAATGTTTACTTTCGTAAAATCATAGGCGTTTGGGTAAAAAATAATAAAAGTCTTAATATTTTCATATTCATGTTTTTTAATGGAAAAATAAGACAACAGTGACCTGCGGAATATCAATACAAACATTTTGATGTCGGATCTTTGTTTTATTTGGGCTATATTTACAAAGTTTCTGAAGAAATAAGTTTTTAGATATCATTATTTTACGTAATGTTTATGCAGTTTCTGGGTATTTGTTTCAAATTCCAAGACAACCATGACCTTGTGAAAGGATCAATCTAACCTACACTAGTCCTTTTAATGTATAAGACCTATTCAGCGCCTAGCACCAGTGACTTAAAAACACGTAAAAATTCAAATTCCGCGCTGCACCCCCTTAAGTAAAATTTCATATTCTATAGTAAACCGATGAAGTTAGAAACGTCAAAAGCTAGAATTCTTAGCCAACCAATAGTCACCAATATTTTTATTCAAGCAATCTAGTTAGGTTACTCAAAGAATTCATAGTGACAAGCTTGTGACAAGCTAGAATTGAGGTTAAATTCCGTGTGACAGTTTGTATTAAGTATGTCTAAAATAAAAAAAAAATGATGAATTTGATAATAACAATAATACTTTTATTTAATTGAATAAGAAAACTTCTATTCTTATTTAAACGTTACTTGTATATAAAATGAAATTAGATAGTGACATTTCTAAGAACAAAGTAATTGCTAAGTAATGACTTGTTTATAAATACGGATGTAAGAAGACTATTTTAGAGTTGACTACAGACACTATACTAAATGAAACTTTGAAGTTTGTCTTGGATATCGAATGGCAGTAGGCAGGTATAAAGACTTAACCAGTCGCAGCATTGCACGCCTGCAGGGTATGTCATTGAGCGTGAGACGTGCATTCAGGGGTGTGGACCATTCTCTGCCTATGAATATCGGTATATTCCACGAGCGGTATCGGAGCATCCCATGACATACCGGGGTCTGGTGCAATACCTTTACGATTATCGATTATATATTTATCAAGATTGATAAGAGTAGATAGTGTTGATAAATTTTGTTCCTTTGGCTCCTTTGACCTACAAAGGATTATTTGTAAGCCAAAGGAGCCTTATTTAATGTCAGCAACTACGTCATCAACATCCGATGTTATATTTTTACAAATATTAAAGATCAGTTAAGAGTTAATAGGCAAGCTATTTATGATTGTGGTCATATATGTCGAAATCAAACACCTGGTGGTATTTTTAAAAAGCGTGACGTCAGCCATGCTGACATCACAAACATTATCCTCTTGGTGATCACTCATCTTCGGAAATAAAAACGCGACGAGTTACAAATTCTTCTTTTATTCAACGAACAGCGTAACGACGTCTTGGAGAGGTCCGAGCGGTCCGACGGATCGAGTGTGAATGCGCCCGCACCGCTTTTTTTTTTTTTTTGTTGACCCAGGGGAAAAATCTGCACACAGAATCCAGTGGATCTGGGGCTGGCCTTCTCCTCTCACAAGGAGGAAGACCGACCCAGTAAACGACCCCTGGGGGTTGCCTTTGGTCTTTTGGACCGCGAAGGCTATCTGAACGCACGCCTCCCTGGCGTGGCCTAGGAGGCGCGGTAAATTATCAATGGCGTTACTCATAAGGAGTAACTAACCGGACTGCCTGCAGTGAAGCTGCTTATGTCGGCTGACTTAACTATCGGACGCGGCGGTTTGGCTGCAGTAAAGCTGCCTATGTCGAAATGACTTAACTACCGGACGGACTGGCTGCAGTGAAGCTGCCTATGTCGAAGTGACTTAACTAACTGACTGCGTCGTGGGCTTCAAACGAGAGAGTAAAGCTTCTGATCAATCCCGCGACTGGATTGATCCGAGCGGCTTCATAATGAGAGTGCACGGGCGTGACTTGAGATAGCGAAACGGATAGAGAAGACGGAAAAAAACATGAGAATAGAGCGTGCTACATAGCTAAGCTACGTACTAACCGGCCGTCGGATCGTCGTCGGTTCAAGGCCACGCACTCACAAATGACTGTGCGATGCGCAATGATCCACGAAAGCAAGTGCGCGCCGAACGTTCGAGCAATCAAACACGGCGGGACTGCCAACTTTGCGAGTCGGTTAGACCGCGACAGAGGGTGCTGACAACGGTGAAGCACTAATAGAAAAAGTAGGTACGCGGCGAGCGCGCTAGGATAACGGCGGCGAGGCGCGTTAAACGAACTGATACCGGCGGCGGATCGACTACACATCCCCGCCCGCAGCGGCGAGCCGGGACCCCCGACCCAGCAAGCGGCGTACGGGTTTGGGGCAGAGTACGAACAAGGCGCGGAGGATTTTAACGCGGGCGCGACTGGGCGCGCGAGCGCTTTAATCGGAAGGGCCGGACGCGGGCGCGACGGGCGCGCGGGCGCGCGGCGGTGCGGCGCATGGCGCGCGCGGAAAGGAAAAAGATAGGAAAGAACGAAACGCGGCGAGCACGAGACGCGAAGAGTAGCGCGGCAGGGCGCGCTACACGAACTGACAACCGGCGACGTAGTTAAACGAAGCGGGAGCGCGGGCGCGACTAAGCGCACGGGCGCTCTAAACGGATAGGGCGCGCGCTCGAGCACAACGGCGTGCTGGCGCGCGCGGTGCGGCGCGACGGCGCACGCGGAAACGAAAAGAAAGCGATAGCGCGGGACGCGACGCGACGAGCACGAAACGAACCGCGGAAGAATCGAACACGGAGGGGAGGTCCCCCCCCAGGAGGGGAAGGCAGCACCACGACGACGACTTGACCCGACGGACGAACGGACGCGAATGGTGTGTTTTGCCCGCACCGCTGGACACGCTCGTATTTATACCCCAACAAGGCTTTGCAAACATAGAGTTGTTTGCAAGTACAGAATTTTATTTATTTACCATTCAATGTATCTAGAAATCATTAAAATAGTCAAATCAATCAATTTGAACATTTCAAGATAATTAACAGTTTAATGACAATGAATAAACCGATTGTTTTTTCATTTTGAATATGAACTATTGGCGTTTCCAACCGCCACATGGTTTTATAATGAGCTCGCGCCGATATATATAATTTTACGCAAATTTTGTTACAAACGAATATCAATTTGAAAAAAACCTTTTTATCACATTTCAATTTGTTTGCAACAATATATGCGTAAAATTATATATAACCTTATATAAATATTCTAAAAAGTTTCATCTTTTACTTTATTGTAAAATCGTCCCAACATCCCAACGTTTCTTATAAATAAGACACCAGTTCGATTACCAGTTTATAATGTTCAGAGAAAATGAAATTGTGATTTTTGTAAATTTTACTAAAATATATGGCACAAAACATTTTGTCTTTTTATAAAATGGCTGGACTGAAAAAACATAATATTTGAGCAAGGCCTTATTTTTGGATAGGCAGAGAACTGAGTCGCTCAGCAACAACCAATAGCAAGTCGGTTTTTGTCCCCATATTTTATTTATAAATACACAGAATGTGATAATGAAGACATACAAGTCAAAGTTCAACATCCGATTACTTTTAATTGTGTTTAATTAAAACTAAAAAAATAATAGTAACTCGCGCACGAAGGGTTCCGTACTTTATGACGTATTAAAAAAAAACTACTTACTAGATCTCGTTCAAACCAATTTTAGGTGGAAGTTTGCATGGTAATGTACATCATATATTTTTTTTTAGTTTTATCATTCTCTTATTTTAGAAGTTACAGGGGGGGGGGGGCACACACATTTTACCACTTTGGAAGTGTCTCTCGCGTAAACTATTCAGTTTAGAAAGAATTGATATTAAAAACCTCAATATCATTTTTGAAGACCTATCCATAGATACTGAGGATGGGGAACCCCCAAAATTTATTGTTTTTTTCTATTTTTGTGTGAAAATCTTAATGCGGTTCACAGAATACATCTACTTACCAAGTTTCAACAGTATAGTTCTTATAGTTTCGGAAAAAAGTGGCTGTGACATACGGACGGACAGACAGACAGACAGGCAGACAGACATGACGAATCCATAAGGGTTCCATTTCTTGCCATTTGGCTACGGAACCCTAACAAGCAAAATAGAGAAAACCTTGTCTAAAGAAAGGGCTTGCGTTGGAAATGTTAATGTGACGAGCAAACTTTGTTTTGTCATGTTCCTGCTACATAGGTATTGCACTACAAAACTGGCCCGTTGAACCTTCCATGTCAAAGGTCAAAGGAACAAAACAGTTAATTACCACGGCTGGGTTTAAGCGAGACCTTGCGGCGTCACCGTCCAAATTACTTTTCGGCTGACGTCATTATTTCGTACGAAACTGTAATTTATCACTGGAATTGAAGTTTGCCAAAAAAGCGTAACAGTTCAAGAATGCATTGCATTGGGCTACTCCAGCGCTTGTTTATAACGGTCATTCTGGTCTGGGATGTGAAATGAATGTATCAGCTGCCTAACTTCCATGCATGTCGTAACAGCCGACTAAGTCAAAGTCAAAGGCAAAGTCAAAGTCAAAGTCAACGTCAAAGGCAAAGTCAAAGGCAAAGGCAAAGTCAAAGTCAAAAACATCAGACGATCGGCTACCAACCTGTCCAGTGACATATAGAAAGATAGCATGTTATCTATATCACTTCGGAACCTTACTTTGTTTATGCTAAATGTGCCGTCGAGGTCACTAACAGCGAGTTTCTTCAACATCTGATTGGTGATTTTGACGCCCGACGACGAAGGGGTAGACACCCTTTTTCGGAGAAGGACATATATAGTCAGAAACACAACCCGTCACTGTGACACTTAGCTGACGATGACGATCACAAGACTCCATAATCTCCACTACACAGTGCTAAATGATAAAACTAAACAAAACACCATAATACGTCACTACATTAATTGTCCTACCATCCCAGCTCACAGTGTACAAATTGGGATCGTAATGGGTAAAGAACCTAATCGAGTAACGGGTAAAACTGTTAGTCGAACGCAAATCGATTCATTCGCTGTCCGAGCCTAATTGAAACTGTTTTGGTAAATAAACGGAGCGGTTCGGGGGACTATTCGATACTTTCGCATCGGTATCGGAACTTAACGAGAAGTCGGCTGAGGAAGGTGATTGATGAGCTGTCTTAACTTATTGTGTTTTGAAGTTCACGCGAACACTACGCATTGTAATGAAACACTCTTTAGCCGCCTCTTTGCTAATGGTTAAGACCACCACCAGTTCAGTTCCCAGTCCTTCCCATTTCTGTCACCTGATGGTAAATGGCGATGGCAGTGCACATCCCTCCAGTTACCTCACACATCACAAGCTTATTTGATATCCCAACTGCTGGGGCACGAGCCTTCCCCATAGGGATGGATAATAAATAATAAATAAAATCTTCATTGAAAATCGTTTACATCTATTGTTAACAAAGAGCTCTAAACTACTAATCTAAAATGAAATAAACACTATTGTCTGTTTTTCAGGCAAATGTGGTCTTAATATAAGATTAATATAAATCAAAAACATAAATGAATATAACATATATTGATGGGTACGGAGAACGGGCCATAAATCACCACGCGGGCCCAGTGCGGATTGGTGGTTGTTAACAACTGCTACTGCAGCCGGGACCATCGGGTTTACGTGTAAGAGACGGACGTGACGTACGACACGGAAGAGCTTAAGGTGAAAAACGCTTTGGCCAATAATCTGAAGATCGGCCTTTGTAGGCCGGCGCGTTAACCAGCGCGCCATCTAGCTTTTAGATATGTGTAACACTGCGCTGCGCCGCTCAATTTCGATGTGTTGACTCACTTCTTCAAAATGTGTGGGCGCACAGCGCAGGACCGAGCGTGGTTTTATTTTAACAGACAGCTGAGTTGAGCTCTGGCTTTTTTGTTAGAAGATATTTATAAGTGGGTACAGGAAATATAAAAAAATATATACGTTACTTATATACATATTTTAGATTTAAATATAATTGAAAAAAATAAGTAACAGATTACGTTATCGTTCGAAAATCAAAGAGACGTGCAGCGGCGCGTTCAGTTTTGTTGCGCTATGGCGCAATTTTAAGTTACTTAATGAGTCGGCGTAGTAGCTGCGCCAGAGTTATTGAGTTGACGCAAGGAATTTTGCTGAGATATCCATGTCTACTAGCGCCTCAATCTCAACCGCTGCTAAACTGATTATCTTATCTTGAACTGCCGGAACAACATGCAACTATCATACACATATGGACTAACTCTTTCACCTACAAACCAAAAACAATTACCTTCCACTGGGAATCGAACCTGGGGACTCCTGCGGCTGAGATCGGTGGTAAAAAATGTATTTTATTTAATATACGCTCACATAGCATTTTTAAATAGTCGTGGTTCTACTATGCTTCGGTTCGGATCGCCAGCAAGGTGTCGATATAAAACAGCCAACAAACTTGTACCTTTAAAAAAGTATATAAATCTAAGTTTTATGAGACCTCAGAGGCGATTTAAATTACTGTAAGTACTTAAAACTTTATTTTTAAATTATTATTTTTGTTCAATGTTACTTTTTATTAAAAGTGTTTTCTTTCTATTATATCCTTCTACCTCTCTTTCTCTCTTTCTATCGATCTTTCTATCTAACTATCTATACTATATCTATCTATATATTAATGCGTGAAGCAAAAACTTTGTACCCCTTTTTACGAAAATTGCGCGGACGCACTGTATGTCGAGTAGAACAAGCTAGCTGGACAAAAACAACATCACCCAATTCAGAAACCATTAATAAGGGTAATTAGTATATTAGTTGGTGATTACACTGGTAGGTAATGATTTGTCGTAAATATTTTTTTTTTTTTGTAATGAGGGTAAGTATATAAAACAATTGCATTATTTGCATGAATTTAGTTGCATTTTAGCTTCGATTGCGATAACGTCTCACAAGTATATTTTATTAATTTTGGTTAAGTGCTGTGATGGATCCTGTTACTAAAAGTAAGTACTATTTTAAATACTATTATATTTTGATCTTTTTTACCTGTAACCTAGAAAAATATATCGTTATGTTACAAAGTTAAGAAAAAAAATCTTCAATTTCGAATTCATTGGAGTATAAGTAAAAATCCCCTCTTCTCCCCGACCTGAATATTTTTTAGGAAGTAGCTATAACCTCATTGGTAACGATGGACTTTATTTTTCTTGCCCCTTTTTTGCCCAACATATATTTATTAATTTTTTTCTAGGTCACACTTTCAACGTATCGAAAATCGCTTGTTAAGAGTTATTTGTGAAATAAGTACAATTATATGTATATTCATTAATTAATTGGGTCATTAAGATTATATTTGTACGTTATTAGGTCTAAGTATTTTAATTTGTAATTGTTTGTGCATGTTAGTTTAGTTATTGTTAATTCTTCCCATAAATATATATTTTTTCCATACAAATATTTTTTTTATTTCTTGGTGTATCCAAATTTTGAAGATTTTACTATAAATGACATAATATCTCAACTAGATAGACCTATTAGAAGCTTAATATTAGAGAAAATAATTTTGTCCAGCTGGCATGTTTCGAGCGAAACACTGTGGGACGGAGGAGTATGACATTTCGCACACTTATAGTTTATATAGAAAAGGATTGCAGAATGTTACTTTTTTTAAACTATGCATAAAAAATACATTAAATCAATAAAACAATCATTACACACACTACCATGTGTTTGACACACACGCATAAGTACTTATATACTCTTTTCAAAAATTTCAAAAATGGAAGAGGAGCGGCCGAAATCTGTTAATGCCAATCCAAACTCACATTGTATCTTTTTTAATTTTTCATTGTTTATGATACAATCCGTTACGGTCTGGACACTGGGGCGACCACTAGTCTAAATAAATATTTATTCATAAATACTTTTGACGATTATTTTGGAATTAACATTAACAGTGTTACGTTTTTTTTTGTTCTCGCCAACCAAACGAGGACGCAACTTTCGTTTTCAGGTTGCAGAGTGCTTTTGTGTGTCATGTCAGTTCAACTTTTCCGGGGCTTAAAGCCTTTGCATACCGGCGACAAAGATTTTTTCTTTGCGTCGCATCTATGGTTTACTTTTTACATATAAAACTTTGCTGTGTACTGTGTACTGTGCTGTACACAACGCCTGAGTCTCGTTTGTGTTGCTTAAATACAATTGTAATTCAGTGGCAAGATTTTGTTATTTGAGCAATAACGAACGAGCTATTATTTCTCTCAGTCAGATACGATTTTTGGATACAGGATATAGGATTTGGCTACGATAGTGCTAGGCGGACTTAAAACAAGTCCTGCCACCAATTATTTTGAGTACAAAAAGATTTATTCCTTCCTAGGAAAAGAAACCCGGAACCTTTGGTTAAACACAAAGCCACTAGACCACAAAGCCTCATATCCGCGGTCTCAATTCTAAGCAGTTTTTGACTTATTCACTTCATTCAGCTCTCATTACCCAACTAACATTTTGGTGATAAGAATAAGTGCTACATGAGTGTTAAAGTAGAATTTTAAAAACCTAAGTTGCCATAAAGGCAATAACAATGGGTGATATAGCGTGCTCTAACTTTCTTATAAACCTTATTTGGGCCCACGATTTTATAGCTTAAAGTGATATAAGGGTTAAAGAATAGTGATATTTGAGTGATAATACATAGTTACAATAGTGCTATTGGAGCAGTTATTACCACTTTAAGTGTTTTGTGAGGTATTAATAGGTCACAACCGCAAGCTAAAGTAGTACATAAGTTGTAAAAACAACTCTGATAACTCTTTTGGTAATACATTAATGATTAGGGTAGCAGTGCATATTACACAAAGCGCTAATTAGTTGTTTAATATCATAATTTTTGTGTTTTGTTACCGCCAACAGCGTCATCTTCATTAAGTGCAGTAAATACGAGTGTTTGGTGAAAACAACAAATGGAAAGTAAGTCAATAATATGTATTTTGGATTACTGGTGTTGTAGTACTGATGTGAAATCTTACTGCGGTGTTTAGTTTTCTGTAAGAATATATATTAGTTTTCATTCAAATTTTAATGCGCCACTAAAATAAACTATTTTGATGATATTTTCTAGAAAAGTAAATATTGTCTCAGTTATGTTTTGCTTCAAGTATGGAAAATAACAGCTTCTGGTAGCGTCTACAGGTTTTTAAAATAAAAGTAACAATAGTTTGATTTAATAAGTAAAGCTAGCTATAAAGTAATGTTTGAAACAAGTTTTCTTCCTGTATTTTTTTATAGGTTATCTTTATTTTAATGGCGTCAATTTGCAATCACTTATGGTTCCTGTTAACTCTGTTATTTCTTACAATAGTGTTTAAAGAATGATAGTTAGCACTTCTATGCCACTTGTAGTTTTACAATATGGTTTTAAAACAGAACAAACGATAAGTTTAGCTTGCATAAAAGTCCTATGTGGAGCAATAAGCTGAATTTTTTAGGGTTCAGTTATTGTTTGAACACACATTTAAACTACATTACCACTTTCATTATTATCAAGGTCTCAATAAATACGTAGTTGGGATTTTTGATTTTTGATTGATTGTCCATAGATATGTCCAATAGATATATGCAATGAATCGTAAATAAATAAGGATAAAAATGTTGAAATGCCGTCCATGGACTTTTGACTCCGACAACACACTCATAGTTAACTCTAGTACTAAATTGAATCAAAAAATATCCATAAGTTCTCTGTCGACTGTATCTTCTTTGCTTAAAACTGACATGGTATAAAACAGTTTACTTCTAATTCGGTATTTTGTTTAGGTATATCGCGCAAAAGGAACTACTGTATCAGAATCCAGTGAAATTATTGCTGAAACACGCACAATACTAGCTGCTTCCCCTATCAGAACAGATAACAATGTTTACGAATTAAAATGGCAAAGAATCAAAGAGCTTCCACTTCAAGAAAACGTACAAAATTGTCAAAGCTGCAAACTTCAAATGATGACGAAACTACTGACGAAGATGAAGATACATCTGTTTACGAAACTGAAAAAAAAAATAAAGAAAATCAAATTCATAATCCAATAAATAATACCACAGAAGAAAATTATCAAAATATAGACGTGGAAAAAAAAAGACGTCGACAAAGAAGAAGAAACATAGATAAAAAAACAGAAAAAAAGTATAGTTTTGAACAATTTTTTGAAAAATAACAAATCTAACATTCTTACAGAAAAAAACGTAAGGTCCAACAAATGAAAAAGAAACAAGACAATTAAGAGAAAATTATAACAGGTTCAAAAGAAAAAGAAGAGGAGGAAGAAGAATATGAGAAGGAGGAGAAAGAAGAAAAAGATGACGTTGCGATCAAAGAAATGGAAAAAGAACAACATGATGTTGACAAAGTTACAAATGATTCTGTAGAAGAGATCAACTCTGAAGAAAATAAAGAAAATACTGTTGTAAGTAATGCTATAAGGTATTCTGAATAAATGGACATTTTTAAAAATAATAACAATTTTTATTTTCTTACTGCATGTGAAAGAGGTAAGAAGACAGAAAACCACTTTTTTAAATACTAATTTACATCTACATCTTTAGAATAAAATATAACTTCATTTGACGACTTTACAAGATCTTCTAGAAATGAATTCAGGTTTTTAGGTTTCCTTTTTCCATAATAAATACCAATGATAAATGGATCACTTTTACATTCAAACGTGTTAGCCAAAATAGGCCAGAATTCATAATTTGAGCTTTTAGCTTTTAGCGTAAAATATCTGTAAATCTCTTGTTTAAAATTAAAAGCAAACACTTCAAAGCAGTTTGGCTTATATTTATTGTAGAGCCCATGTACGTAAATAATTTTTTAAATTTATATTTTTCATGTATTCATATTCTTGCTCTTGATGTTTGAACACCTTGGTGTTTGAACTTGAACTACTGAAAGGAAACAATATATTAGACTCATCGTCAGTAATATCACTATCCTTTTGTACGGAACCCTGTTATATGTTTGCTGCTTGCGCAGCGTCACACAGTGTAAACAACGTAAAATATTATAATTCAGATAATATAACCTATTAAATGTATTTAAGTAATTTTAATTCAGTAACTCAACTTAAAGTGATATTTAAAAGTTATAAAGTTTGCAAGTAATGTTTGCCGTCATATAAAAGTATTTCTAAAAACCACTCTATTACCTAAAGTTGACCGATTAACCCCAGTACATAACCTGCAATGATTTAAAGGTGGATTCCGACTCTTGCAGCATTTAGCTCTATGGGGTCTATAATTAACACTTTTAATACACTAATAGCATTCTTGTTACCTCTTACAGCGCCATAGAACTTGTTAGGTGGTACAAGGTATTTAACTAACTTTAACTAACTCTGTTTTAGAACATAAAGTGTTCGTAAATAATTGACAAAATCTTTTGGTGTTTTACTCTTCCTTAAGCTATAAGAGTAACCTTAAAGTGTTACAAGGCATTGAAGTAACTCTATTTAACAATATCAAATGTTAGTAAACACCTGACAAAAACTGTTGGTGTTTTACTCTTCCATAAGCTATAAGAATAACTCTTAAAGTTTTACAAGGCATTTAACTAACTGTGTTTAATGACATCAGTCGTAAGTAAGCGTTAGCAGACACCTTACAACTTCTTTTAGTGTTATATACTTCTTAAAGCTATAATAGTTAGTTATATAACGATTTCGACTAACTCCATGCTATCGTCGTAAGTTATAAAATTTTCTTTAATTACTGTTATTCCTCTTGAAGGTTTCATTATTTATCCTTAACACCACAGTAGAGTTCACTGTTATTATCGGAGCTTTTCTAAACCATTTATAGAATTATGAGCATTAAAAATGGTTGCTCTTAGAGCCAAAATGTTTATTGGGTATGGTATGGACACGTCGCAATTTTTGTCTCTGTACAAAAACCCTATAAGAAGAAGAGGGACCGATATGTCCGTATGGCAGTTAAAAACCACAGAGGTTACGGTAGTATTAATCCTTTATTGCACAAACAATTAGGTACATTGAAACAAGCGTTACCTACACAGGACATATATGTATGTACATACCGCACCTTCTGTGCAACAAAGTCACAACAGCTCATTTTGTAATTTTACAGGAGAGGACTTTTAAGATTTTTTCGCATAAATTTTCTTATAACTGGATCATTAGATGGAGTTAAAATCTTTATAAAATGTATTGTTTATTGTTTTTGCTTCTGTTTCTTCTGTTTCCCCAAATGACGACAGAGTTTGCAGGGTTTGCAGTTTTCAATGCAACAAAGTCACAGATGGCCATCTGTGATTTATGTCATATTAATAACAGTATTTTATGACTTAAGCAGTTAAAAGAACGAAGTTGGATGAGCGCTTCTCCCAGAAACCTCAACTAGTGAGGAACATCAGGTATCATAGTGAGGAATCTCATATCTAACTGGCAGCTGTGTCTAAGTTCATACTACTATCTGTAAACGTTTACCTCTTAAAAAGTTTGTGCTCAACTTTTATACTTTGTTCAGTAGCTTAAGAGATCATCATCATCACCAGCTCATTTTTGTCCCCACTGCTGGGGCACGAGCCTTCCCTATGGATGGATATTGAGAACGGGCCATAAACCACCACGTGGGCCCAGTGCGGGTTGGTGGTTGTTAACGACTGCTAATGCAGCCGGGTCTCACGGCTTTGCCTTCGGAAGCATAGAGGAGCTCGAGATGATAAATTTTTGGTCACCCATCCGATGCCCGGCCTTTGTGAAAGTTTCTTAACCTCAGCACTCGCAGACCGGGCGCGATAACCACTGCGCCACCGAGCTCCCTTAAGAGATAATTATGTCATTAAAAAGTCAATAATTTTTAATTTCTAATTTTGTTTATTATTAACTTGTGGCAACATATAAATATGATGTCTAGCCAGACGGGCTTAGCAAGTCCAACCAAATCAAATACAAATTCTTCTAGAAACCAACCAGACCACAGATATCTCTTTAGTCTTTTATGACTTCCAAAAAATGGAATAGTCTACCAGCACACGTTTTCCCTCCTTCCTATAACATGGAGTCCTTCAAACGAGGCGTGAAGAGGCACCTTGTAGACCGGCAGGGTGAGGGTGACTGATGCTGTGTTGTTTTCACGCTGCTGCTTGTCCTTGCGTCTGGTCTCCGTTTCCACTTAACATCAGGTGGAGTCATTTGCCGAGTTATGAATAAAAAATAAAAAATTACTATACGATTACGCGTACATCATAGTTTATATTGTCTTTTTAGGTCAATGAATCATTCCTACTGGCAGTATTTTATTTAAAAAACGAAATTAACTGAGTGCAAACTTATCAACCGTGCGTTACTAACGTCGCGTGAAAACCACTTATACCTACTATTGTGTGCGTAAATAAACAGTGAATATTCTTTACACTTTCGTCTCTTGGGCTCCACATAACTACAACTACCTACCTCAACTTAACTAACTTAAACTCATCATATGTACGGCGTAAACGCGCTATACAATGACTAACGCATTTAAAATACATACAGCTTTCATTAAGTGATGGAATGCCATATTCGAACACTCCGACATTGTGTCCCGTTCCGCTCCAGCTCAGCGTCCCAATTGTCGCAGTTGAGCTGCGCCGAGCCCCGGCATACCGGCGGCGACGCACCGACTCAGCGGTCCGAGTGTTGTCAACAAAAGGCTCGCATTGCCTCAGGGCTGCCAGCATTTTACAAAATATGCTTGGCCTTTATGTCACATGATGGTAAATGAAAAAAGCGCACTTCATCAAGAATCTTCAATCACTGGCTTAGCTATTCAGCCCGACTCCACAAGCCCTTTCATCAACCAAACCGAGTACAAATCCTTGCTAGAAATCGACCCTGGGATCGATAATGACCTGATAGGTCTGATAATGGTAGCCACTCGACCACAGAGGCGGCTATTATTATCAGTATTCTATGAAGCTATACTGCTTTAATGACACATTCGAAAACGCCAACATAATTGTGTCCCGTTGTAAGTAAGCTAATGAAAATTATATAACAGACAAACTCTTTACCTATATTCACCTAATTTCCTTTTTAAAAATTCTGAACTAGTGAAGTACTGGCTATCTTATATCTAACTTGTGGCGACAGATTAATGTCTTAGCTAGCGAGAAGGGTTTAGCAAGCCCTACTACTAAATTAACTAAACCCAGTACCAACAATCGCATATTAAATCACGATATGTTAGATAAATAAATCTATACTAATATTATAAAGCTGAAGAGTTTGTTTGTTTGTTTGTTTGTTTGTTTGTTTGTTTGAACGCGCTAATCTCAGGAACTACTGGTTCGAATTGAAAGATTCTTTTTGTGTTGAATAGTCCATTTATTGAGGAAGGCTATAAGCTATATTACATCACGCTATGACTAATAGGAGTGGAACAGTCGCTAATTAACGCGGGTAAAACCGCATAAATAATAAAATAAAATTCATTTGTTTCGGATTTGCATCCATAGTGTTAGTAACAATTTACTTCATTCTATGTTAGTAGCTAATAAAAATTATTGTAACTTATCCTAGTGTCTTTAGCGATATGGATGCTGGTCCAGTGTTGCATAATCGCACTGTCCACGTCCAGCCTCGCCGCGACCGTCTGCAGGAGGCTGTTGGGGCTGCCACGCACACGGTGTATTAGGGAAGCGATGCGCTTTCTGATGATAGCTGAGAAGCTATCAACCTTAGCTTCCGCTAACATACCTGACGCGCTGCAGTGGCGTGGCAGCCCCATCAGTTCCCTGAAGGCATTGTTATACTGAGTGCGCAGGGCCTTGTACGCTCCTTGGGTATATTTCATCCACAGGCTACACTTTATTAGAACACGCCGCCATTGCTTTTACCTAAAATCATCTTTTAGTAGCCAGAGGCAACCCTACCCTCGTAAATTATTAGCGCGTATGTCCGTAAAATTTGTCGCAACTAGATTTAGCTGTCCCGAACTGCATTTGCTGAGTTTGTACCTATTGCAGGTGTTACGGTTGAAATGGAAGTAAATAGTTTTTGTTTTTGGCTCCTTTCTAAAATACATACATTTTGTAGGTACACACGGCGGCAGATCAACCTATCCAAATCTGTCAAATTTCTCCAATGAATATTGATCCTTATAACCAAATAATAAAGTTCAAAGTTGATTGTAGAAATATGACAGTTTTGGGTAGGGTTGATCTGCCGCCGACTGTACCTGATACACTTTTAAAATTCAAAAAATTCAAAATTCAAAATTCAAAATCATTTATTCAGTTTAGGCTACTTATGAATGTCACTATGCCATCGGTTCGTAAGTCTACTCTGGGCGGGAGATCTTGTACTGAGAAGAACCGGCAAGAAACTCAGCAAGTGTCCCGCTCTTTTCTCGCTTACAGCGTCAATGATATTGGAAAATGCCCTATCATATCAGGACACTTTCCATTACAATAAACACAAAAATATAGAAGACAAACTTTAAACTTTCGAGTTCTGTTTTAACCTGTCAAATCACGAACAAAACAAATGACAGCACCTGCGCCGATGACGTAATTCGCAAAATGGCAAAAATAAAAATTTGAAATAAAAAAAAAATTGAAAACGCGCAGAGAATAAAGTTGTTGGGAGATGAGAGTGTAGCAAATTTATTCTAGTTTATCTATAGTTAAACTTCTTCATACAAAAGTAGGCTCTAAATAGACGTTAAGATTTAAGTCGCGTGGTCGTTCCGGGCGTTAACGCCCGGTTGGGGTTCGACGGAATTTCCGCTCCGGGCGTTAACGCCGGGGTAAAGTTATCAATGGGGCTTAAGGCAAACTGCTTAGTATCTAGTCAGCCCGTGACCACCGCCAGTGCAACTCGGTCAATATGTCGGGTATTTTTTTTTCGGATACAGTTGCAGATTCCCTTAGTAAGTTTTTTTTTACTGTAATTTTTTTTTATTTATCTTACGGGTAAGCACTGCGCCTTCATCTCACCTGATGTTAAGTGTTGATAAAGGCCAATGGTGGGAGCGCACTTCACCCGGGATCTTCAACTACTGAGGCACTGGCTATATCTCAAGCTGCCGGAACACAACAATGCTGCAAACATTGATGATAGGGCGGCATGTTTAGAAAAGATGGTGGTAGCTAGCCAGGCGGGCAAACAAGTCCTACCACCAACCAAACCGAGTGCACAAACATGTACCCTCCGCTGGGAATCGAACCCGGGACCTCTGGGTCTAAACCGGTGGTTATAACCACTAGACCACAAAGGCGATTAAAAGTTGTACAATTTCGAAACTAAACAAGTATTTATATTGCTGTGTCAAGACTATCCATTTGCGTATAAGGTAATTTGAGTTTCTGGTACTATGCGTCTAAAGGGTGCAATCATTATACAGTATCTGGAATCCGGTGATTAGCTTATGTAAAGGCCGCAAAAAGAACAAAAGTGCCGTTTCGCGATCTGATACGGCCAGTGTAGTGTGTCGAACAAGTTCGAGTGAATAGTGACTTAGGAAACAGTGGTACGAGTATCGAGCGCAAAAAACGACCAAGGAAGAGGGTAGATCGTTTTGTCTGCTCATAATCACCGACCCGCAATAACTTCAGTACATCCGTGATCATGGCGCATGCAACTGTGCCGAAATATCGGATACTCAAACACAACAAAAAACATGGTAATAATCCCGTTAATAATATTTATTCTAATTATACAAAGAGCTATACATTAATGCGGGTTTCTTAAACTTTTTGCAGTCACGGACCACTTTCACAATTTAAACAACACCGCGAACCCTGTCAAAGATTATTTTAGGAAAAGAAAACTCTTTTATTGTTAGTGAGAAGGATGCTGCTTGTGACGTTCCTGACGACGATGATGCGTCATCGCCACTGTGAGTTTACTGCACAATTTAATGTGTTAAGAGTTTACTGAGCTACTGTGGACCCCTGATACACGTGCTATGGACGCCTACGGGGTCCGAGGACCCCACTTTAAAAAACCCTGCATTAACAAATCAAAGAAAGCAATAAACCAATTACCAACAAGTCAAAGAATACAACACTTAGTAAGGTCACATGAGACAAAGGTTATATTCACCTTCACGCTGCAGACATGAAAATTGATGACAGATTAAAACAAATTTTATTCTTATCAACCTAATGTATCGAGACAGTCTTTGAAAAGAGCCATTTCTCATCACTGTATTCCATGCAAAGTATTAAGATCATATTATTATTTCATAGAGTCTTTCAATTCATCATCATCATCTTCATCACAGCTCTTTTTTGTCCCTTTGTGCTGGGGCACGAGCTTCCCTACAGATACAAACACCACACGAAGAACAAGCCATAAATCACCACGCGGACCCAGTGCGGATTAGTTGGTCACCCATCCGATTCATCCAACGGCTTTTGCGAAAGATGTTTACCAGTCAGTTAGTTACTGATGGTACTGAAGATAATCCTTGTCGGTTTAAGTTAAGTAAATAAAAGTTGTTTTTAGGTTAAGAGATTTGTATTGAAAAGTTCACACAGTACACACAATATATAAGGTCACATTTTTATAACTGCAAATATTTTGAGGATCAATTCAACAACATACAAAAACTATTTTTATGAAAAAACCTTAAATTTTTATACGCTAGTTTTCAAGAAAAACGCCGAAAGACAGTTTGATTAAAAAGAAAAATAAAGCACTTTCGGTAGTTTCAATTCAAAGAAGCCGAAACAGAGAGGCCGCAATGCTTTCACCGCTTACACGTGCCCCTAGTTTCATTTAAAAAAAACCGGCAGAGAGGCCGCTCTTAAAAATATTTCAATTTTTGTGTCAGGAAAAGTAAAAAAAACTAGCCTGAATATTTTTTTAAATGCTAGGGCCTTATTTCTCTGATATATATAGATGTTTTTTGAATTTTGTCAAAATATTTGCAGTTGATAAAAAGTGACCTTATAAGTATATCAGTAAAAGTAACCGGTGTTACGTTATGACAACGATACGACACGCGCGAAAGGGAACGACTAGCGATGCCGTCGTTTGCTCTGGATGATTTGTAACAGGGTGCTACGTTAGCACAAATATACAATGTTGCGACACCATAGTGCCGCTACAGATGCTTAACCTATGCAGTTGAAGACAAGGGCGCTATCGAGATCCTTAAAGTCAAAATCCTCAACAAAGACCTTTTGCACGGAAACGGATCTCGGAACAGCTCGTCCGAGCGCAGCTGTTGCGAGCGAGTAGTTGTCTATGAGTGCGTTGGTCGAGCACGTTTGTATGAAGCTTACTTTCTGATATCTCCTTATATTGTGCCTTAGTTTTGTGTTGATGTGCGCGGCGCTGTGTGTGCTGTAGATAGATAATATATTATACAACTGTCTCTACTACTTCTGTTACAAAACCGTAGTGAATATCACCACACCGCAAACAACATAGTGCGGGCAATTGTTTTCGCCTTTCCTTTTACAGTGTTAAATATTTGAAGATTACAAGAATCATTTGACCCTATTTTCATAGAAATGCTCTAAGTAATGACCCCCTGAAAAAATCTTATCAATACCCCTATTTTCTTATTACTGAATTTTTTAATTTGAGATTTTTACTGTATTTTTTAGTAGTTGAGTAGTTGTCCGAACGTGTTTGTATCAAGCTCGCTTTCTGCAGTGTCCTTATTTTGTGTTACTATTTGTAACTGCAACTGCAATAATTATTGTCGTCTCTCAATCGCACTGACCACGTCTGCATAGCAAAGTTCTCAAGATAGATCCGTAGCAATTATGCAAGTCTCTGAGTAATATCTCGTTCCAAGTTAATCAAAACACCAATGGTAGTTATATGTACCATCAAAACCAGCTCTAATTACTGCGAGAAGCAATCATAGTATCGGATTGAAAGGGAACTCATCTAGTTATGGACTGATATAATCAGTTAACTATATACATAAATACTGACTGATTCATCATTGCCGAGCCGAAACCACTGGAGCTAATTAGATGAAATTTGAACGGTAGGTTAATTGAGTAACGTAACCAGCCACTAAGAAAGTATTTTACGGAAATCATAACCTAAGGGGGTTAAATAGGGGGTGAAAGTTTGTATAAAAGTCCGTCAGTTTTGAAGTAAAATACATGAAAGTTGGTATTTGGCTTTTTGAAAAGAAATAAAGAATGACGACCGTGTTTCAGGAATTTTGTTTATTATTCTTTAGAGGAGTAAAAAAGGGAAGATGGTTTTTTTGGGTAAATTGTTATTTTTAAAGTATTGTCTATAAAAATGAATAATTTAATGACGTGTTTTTGCATTTATCGAAAAATCTTCCCTAGAGGATGGATAAGAGTGGAAAGTTTGTATGGAAATCTGTCATTCCTTAAATTTCGGTATTTGGCCTGGTTAGATATTATGAAGTGGTCTTTATTACGTTGTTTTGTGTTAGACACTTTTTACTAATTCTAGCTCGCATGGATGGGCTTTTTAATGATAAAAAATTAAAATCTTAATATCGAAATATCGTGACATGTTTAGTTGTCTAACGCCTGATTTCACCGACGACTCCTAAGTTTACAATAACCCCTAAGCCATGTTAGGTGACAGTTGTTGGAGCAAAACCGTCACCTAAAATGGCTTAGAGGTCACCTAAAACTTAGGGGTCAATGGGCATTACTCTTATTACTTATTCCCTGATGATTTTTGCCTTTAATAAGTTTGGCTTTTATTACGTATAAACACAAGTCGTGAAGCCCACGTGAGCAAAGCCGCGAACAAAAGCTAGTCTTGCATAGATTTGTAACGTAAATGTAAGTATTTATAAATTCGAGCCAATATTTGTGAACACAATTCCACAGGAGAGGGAAGAGTATGACACGAGCCTTTTATATGGATGGATAGAGTGAACGGGCCATAAAGTACCATGTAAGCCCAGTGTGGATTGGTGGTTGTTAACGACTGCTAATGCAGCCGGGACCAACCAATGGCTTTACGTGCCTTCCAAAGCACGGAGGGGCTTGAGATGACAAATTTTTGGTCGACCATCCGATTACCACCCTTAGCAATCGCAGACCGGGTGCGTTACCCACTGCGCCATCGAACTCTTCAATACTAGTTGCAAGGCACTAGTTGCAACGACCCCGCCCGATCTTCTAAATGCCACTACACATTTAAAGAATAATCTAAACATGCTGGTTGATCCTCGCTGAAATAGCTTTTGCATTTATCCGATGATATTCCCTAGAAATCCCTTGAATTAACGGTGGTTGGAACTTATAAACACTTACCTGGAAAGGCAGGAACGAAAGGAATTACCGACGACGGGGCACCATGCCGGCCGGCCAGCAATCACACGATCAGCACTGCAGGTCACTAAGTTCTTGCACTTATTCTGTCAGGCAAGAGTTTAGGAAACACCAAAAGTCAATAAACCATTAGTGCGGGGTCCTTCTGAAGTTCTCACAAATTTTATCATACGCGGGCGCGCTTTTTTTCGTCTCACGCAGTCATGTTTCTTCAAAAGACTGATTCGCGTTATTGCCGTCGAATAAACGCGATGCAGGAGCGGTGGCATCACAAAGTGACGTAAGCCCGTATGGCGGCAAATTTGTGGAAAGGGAAACATTTTGGATAGATAGGTAAAGGGATATAGGAATCCTCAGGAATGGTTTAATGTTTATACACATGCACATTCGCTTAGGCCGAAGACACCGTACTCGTAGAGCAAGGGTACGACGCGCCGGTTGACACGCGCTCTATACCAGGTACAGACATGTACCTGGGCGCTTCTCCCCACCCCTACGACATCCAGTCTTTAGAGCCGCCCTCGAGTTATTTCGCTCTTTCTCCGATCAGAACCCATCAGAGAATCTAGTAGAAAACAGGGACATGCCGTTCCCTCTAGAAAACTTCTGACAGTGTTGCACACGGCTTGAGGTACCCTTTAAGTTTCTCGGTGCACTCGGAAACGTTCGGTTACGCTGAAAATGCGGTAAGAGTAGCAAACTCTGTCCTAAAAACATTGTTGCGGTAAATAAATAAATAAATACAGTTTCCCGTACTTCCTGCATTTCAATATCTCTCACTAAGCAGCCGTAACGAATAACCCAGACCTCCGCCTGCTACCTTTGCATTATTTATTCCGGCATACGTCATGTGCCTTTTAGTCGACTCCGAAAAGTCTTTGATATTATAATTCGTGCAAAGGAAGATACATACGTATCCTATCGCGGAGTGAGATCAGCGTCACAAAATAAGGAAACCCAGTAAGTAATCTTAAGGGGGTGCAACGCGGACGCAAAACTGCGAGTTTCAAGTTTCTTTATGATAGCGAGCGAGCGGCGCGTGGTGGTGTGACAACGGGGCACGACTACGAATACGCACGCACACTAATATATGTACAGAGGAGGCTGGTGACTTAATTAGAGCAATGTTTACTTTCGTAAAATCATAGGCGTTTGGGTAAAAAATAATAAAAGTCTTAATATTTTCATATCCATGTTTTTTAATTGAAAAATAAAACAACAGTGGCCTGCGGAATATCAATACAAACATTTTGATGTCGGATCATTGTTTCATTTGTGCTATATTTACAAAGTTTCTGAAGAAATAAGTTTTTAGATATCATTACTTTTACGCATTGTTTATGCAGTTTCTGGGTATTTGTTTCAAATTCCAAGACAACCATGGCCTTGTGAAAAGATCAAGCTAACACTAGTCCTTTTAATGTATATGACCTATTCAGCGCCTAGCACCAGTGACTTAAAAACACGTAAATTTTCGAAATTCCGCGCGGCACCCCCTTAATACATACCGAGATCGAGTAACGCACACACCCTCTCATGAACACGGATCTCGGAACAGCTCGGAACCACAAAATAAGCAGACCCCACTGACTGAATGGCAGAGCGCTCGGCCCAATACCCGAAGATCGCGGGTTCAATTTCCAGGTCGGGCATAATGTATTTCAGATTTTTCGATGCATAGCACTAACCCGCATTTGGCAAGCGTGGTGATTAAGCCATTACCCATCAATTGTAGTGATGACTTGATTTCAATGATGGAGGCCTTTGCCCAGCTGTGGGATAGTTATAGGTTGTTTACTTTTTTTTTTAATTTTATTTTACATTATGAGAAACATACAGCACATAATAGTTTGAATTACAGTACACAAAATATAATACAAAGGCCAATTAAGTTTCTACCAAAAATTTAACATAAGTACTGAGTTTTACACAACTGTTAAGAAAAAAATATACTATACACTACAATACTATATTAAAAAACTTTGACAATAAAATTTTTATGTTAAATATGTAGTTACCCAAATCAAAAAAAAAAAAAATGAAAAAAGAAATTAACAAAAAATATTTTCATTATGTATTAAAAACTTTACACTTTATTGAGTTTTTATAACTCAACAACGACGTATTAAAAATATCCAAATCTACATAATTTTTGTTATAGCAATC
The DNA here is from genome assembly GCA_963082485.1 of Eudonia mercurella. NCBI lineage: Eukaryota > Metazoa > Arthropoda > Insecta > Lepidoptera > Crambidae > Eudonia > Eudonia mercurella. Next base: position 2,812,798 of record OY720037.1, read on the forward strand.
ACACGAGCGAACTAAGAACCTACTTTTTGAATATTGGGTCCTAGACAGTGGCGGTGAGAACAAATTCTTGCCTCTTGATCTGACATTTGGACATCTAAAGTTTGTTTATTCTATGCAAAAGATATGGGGCATCTACAATGTTATTTAATATTTTAAAAATAAATATTAAAATAAAATACTTACTTACTACATACTTACTTACTTTATATTAATATTAAATACTTTACTTTACTGACCCAAGAAGGTAAGTTTCATACATCCATTCGTAGGAAGCTTATCTTCTGCAGTCTCTTTATTTTGTGTAAGTGTTATATTATGTCTTTGATGTTTATGCCGCTTTAACTGAATGGGTGGAATAAAAGTTTGATTGTAACAGTAAAAGACTTGGAGCTGTAAAATAGGAAAGTAAAATATAATTGGTGTGATATGTACATATATGTACGCATGTATGAGCTGTGGAGGTAAAATATCGAAGGGTGCCATCTTAAAATTAAAACTTTTATTATTCTCATGCGAGTGAAACAATTTTTTTTGACGCAGCCGTGAGAGAACCATCGTCTTTTTTCTATTCTCTTGTGTCTGTCTGTGTGTTAGCATAATTTTTTTTCTTTCTTTAATTTTTTCCTTTAAAAAATATTACTTACATTGGTTTAATAAATCTTAAATATGTGTAGGTATATATAGGGATACTGGAATTTCTTATATCTTTAGTTAAGTTACTTTAAATTTGTGTTTAGATTATTTTGTTAGTACCTGTAGCAGCTTCAGTGTCTGGGTTGATAGGGTGCTGGATTTGCTAGGTTCTGATAATTAATACCAGGGCTTCTGAATGACACATCTTTATTCTTCTCCGTGACACAGAGTACATAATATTGCAATAATAGTTGCCATTATAATAGGTGACAAATAAAAGTTAGTTATATTATTAAGTACCTTCTTTTTTTTAGGGTTCCGTAGTCAACAAGGAACCCTTATAATTTTGTCATGTCTGTCTGACTGTCTGTCTGTCCCCAGCCTAGCTTTTAGTACTAGAAAGTTGTAATTTGACATGGATATACATATTAATCACGCCGACAAAGTAATGAAGTAAAATTTTTAAAATATTTTTTTTTAGGTTACCTCCCCTACACGTAAAGTGAGGATGTAAATTTTTTTTCTTGTCTACTCCATAGTGTGAGGTGTCGTTGGATAGCAATTTCAAAAATATTGCGGGTTGTGAAAACAGTTTTTGATTAAGGCATCCGTTTGTGAACTATTAAGCTTTAAAGTGCAAATTCACGAGAGTTGTATATATGACGAAGTTAAAAGGAAAACTATCACAGCTAAGTAGGCTTTACAAGTTTACGAGTAACAGTCGACCAACTTATAAAATGTACTGCGCCAGTACAAATTCCTCATTGGGAACTACTGAAATAACGTTGTTAAGTGTGTGAAAGCGGTAGTATCTACATTTAAGTCCTCGCGCGCCATATGTACGCACGGTCGTACGTAAGGTGGCCCGCTAATTATACCTACAGCGCGGGACGGGTTAAGTATATAAGCCATCGTTTTTACTAGTAACTATTTTTCGACTCAGATGGTGATAAACTAAATAAACTAAATATGTCATTATAACATCAATGTTTGTAGCATTGTTATGTTCCGGCAGCTAGAGATAAATAGCCAGTGCCTCACTAGTTGAGTATTCCGGGTGAAGTGCGCTTCCACCATTGGCCTTATCATCACTTAACATCAGGTGAGATGAAGGAACGCTGCTTACTGGTAAGATATTAAAAAACCGGCCAAGTGCGAGTCGAACTCGCGCACGAAGGGTTCCGTACTTTTAGACGTATTAAAAAAAACTACTTACTAGATCTCGTTCAAACCAATTTTCGGTGGAAGTTTGCATGGTAATGTAAATCATATATTTTTTTTTAGTTTTATCATTCTCTTACCACTCCGGAAGTGTCTCTCGCGTAAACTGTTCAGTTTAGAAAAAAATTTAGAAACCTCAATATCTTCTGTGTTTGATGAAAAAAATAAAATTTTGAGTTTCGATTCTAAGTATGGGGAACCCCCAAAATTTATTGTTTTTTTTTCTATTTTTGTGTAAAAATCTTAATGCAGTTCACAGAATACATCTACTTACCAAGTTTCAACATTATAGTTCTTATAGTTTCGGAAAAAAGTGGCTGTGACATACGGACGGACAGACAAACAGACAGACCGACAGACATGACGAATCCATAAGGGTTCCGTTTTTTGCCATTTGGCTACGGAACCCTAAAAACCTTTTGTTTTTTGGTCATCAAATAAAAAATATAAGAGAAATTTGAGTACGTTCTTTTGTAAGGTACGAGTAGTACCTGCAAAATATCACTTTACTTATTTACAACGAACAAGGAGGTCGGATCAAAATTGACGTGAGGATTAAAGCTGTTTAAATACTTAACTGAGGGAAAACCACAGAAAAGGGTAGCCGATTACAGTGGTTGCCGTAAGGCAGTAATACTTTATTTAAATTGTCTGATACAACCGTTATCTATTTTAACATGAATACATAATAATCTTTATATATAGAGTCACATTTTAAAACCGCAAATACTTTGAGGATAAATTCAACAACATATTTAAACTATTTTTATGAAAAAACCTTAAATTTTTATACGCTAGTTTTCAAGAAAAACGCCAAAAGACATTTCGATTAAAAGAAAAATAAAGCACTTTCGTTCAAAGGAGCCGAAACAGAGAAGTCGCAATGCCTTTAATTTCTTAAAAGAAGTTTAATTTCATACACACGCACAGAAGATTGATATTATATAACTAGCTGACCGGCAGACTTCGTACCGCTTTGACAGTTTACATGACAACAAAACAAACAAATCATTCGTTCGCTTAAAAACACCCGTATCCCATGATGAACCCCTATAGCAGCGCCGCCTACCGGGTCTAATTGTATATCTAAACCATTCTCGAATCCACTTGAACACACACAGAAAATTTCATCTAAATCGGTCCAGTCGTTTAGAAGGAGTTCAATATCATACACACGCACAGAAAATTTATATATAAGGTCACTTTTTATCAACTGCAAATATTTTTACAAAACATTTATAAAACAATTTAGGCTAGTTTTTTTTTCACATTTCCTGACACAAACATTGTAATATTTCTAAGAGCGGTTCCTCTGTCGGTTTTTTTGAATGAAACTACGGGCACGTGTAAGCGGTGAAGGCATTGCGGCCTCTCTGTTTCGGCTCCTTTGCATTAAAACTACCGAAAGTGCTATATTTTTCTTTTTACTCGAAATGTCTTTTAACGTTTTTCTTAAAAACTAGCGTACAAAAATTTTTGGTTTTTTCATAAAAATAGTTTCTATTATGTTGTTGAATTTATTCTCAAAATATTTGCAGGTGATACAATGTGACCTTTAGTGCTACAAGGATCTTTTGGCACGTGGATGACAGTCACATGAGGGTGCGGGTGTGAAATTAGGGTTACCAGCTACAAAAATATCCTTAGTTTTAGGGAATTGTTTAAACCTGTCTCCGTTTTCCGTAATCAAATTTTAATCTAGGGAATGTTTAAATGATAGGATTTATTACATAAAAATAAAGTTAAAATGATGTGAATAAAATTAAACAAAAAACAATTTTTCAAATTTTTTTGGTTTAATTATGTTCTGCATGAACTATGTCGAACTATGTCGTTGTATACAATTAATTTCTTCATCTTCATTGTCTTCATCATCGTCACTGCTTTCTTCACTATCAATAAAATTCGTGAATCTTTCGTCTAAGAACACCCATATCAAAATTGTCCAATTTTGTTTTTCTTTCAACTTGTTTTTCTATTTTTCCTTGGTGTAACTATTTTACTGGATGATGCTTCAGCCAATCTTCCTTCATTTCCAATTCTTGCAACTGTACGTAAAGATATACCTGAAATCGTATTTTCCTTTAATAATTTGAAGGAGAAAATATGTTTATTTACCAAGTAATAACGGGGACATTTACAAGGTATACTATGGTATCACTTACCTGTGGCAGCTGCGACGCGCTCATTACTCTTTCAAATGGAATAATCGGGGCGCTAGATTGCTTTTCTTTCATAAAAAAAGCCTTCACTTTTAGCTCTAACACCACTTTTTATCACATTTGGCATATTTTGAGATATTTTTATCAAAATAAAAGCACGAAATATCCACAACAAACATCAACTTCAGCTATCTGTCAAAAGTGACGCTTTACAAGATGACGGCGTTAGTTCTGATTTCGGCCACGTGCCAAAAGATCCTTGTAGCACTATACCTACAAGGATTAATCCATTTGTTTTTTTGGAGAGAGTTTGATGATTTAAGAAGGTCGGGGTGGAAGGTCCCACATTACCATTTGCATCTTCTCGGGCGCTGTAGTATGCCTACCGCATTATTTTATGTATAAAAAAGGTTGTTACGAATGTTGCTTAAACTGCTGCTCCATTGATAACCTCAAAAAAAATTAAGCAACATTTCAATTTCACCCGCTATCGGCTTGCAACCCTTTTTATACAAACCTTATCCTGACAATTACGAACGGTGGCAATTTTATTAATATACTTAGATATAAAGTTATTTATAACATTCCATGAATTAATCATTGATTACAAGTTAACTTTGCTTAATAATTGAAAACGTCAATATAATTTCCCGAAAATTTTGCAAACATTTTCAGAAAGGCGCTTTATTATCATTTGATGTAATATAATGATAAACTTTATAATTAGGCTACTGAAAGATGTTCATGTTTATGGTGTGACATGACAAAGTCGTCGCTATAATTATGTAGACAGCCAAACAATTGTTAGGTAATATAACATGAAGTATCAACACTGGTTTATATAGTATTAAACAAGCACTTAAAAAAATTGGGTAAGTCGTTATTTTCCTCGCTCTCGTTTTCCCCGAATAATTATAACACTCAAAAAGAATATTCAATACGTCTCTTTTTCCCCGAAAATGAAAAAGTGTTTATTATTATGAGTACCTACAGTTCAATTAACCGTACATTTAATACAACAATAATAGGCATGATGACAATAATTGAAAAATGGACCTATAATGTCCAGAAATATATACTATTTACAATGAATAAGATATTTCTGCAGAAATTAAAAGTTTAGTAGGAAAAAAATGCTATTTTAAAATAATAATTTAAATTTCCCCTAAAACGCTTGTTAGTGTCATGGCGTCGCTTGTGACGTCACGTTTGAGTAATCAAAACGTAAACGCGCTACGCTCGTGCAAGAATTTAGTTATTTTGTGTTATTAAATATGAATTCAAAAGTGTATAGGTGGTGTGGGGTCCCCCAGTGTGAGAATACATCCATAAAAACTCCTAATAAGCTATTTGTGTTCGTTCCTCAAAATAAAACAATACGAAACAAGTGGCTTAAACTTGCAAGGCGAGATTCAAAAGGAATATTGCCCAGTGCTCACCTTTATTTTTGTGAAGATCACTTTGACGTAAGTTTTTACATACTTTTGTAGATTCTAGTATATAGTATTTGGTAATAATATTTTGTACGAGGTCTAAATGTAAAAATATAAACAATCTATTTCAACGTTAGGTTTCATCTCTCATTGCTTTGATATGTATTACGTATTTTATTCATATTTCAGTTACCTAATGATATGGATATTTATATGGAATATTATTTGATGGGATCGGTGTCACAGATCCGCATGAAACCGGGGTGTATGCCCACTAAATTTCAATGTCAATCAGATACAAGAAAACGAACATCAGATGCTACAGAAAGACCATATATTCTCAAAAAACAAAGAAAGACATTGATAGAAGAATGTCAGAAAGATTTAGAAGAAAGAACTACAAAACAAGACGAACTTGAAGAGATGCCATGTGGAAGTTCAGGTACTTATTTCTACCCATTGCCATTTCACCAAAAATATATATATTTCTAATACAAATTTATTCCATTCATTAGGAATTATGCATAACCAATTATGCAATAAATAAAACCAATAATACGACAAACCTATATCTTGTAAACAATATTATACAAGACTTTTAAATACTTTGCCTGTTGAAGTTTCATATTAATGTAAAATTAATATTTGATTTTTGTTTGTGTTGTTTTTGCTTTTAAAATATACATACTTATCTTGAAATCTTGGCAATTTTTTTAGGTAATATTTTATATTAAAAGGTAATATTTTATAAACTTGATTATTTTTTCTTTTTCAGCTTCACAAGCATCCATAAACGATATTTCACAAGACAGTGACAGTTTACTCAAGCGTGACGTCATGCGCTCTGATTGGTGTTCAAGATATCATGGCGGATTGCCTTATTTTGTAGTTTTATTTTATAAAAATAAATATTAATCACGCTTATAATAAAAAAAACAATGCGTATTTTATATTCCAAGCTTCAAGTTTTATTCAATAAATATAGTATTTTAGTAGTTTTTAATTACTGCCATCATGCCTATTGGGGGAAAAAATGATAAGACGAAAACATGTTTGTGGATTTAATATTTAAATGTATGTGGAAAATGAAAATATATTATTAACAGATTTATCGTGATTAAGCGATTAGCCCTAAAATTCGACAGGAGCCGTCTTTGTTTTAATGCAAGATTTAATAGCACTTCGATTGTTTTGAAGTCAACGCAAACAATTGATAATGTAGACCTCTTTTGAATAAAATGAAAAACAAAGGCAAGTAGAAAAGTATAAAAGGTTTCATTTCAATTGTTTGGTTTTCAATGAGCCATAGTAGTCAGTTACAAAACAGGGAGATTCTCCAACTGAATGCGAGAAATCGCAGTTCAATCTCATAGCTATACTGGTCTACCCGTTGAAACCACATCATTCACAATATATTCCAAGGGCTGCGTTCGAGTTACACAGGGATGTGTGTACCCCTTTATAAGAATAAACCTGATACTTTGCCCGACTAACCGCGTTCAAACACGAAGAGAGTATTAAGATTACAGAAGATATTAAATAAAACAAAACAATTTGGAGTACAATTTGAAGCGTCGGTAACCGAACCGATAGATGCTCGAGTCGAATGCGAGAAACCGTGGTTCAATCTCCTTAGCTCCATCAAACTAGTGACCTGAACCCAACCCGATCTATAAAAAAACCGGCCAAGCGCGAGTCGGACTCGCGCACGAAGGGTTCCGTACTTTATGACTTATTAAAAAAAAACTACTTACTAGATCTCGTTCAAACCAAATTTCGGTGGAATTTTGCATGGTAATCATATATTTTTTTTAGTTTTATCGTTCTCTTATTTTGGAAGTTACAGGGACTTACTTCTTTGGAGGTGTCTCTTGCGTAAACTATTCAGTTTAGAAAAAAAATATATTAGAAACCTCAATATCATTTTTGAAGTTTCAGTTCTAAGTATGGGGAACCCCCAAAGTTTATTGTTTTTTTTTTGTGTAAAAATCTTAATGCGGTTCACAGAATACATCTACTTACCAAGTTTCAACAGTATAGTTGTTATAGTTATAGTTGTTCGGAAAAAAGTGGCTCGGTGGTTCGAAAAAGACAGACAGACAGACATGACGAATCCATAAGGGTTCCGTTTTTTGCCATTTGGCTACGGAATCCTAAAAAAGGCATTTATGAAAGTCACTTTTTAAGTAGCTCCTATTTCAGTGTCCCTAGCATCCTAGGCGTCCCTAGATCATGCCGTAGTCTTGAATGTGGAAGTCGAATTAAGAGATCAAAAGCTCCATTCCTACATAAATATAGCACACTATAGCGGCCCGTCCCTGCTTCGCACGGGTGGACATTTTTTTTAGTATAGCCTATGTTACTCAACGCTAATGTAGCATTCTAATGGTGAAAGAATTTTTTAAATCGGTCCAGTAGTTTTTGAGTTTTTTCTTTACAAACAAACATATACATACAAAAATACAAAGGTTTCCTCTTTATAATGTTAGTATAGATAGAGAGATCTACCATACTGGCCCAATGGGTTAGCTGGATATTTTTTGTACTTGTAAATAACGTTACGCAACCTGGGCGATATTTTTTCTAAGTTGTAGCATTGCTACGAACATACTGCTACTCAGTATTGTAGCTACGAGTCGTAGCAGTCGTAGCATTTCTACTTAACATCAGGTGGAGTGGAATCATTTGCCGCGCTAACTATAAATAAATTAAGGAAACAATGTAACAACCTCATACACAACAAACGATGCGAACTATTCCTTTATGATATGAACCGCTTCGGGGAACAAAACCATTTACTAAATGCAAATTTCAAAACCAAATTTTACCTGGTTCCACTTAAAACGAAACATCCAGACAATATTAAGTTCGCGTACCGCTGAAAACGTTATACAAAATGGCTAAATGCTACATTGTAGGTACGTGTAGTTACCAAGCCCTGGTACACGATTGCAAGGGTGGGAAACATGTTGCATTGCATAGCGTATTACATATTTATTTATTTATTTAATCAGTACGGCTAAATGTCAATTACACCATCATCATCATCATCATGTGCCTATCTTAGTCCACTGCTAGACATAGGCCTCCCTTAATGAGCGCCATAGCGCCCTGTCCTCAGCTTGACGCTTGTCGCTTGTCGTGGAGACCACGACTCGGTAATCGTAGTGTAAGACGACCTCCGGCCAGGTGGAATGATGACCTGCGAAAGACTGCAGGCAGATGCTGGATGCGTCAATTACACCAATTAACACATAATTCAATAATAAAATAAAATAAATATAAAAAATTTAAAAGATACAAAGTGTTGAAAAAAATCCACGAGCGGGATTCGAACCCGCACTTTATGACATGCCGGGTCAGGTGCACTACCAACTATGCTATCGTGTCTCAATCCAACTCGCCGAAATTAATCAACACTATCTACTCTTACTCTGTAAACCAAAGAAGCCCCCATTCAATGTCGACAATTACGTCGCCAACATCCAATCTTAATATTTTTACAAATATTGAAAGATCAGAAGAATTAATCAAAATTAAATAAAAAGTAAAATTTATAACAAAATATCATACATAAATACAACTTTTATAAAAACCTAAATCTAGAACGCCGCCAGCAGCGGAGCAGGGCTCAAGCTAAAGCAAGGCTGCAGAGAAAGAAACTTCCTGACAATGCGTGCCGTGTCCAGGAGTGTTGATTCTGTATCTGACCCTTGATCCAGCCATTCAACGAAAGTCTCTAGAGATGTTGGTCGAGACTCTTCGCTATAAGACCGTTTGCAGATACGACTATGGGGACAATGATCGTCGAATCCACATTCGATATAGCGGTCACCTCGTGAGCCAAGTCAAGGTACTTAGTGAGCTTGTCCTTCTCGGCCTTTACGAGGTTCTCATCATGTGGGATGGTGACGTCGACAAGCACTGCCCGGCGTTGCGATCGATCTATCAGCACGATATCATGCCTATTAGCTAGAATAGTTCTGTCCGTGATGACAGCTCGATCCCAATAGAGCGTGAAACGGCCGTTTTCGAGAACCAGCGCAGGTACACACCTGTAATACGGCACTTTGAAGTCCACAAGACCATATAGAAGAGCAAGTTGCTGGTTAATTATTATTATTATTGTCAGTCACTACTTGCCCATTGTCACTACAGCAAAGGGAGGGGAGGGGAGGCCTCCCTTCCACCTATCTCGGTCCTGAGCTAGTTCGTCCCAATTCCTCAAGTGGGAGTCCAACTCATCCCGCCATCTCCGTGTAGGCCTTCCACGTTATGTCGTCCGTTTGTTGGGACCCATGATCTTTGGAATCTTTGCCCGAAATTCGTCTTAATCATAAAATAAACAAACGAAAACATTTTTATTACAATATAACACTGAAAAGGCATCTGCTCAGCATGTGTGTATCTTAGTAATGCAACGACCCTGGTCTTCCGTAATTTAAAAACAATATCGATGAATGCCACCCATTCCATCATGTACCTACTGTTATTTATATTATAATGATAATTATAATGGCGGGACGACATCAAGAGAGATTCATTGAAATGAAACCACTTTTACGGATCTACTTGCGTTTAATTTTCAATTATTACATTAATTTAATTTTAATGTTTATCCTGACGTTTCGAACCCTTTGCAGGAGCCGTGGTCACAGGGAGACTGAGGTGTTAGTCGTCTCAAAATCAGTTAATAACTTCGTACCCTCATTTTATTTAAATCGGGTGCGTTCCGTTTTATGCAGGGTTATGAGGATATAGAGCTACTAACTGACGAGCATGAAAATCGCCATTTTTAGTAAACTCGCCGTTAGTGCTGTATTTAGCAAAATCAAAGTAAAGCTCCGAGGTGTAATGGATAACATCAATGTTAGGTTGTTAGCCAATAGTCTGATGCGTGAGCACCTTAGAATCCTTGTCCCTTAGTCGGCTCTTAAGACATGCATCCCAGTAAGGCAGCTGTTACATTCTTTTTTTAAAGTCCAGACCAGCATAGATGATTATTACGCTCATTTATAATCGCTTTTCCATTACCACTTTGTTCGCAGCCGGTCACGTAAACATCTAACTGTGCACATTTGGAATATGGTAGAAACGCTGAGATGAATATATCATAAAACAGCGTATGTCGCTGGACTTTCAACTGTGTATCGACCAAGGGCTCTTCTATATTTGCTGAGTACGTCTCTTCTCTATTCGCTGTTAAAGTAAATTTTACGAGCAAAATGGTACTTATACATATCTAGATATTATAAATATCTAGATATTATGAATTCTTTGGGTATATCTCCAGAAACAAAGACTCGATGGAGAGGCTTGTAGTACAAGACCACACAGAAGAGAAGAGACCACGAGGCTGCTCTCTGACTCGTTGGATCGACCTTATTAGGAAGACTACGCAGTTGACTGCTGTACAGTGTACTCGCAACGCAGTAAGTCGACCGATGTGGAAAGACATCGTGTGACGTACGGCCGCCCTGGAAGCGAGTGGCGACGGCGAGCCGCAACCCTGTCTCATCAACAGCCATGATCCCTCTGCTAAGAGTGCCCGATTAAGAAGAAGAGATTATGAATTACCATACCGATGGCGCAGTGGTTAACGCGCCCAGTCTGCGAGTGCTGAGGTTAAGCCACTTTCGCAAAGACTTGTCATTGGCTGGGTGACCAAAAATGTATCATCTCGAGCTCCTCCGTGTTTCGGAAGACACGTAAAGCCGTTGGTCCCGGCTGCATTAGCAGTCGTTAACAACCACCAACCCGCACTGGGCCTGCGTGGTGGTTTATGGCCTGTTCTCCCTATCCACCCATAGGGAAGGTTCGTGCCCCAGCGGTGGGGACGTAAAATGAGCTGGTGATGATGATGATGATGAATGAATTACCAATCGATCGATATCAGGAAACTAAAGGACAATTTTTTTTTTTCATATACAACTAATGAATAGTATTTATTATTGGAAATATCGAGTAAGTAGGTATATGATTGTGTAATAGAGATAGGTTTGTGTAGTATAATATTGAAACTTTTTCTAAAAACAATGATAATCACAATGTAAACACTAGAAATAAAAACAATGTAGCAGTACGTTATACTAAGCTCTGGAAAGGAAATAATTCATTCAGATGACTTTGTGTACAGTTTTACAATAAAGTTCCAAGTAATATTCAAAACCTTGATATTAATACATTTAAAACCACCATTAAAGAAAAGCTTTATAAAAAAGCTTTTTATAGAGCGTCTGATTACACAGAAGACAAAACAGCATGGGTTTGAAATGCTCCAAGCACTCCAACATAAATATTTTTAAATATATATGTTAAATATATATATATGTTATATTTATAATATATATTTTTAAATATAACATAAATATTTTTAAATATTTTTAAGTCATTTGAAACTTGTATAATTTGGTAAATGTCGTCACTTCGATTGAAGCTGTGGAGTTTCATTATTCTCCACAGCTGAAAAATAGACTTCCTGAATGGGTAGTAGGTAAAAATATGTTTGGACAATTTATTAAAAATCACTTCTTTAAAACTTATTTAAATAGAATAAAAATGACTTTGACTTTGTAGTATAATAATATCTGCTAGTGTTCTTTGTCATACTGTCTTCCAATTTCTTCTTAGCACTAAGATTGACTGGTAGAGAATACTACTCGGCATTAAGTTCACATATGGTATGGTAATGCTTTATTGCACATTAAGATTATATAAATAACATCGTCATTCATAATGTAATGCTACCCTAATTATCAACATGACTCCGCGTAATTCTATTAAGCGTACACAAAATAAGAGACAGAAGTATCCAACACACTTAATGCTCTCCACAAATTTCGCCAGTGAATCCCCCCAGTCTACAGCGGAGTATTAAGATATTTATGCTAGGTTTGCACAGATGTCGCTTAAGTGCAAATTAATATTCAAACACCGACATTTCAGTTTGCGTACCTATATCTTCCGGTATGCAGTGGATTTGCTGTATCTGTTGACCGAACGCCCACCGGCCGGCCCGTCTACTATGTTTATATCATTCAATATATCAGCATAGTCATAATCGTTCCAATGCTGAACTCAAGGCATGAATGAACAGTGTTGCACTTTGGGAGATAAGGCTGTAACCTACTACGCTGGCTCTAGGGGTTGTTGGGTTCCAACAGTCTACAAACGTTCTTATGATGGAGTCAGGATGAATGAGCAAAGGCACTTCTAGGGTTTGGGCTGTCTACACTGCACTCGCTGAAGACGTTTAAGCGGGTTTTCATCAGCTCATTTTTTATGTCCCCACTGATCGGCATAAGCTTTACTATGGATGGATATAGAGAACGAGCTATAAATCACCACGCGGGCCCAGTGCTAATAGGTGGTTGTTAACGACTGCTAATGCAGTCGGGACCAACGGCTTAACGGGCTTTCTGAAGTACGGAGGACCCTCATCCACCCGAAAATTTGCTTAACATCAGCAAACGCAGACCGGGCGCGTTAACCACAGCACCATCGAGCTTCTCACTACCTATTACTTACCTATTAATTACTTAACATTACTCAAGTACTTAAATCTTTATTGCATAACCATTATGTACATAAAATGGTTAGGTGGCAAACATTAGGTGAGATAGAACCCAGCGTTATACTTTAATGAATAAAAAAACACACCCATATTATTGCAAGCGAAACGAATCGAAACAACACATCCCTAATTATATATTACCTAACAAAACTCCGTATCGTATCACGTTCAACACACGAGAATCTTCCCCAATTCAATGGAAACATCGTACCCCAACGGAGTGCACAGTATCAACAGCAAAGAGTATCTGTATTTGTTGCTAATTAAAAAGTAATAGCGGGTGTGGGGTGTGCCGCGACCCCAGTCGAAATGAAACGACCTTTAATTAAGCGTGGCCTACGTCGCGATGGGTAGACGTATGTTGGCGTACCCTTTTCATTGCAAGTGACGCGCGCTGCTCTACTACGGTGTCTAGAATTGGATTTGCACAAGTTTGTTTTGTTATTATTGTTGTTGTTTTATTAGTACTGATTACAAATGGTAAGAGACAGACGTCATTATTACATAATGATAAGAGAACTGATTACATTAAATAAGTAAACTTTTTGTACATCATGAAATATATTTAACAGAGAAACATAAAAAGAAAAAGTGAGACACACTTAAAAGACACTTTTAAGCCGCTTCCGTAGTATGTTTGTACTCGGTTTGGATGGTGTTAGGGCTGGTTTTAAGTCTACTTTGTTACCACCATCTTATCTGAGTATGTTGCTATATCAAAATGAATGAAGGAAGCATTGTTGTATTCCGACAGTTAAATATAAGATAGCCAGTTCCTCATTAGTTGATTAGTAGATTCCGGTGAAATGTGCTTCTACCTTCGGCCTTATCATCACTTAACATCAGGTAAAATGAAACGACCTTTAGTTAAGCGTGGCCTACGTCGCGATTGAAGACGTATGTTGGCGTACCCTTTTCATTGCAAGTGAAGCGCGCTGCGCTACTACGGTGTCTAGAATGTGATTCGCACCAGTTTGTTTTGTTATTATTGTTGTTGTTTAGTAATGACAATAGGACTGATTACAAATGGTAAGAGACTGACATCATTTTAATAATAATGATAAGAGAACTGATTACATTAGATATGGTTACTTTTTTGTACACCACAGAACATTTTTAACAAAGAAACATAAAAAAGACGTACAAAGGGCGATTTTATTATTGAGCGTGATACTCTTTAATACACTTATAAGCCGCTTCTTTAGTTCGTATGTTTATACTTGATTTGGTTGGTGGTAGAGCTTGTTTTAAGTCCGCCTGGTTAGTTACCACCATCTTAGGGCCTTATCATCACTTAACATCAGGTAAAATAAAATGACCTTTAATTAAGCGTGGCCTACGTCGCGATGGGTAGACGTATGTTGGCGTACCCTTTTCATTGCAAGTGACGTGCGCTGCTCTACTACGGTGTCTAGAATGTGATTCGCTCAAGTTTGTTTTGTTATTATTGTTGTTGTTTGAGTTATGATAATGGGACTTATTACAAATTGTAAGAAACAGAAATCATTAGTCATAATGATAAGAGAACTGATTACATTAGATAAGTCAAATTTGTTGTACACCACGAAACATTTTTAATAGAGAAACATACAAATGTAAAGACGGTTTTACTACTAAGCGTAATCTTTTCAAGACAATTTTTAGCTGCTTCTTTAGGACGTACTCGGTTTGGTTGGTGTTAGAGCTTATTGTTCGCCTGGCTAGTTACCTAATTTTTTCTGTCTGCAGAGCACTTAGGAGCTCATGATAATTCACCAGATGAGAAATGAAGTTCAATCGTTTCAAAGGTAGAAATTAAAAGAAGTAACTTTTTAATATAATTCCAATAGTAGAGGTATCCATGTGACATTGCTTGAACAGTACTTCGTTAGCATTCGTAAATGAGACAATACCGTACCTGTTTCTCTTATTGCAGATAATTTAACATTATACGATCACATGTATGTAATCATACAAGGAGGTCTGTCCGTACGCACAGTACAGTAATTTTACCTTTTTTGATTATCTGTAGGTGATTGCTACTCAAAGGTAATGAGATAAAAACGAATATTGGAACTGCATGGTATGTGGTTTGCTCTGGTAAGGATTTTAATTGCCTCTGTAGTCTAGTTGATGAACCACCGGATTCAAAGCCAGAGGTACCGGGTTTAATTCCAAGCTGAGATAAAATAATATTGTATAATATTGCGTAGTGGTCTGCCTAGCTAGCTTTATAAGTCTTTCGCAATAACAGCAATAATTATTATTTAGCCCCCCTAGACAAGTGACATAACGCTAGTACTCGTAGAATAGAAATGGAATAGAATGATACACTAGACTAAACAGATTCAATAAAAGACGTTTGATTGGCTTTATGGCTTTCTTTTTAATCCCATACGTTCTATTTATTCTATGTCTATTCTACTAGCATTATGCCACATATTTCACTAGACCCTCAGTTACACAGTAGGCTTTATCGTCCGATCTGATCCGAATTCCTCTGAAAATCTGGTCTGAAAAGTCCAGTGACGCTGTAAAGGCCGTATGAAAACATGTCAGACCTCTCCAAAACAAAAGGAAAGACTTTATCGTAACTCTAAAGCCCGATCCGATCCGAACCCCTCGGAGAATCTAGCAGGACACGCACTTGCGTGATGCCGTTCCCTCTAGAAAACCTCCGAAGGTGATTCGTTTTACACGGCCTGAGGAACCATCTTAACTTTCTTGGCGCCCCCAAAAAAGTCCGGTGACGCTGTAAGACATGTCAGACCTCTCCAAAACAAAAAAGAAAGACTTTATCATAACTCTAGAGCAGAGACAAGATGCGAGGACAGCTAGGGAAGCAGGAGTGTTCCCCACCAGCCGTCCTCTCAACCCGCAAGTTGCTTCTCCACATTTAAAGGACTCCATGTTGTAAGAAGAAAGAGAGTAGTTGTTTAAAATGCCTTATGATATACAGGGTGTTTGGTAACACTTGTATAAACCCGAATATAGCAGATGTATAGAGTATCGTATATAGAACCCCCAAAAATTATGAACATACCTGATTATCACCATCTTGGCCGAGATTTTGAGGTTCTTTGTTACTAAGTAGAATTGCAAAGTGGCAATCCTATGTCCTATTGATACATTGTTCTTTGTTGTCAACCTCATAGTTCAAAAACATCAGAAAGTAAAACATGTCAGGCTCATGTCAACAAAAATAATGTTATTAAAGGTTTTGCGTCGAAAAATAAATCGACGTAAATATGATTTTGCACATTATCACGATGTTCTTTGCACTTAGTTACATGGCTATGTTTCGGGATCATACACCTATTACCAAACATCCTGTATAAATACCAATACACTATGTAGTAAGGTTAATCATAGCCAAAGGTCGCGAGTTTAAACCCTACCTGAAGAAAGTTCTATTCAAAATGTCTTATTATGATTTTGTTTAATTTACAGGAAAACTTTTATAGGCCATTCCACGAAAATCTATTGTCTCAATGATAAAGATAGAACATTTTGTTGAATCTTTTGTTCCTTATACAGGTTCGTTGTGGAGTTATGGCTCGTTAACAGAAGCAGATTGCTTTATTTGCTTACAATGTTAAACAAAGCTGATGATACTCTACTGTTTTAGGTACGCGGATGGTCCGAGTTCCAGCATGTTGCTATGTTATTCATTATAAACAGTAAGAGCTCTCGCCCACGTCCGATAATCGTTGACCGATTTCTTACTCGGTGAAAATGAAATGTATGGAATTCTATGGTGCAACGCACCCGTCCAACAAAAAGTCGGTCGTGGGCGGCGAGCGGTAAGGCCGCAAAGAACTCATTTGTACTCTATATCAACATACATACGAATAAATAAACTTAATCAGAACTCTATTTCATGTCCTTCATCAATGTTTTCTTTTAAAATTAATTTATTGTTCAATTCGCTCAACAAAACACAACTTAGTACGTTCATATATGAGTAGTCCTAACACGGAAACCTTAATACTAACCTTGTTATAAAGGAGGTCTTTACCAAGCAACAGCAAACTGCAAAGGTCACGGAAAATGTTGAAAATTGGAAAATGAAATGAAAATGTTGGGTATAAGGCAAAGTAAAACTTTGTTGTGTTCTGGACTGGATGAATACTTTTATTCAAGTGAGAAACGTCAGTAGACAAAACGCTTTAAAAAGCATCAGTTGAACGAGTGAAAGAATGAATGAGTGATTAGTGATCGAGTAATTTTAGTATCTGATTTTATACAATGAGAAGATTGAATGATTTTGTAATTATTTCAACAGAAAATATAGCTATAACAACTAAAGTAAGTTTAAATAAGCTTTTATTAGACAACATCGCATACATTGCTCTGATTCCAAAGACATTAGCTTAGTTATGGAAATCAGGAACAACGACGAGACAACCACCCAGACCCAAGAAAATAATAGTTCGTTTCTCTACATAGACCCGACCGGGAATCAAACCCGGGACCTCGGAGATGGCAACACCAGATACCGGAGTTCGAGCCACTCGACTACAGAGGTCGTCACAATATAAAAATGATCAATTTTGTGGTTCGGTATATATTTACAAAGTAACTACACGGTGCGTTATTCTCTTTTTTTTTTCTTCATCTAAAAACACATATTAAAATTTACGTAAATGTTTTGTTTTAGTATTTTTTTTATTTATTATAGTGTAAATACGGATGCACAACAACATCTCAATGTGTTAATCATATGGGCTTCTATTCTTTAAGTAGTATGTTTGTATTAATTTAAACAGGGAAACCTATAATTGGCCTTACTCTTTACCTACCTGGAAAATTGTATACATTTTGTAACGCTGTTGGTTTTCTTATTAAAAAAAAAAATAATAAAATTTTACTAAAAAATCAACCAGCCTCAGGAAGCGCGAGTGGGAATTGAACACACCATCTATGGATAACCGGTCCAATGTTTTGACCGCTGAGCTACCGAGGGCCCGGTTAAAATTTTTTCTTGTAACTAAAGTATATACAGCGTGTTAGTTAACACGAGGGACATATTTAATCCTATAGTAGTTTATGACTGGGTAAACATAAACAAATTTAAAAAAAAGGCGCATACTACCCGCGGCGGGGTACGCGACGGGGCACGCGCCGCGAGGCGGGGATAAAGGCGTGGCCTCGCGGGATGCGTGCGGTGTGCAAAGCAAAAAGTGACCTTTCGGCATGATCTATCTGCGGCGCCGCGCTCCGCCGGCGCAGGCAGTCGGCACATATTTGATCCTTTCCCGCGCTTAGTGAATACGCTAAATTATTTATTAGGAAAATGCAAAAAAATATTTGTTTTTTAATGAATCGGATCGGGAATCGAATACCTAATGTCCTCTCTTAATATGTTCTTTGGTTTACCTAACAAGCTGTATTTAATTGTAAATGCCAAATTCAAAATAATTTATATAGGTACATATTGCACAAAAAAAAACACACTTCCAACTCACCAAGTCTCACTTCGAACTGCACTGGATTAACCAAAACCTGCATACGTTGTTTTTGCTGGAAGCTGACATTACAAAAAAACTGTAACAAATACCGGAATGGATTGGCCGTGTATGTAGATTTCTATTTATTTGAAACTGTGTCTCTTTTCGTATAGATCTGACTTTGAAAGTATTCGGTGGTGTAAAAAAATGTGACGTACTCGCGCTTAGATTTTTCTATTATTTATTTCCATATTCTGAGTGCTTTGGACTTTTGTCTATATATTATTATCTGTCAAAATAATAAATTTATTAATACTTTATTTATTGTAAATAGGAAAATGGCTATATCCTAACAGTTTAAGTTTTCAAAATATTCTTTGTGCCACCTATAAACTACATAAATGCAATAAACGATTTGATTTGATTTGATTTGACGAGTGCTAAGCTTACTTGAGATACTACTTACTTTTACTAGCAGGGATTATTGTAATAATGTAGGTGCTTGGTACGTTTTATCTAGTAATTCCATATGTTATCTTTAAAATAAAATCCTTACAATACAAGTTATAGACATCGTACCAATGATTGTCGTGTCTGTATTCAAAGCATGCATTTTTTTTTAATTATTTATCAGTTTTTATACAGAATTGGGTTTAAGTGCACGTTGTATCTAGGTGTCCGTTATATAGCTACTTATTATTTTTTTTTATTTGGGTCACCAACAGTAAATACATCCATACAATTACAGTACAAATTATAGTATAAATACATCCTAATACACCATTTATTAAAAAAAATATGTATAATTTTGAAATGTATACTCAGCATAAATTGAATTACAGACAGTACACTAGTACATAAAGTACCTAACTAACTAACTGGTATAGCAGTAAAAGTTTTCGGTGAAGATTGATTGTATATGTTAATCTTTGTTAGCGAACTTACAATTCCGTAAGGTCTTGGGGGTGTGTGGTAACTTTGATTTCCCTAATCCAGGATGTTGGACCCGTGTCATGGCATTAGAACAACGTACGAGATGTTAGATCCTCGTATCTTAAAACTGTTATTGCTCCATGTATGTTAAAATATATATGATTTTTCAAATGTATGTCTATTACACCGACTGTACTTTTTTAGGTTATACATATCTTATATTGTTTTCTTAAGTTTACGCAAACACTACACATTGAAATGAAACAACTTTCAATGATATTGTTTTCTAAAGTTTACGCGAACACTGCACATTTAAATGATACTGTAAGCTCTTTCTGCGTAAAACGGAACGCACCTGATTAAATTAAATGAGGGTATACAAGCTACTAACTAATTATGAGATGACCAACACCTCAGTCTCCCTGTGACCACGGACCCTGCAAAGGATTCGAAACGTCAGGATAAACATTAAATAATGTGTAAAATAAAATAAACGCGAGTAGATCCGTAAAAGTTGTTTCATTTAAACTTTTATTGAAATGAAATGAAATAAAACAACTTTTACGGATCTACTCGCGTTTATTTAAATAAAAGTTGTTTCATCTCAATGTTCGCGTAAACTATAGATGATATGTCTATTCATAGACATAGACAACGCTAGTTGTATAAGCGTCTCAGAGGCTGGGTAGCAATACGCCATATCCGGAAATATAGGGTTCAATTTTAAAAAAAAGTAGGTATGTGTTAGAATATTTTAACGCATTACCCGGCTTGCTGATCACCATCCTGCTTTCGGCAAGCGTGGTAATTAAGCCGATTCGAATGTAGTAACGATGATGTGATTTTAATGCGAGAATGAACATAAATAAAAAAAAAACACAAAATGGTTACCAAAGTTTCGGAGAGACGTCAAGATAACATTATCTTGATATTATTCAACATATTGTTATCTAAAGTTTACGTCAGGATAAACATGTAATCAAATTATAATGTTAAATAAACACGAGTAGATGATCCGTAAAAGTAGTTTAATTTCGAGAATAGCTCAATCTATAAAATGTTTAATTGCAAATAAAAAGATCTGAGCTCGTAAAAGGGTTAAAATTGCCAACTTAAAAATTACGTTACCGAAACGATCCACCACTGAATAACGGAATCGGGTCAAGCCGCAACCGAGTAACGGTTGAGCTGGTTTCTTTCCTTTTTTTTGTTCTAATAACTTTCCGCTAGAAAATGCAACTGGAACGCGCAGGAGCTGCGCTTTCGCTGGTTTTACCAAGCATCGCATTCGTAAAAAGAAAGAATTTTTAACTCAGATATTTGCGAACGTTTTGGCAGACAATGTGAGTAACGGAGCAGAATAATTTGGTGAATGAGTATGTTTAACGAATCTTATAGGTAGAATTTAAAACATGATCATCATCATCGTCATCGGCTCATTTTTATGACCCCACTGCTGGGGCACGAGCCTTCCCAATGGATGGATGGGTGGGACGTAAACCACCACGCGGGCCCAGTGCGAATTGGTGGTATTGCATTCGGGACCAACGACTTTACGTGCCTTCCGAAGCACGGAGGAGCTAGATGATAAATTTTAATTTAATTAATTTTAAATATTATTCCACCGATCATCATGAAGTTTTGTACACATATTTTCAAGAGTATAATCAAAGATATAGGAAACATATTATTTAAAAAAGATAAGTTTGTTTGTTTGTTGTCATAGAAACTATCAAAGCGGTGCGAAGTCCGCCGGGTCAGCTAGTGTTTTAAAAATACCATATAAATACCATTCGTCGCTTAAGTTCTTACACCGCGGAAGTCAAAAATGACAACTTTTCAGGGGATCAAAAATATCGTGCATTTTTATATAATAATATCGCGATAATAATAGTAATGTTTTTGTTTTCAAAATAAAACGTTTCCATTGGTTTCAGTCCATTCCAGTTTCTGATTGGTTTAGAGGTGCGTCTTTCTATTCTCTATCGAATGACATGCAAAAGTCAAAATGACAAATTTTGGACTTCCGCGGATTTTATCTTATTCATTCATACCAACACCGTTGAAGGCCGAAAATCTTCTTCACTTCACCCGGAATCTTCAACTACTGAGGCACTGGCTATCTTATCTCTTGCTGCCGGTACACAACAATGCTAGAAACATTGATGTTATGGCGACATATTTAGATAATGAGGAGCTCGATGGCGCAGTGGTTAACGCGCCCGGTCTGCGAGTGCTGAGGTTAAGCAACTTTCGCAAAGACCGGTCATCGGATGGGTGACCAAAAATTTATAATCTCGAGCTCCTCCGTGCTTCGGAAGGCACGTAAAGCCGTTGGTCCCGGCTGCATTAGCAGTCGTTAACAACCACCAATCCGCACTGGGCCCGCGTGGTGGTTTATGGCCCGTTCTACCTATCCATCCATAGGGAAGGCTCGTGCCCCAGCAGTGGGGACATAAAATGAGCTGATGATGATGATGATGATTTAGATAAGATGTTGCTAGCATGCGAGGCGGACAAATTAGCCACCAAACCGAGTACACAAACATGTACCCTCCGTTGGGAATTGAACCAGAGACCTCTGGGTCTAAGCCGTGTTCTAAACCATTAGACAACAGAGGCGGTTAAATAAGAAAAGCAGTTCTTCAAAATGTTCAACATCCTTTCATTTATTAAGAAAACCGCTACGAATAATCGAATTGTGTGCACACCCATCAAAACTCCGCATTGTAGGAGTGAGCATCTCCCGTCAAAAGGCGTTTGTTCCCGCCACAACCGTGCGTATCTACCTGTCAGAAGTTGCGTTCTAACAAAAAAAGTGTTTCCAAAAAAAAATCACTTCCACAGCTCCATTGTTTACGTGCGCAAACAAAGGGTTCACGTTAGGGCTGTGCCTAAATCGTTCTTCGTCATTATACAAAGAATATTCTTAGAACAGGAGGCTGTTGTAGACAAGTGGCAAAACGCTAATCTATACTAATATTATAAAGAGGAAACCTTTGTATTTTTGTATTTATGTATGTTTGCAACAAATAAACTCAAAAACTACTGGACCGATTTAAAAAATTCTTTAACAGTTAGAATGCTACATTAGCGCTGAGTAACATAGGCTATAATAAAAAGAAAAGAAAAAAGAAATGCGGTACGAAGTCCGTCAGCTAGTAGAATATAAATCAAATGGAATGATTATTGTACAGGATCAAAAAGTGGATTGGACTTAGTTATCTCCAATTAAAACAAGCTATATGGTATCGAAAATTTTGTAAATTTTGTATATATGTACATCTCCAAACTTCAGTATGAAGATGGCACGATGATGATGTGATCTGCGGGACAGTGGAACTATAAATACGTTAGTGAATATGTTCTACATATAATTAACTTTTCTCATAATGCCACTGAAACACCAACAGTGGCATATAAAGTTATTGCTATGTCCATCTCTATTAAACAGTCGTCGATAGATATTAAGAATACAATTGCAACATTAAATCGTCTAATGTATTACAAATTATCAAAAGACGCATCATATTTCAATCTTTTATTTTGCTTACTTTCCATTTGTATGCTAAACGTATCCCAATTTACTTGGGCAAATTGGCAGCCCTATTATCGGGGTTATTTTGTTTACATCGCCTTATCTCGCGCGTACAGAAAACAAACAATATTTTAGTATTAGTGTGTTCTAGTTTGCAAAAGCTAAGATAAAGTATTGTTTGCTTAGTGCATTATAATGTTTGGTTACGTACACTGTAAGTTAGTTTTATTATTTCGAAAAAGCATTGAAAAATAAAACCACTACCTGGAATAGAATTTGCACTTTCTGACCATTCGGGGTAAAGGGCGGTGTTAATTTTTTTAAAATTTTGGTACCTTTTTTGCATGAGGATTCTAAGTATGGAAAGGAAGAACGGACTATAAACCACCAAATTGGTAGTTACGGGCTAACGGGCTTTACATGCCTTCCAAAGCTCAGAGGAACTGGAGATGTAAAAATTTTGGTCACACATACGATGACTGGCCTCGCGAAAGTTCCTTAACCTTAGCAAACGCAGACCGGCGCGGCGTGTTAACCACAGCACCATCTATCGTTACTAATGTGCTTCGTAACTCATGTTCTGTAACTTGTAATTGATGTAGGTACTGGCAATATTATCTTTTATTGTTGCTTCAAGGGCACCAGCGCCGTCCCCGCTAGGAGTCGAAGTGGTCGCCATGACTGAAATCGGTCGGACCATTCATCATCATTATCATCATCATGGCGACAGATTTGTATCAAATGGTGGTAGCTTGCGAGGCGGACTTAAGGACTTCCGGATTTCTTACTCCGCCATCGAGGTGATGGTATTTATTTTTTTATTTATTTATTTATTACCGTTATTCAGAAATTAAAAACAAGTTATATTGCCTTCAAATGTCTTCGTTATCTCCTTCTGTTTGCTTTTTAACCAAGGTTTCCTCCAACCCTTTCCGTTGTTCCCTATCTCTGGTTTTATCCAGGTTTTTCCAGCTTTCTACGCTATGATATCCTCCCATCTCTTGAGTGGTTTCCCTTTCATTCTCGTTCTATCTCTTGGTTACCACAAGGTGACTAACTTGCTCCATTTCTTATCACCTCATAATGTGGCCGGCCCATTTTCATTTGAGGCGCCTCAGTTTTAAAAAGGTGTTCTTTATAGGAACGTTAAATACTAAGTAAAATGTAAAAAGTACTAGGTAAATACTAGGTATATTATTGGTATCATTTATTACTAAGCAGGAGGCGATTGAGAAGCTCGATGGCGAAGTGGTTAACGCGCTCGGTTTCCGATTGCTGAAGTTATGCAACTTTCACAAAGGCCAGTCATTGGATGGGTGACCGAAAATTTATCATTTCGAGCTCCTCCGTGCTTCGGAAGGCACGTTAAGCTGTTGGTCCCGGCTGCATTAACATTCGTTAATAACCACCAATCTGCACTGGGCCCGCGTGGTGGTTTATGGCCCGTTGCACATCATCACCAGCTAAGGACGCTGGTGATGATGTGATGATGAAGCAGGAGTCCAAACCGAACAGTTCATGTTTTGCTTTTTTTAAACTGTCTACATTTCCTTACTATAATGTCCTAAGTGAATATTATCTTGGTCCGTGTAATGCTGTGTTTACTGGAACCTTTTAATGATCCGATTGAACACAAATCAACGATGTAGACAAACTATTCATAAACTTAGTGGAGCATTTTGGGACACACGATTATTAAGACAGTGGTATTATAGTAAATTAAGGGTGTGTTTAGATGACGGTCACCCTTATCGCGTTTGTGGTATAGGTTAAGACCACCGGTCGCAGAGCCTCTAAAATCCTGGGTTTAATTCCAAGCGGGGGGTATATGTTTGTACTCGGTTTGGTTGGTGATAGGGTTTGTTTGTCCGATGAGCTAGCTAACATCATCTTATCTGAGTATGGCGCCATAACATCAATGTTAGAGCATTCTTGTGTTCCGACAATTAGAGAAAAGATAGCCAGTGTCTCAGGAGTTGAGGAATCCGAGTGAAGTACACTTCTACCTTCGGCCCTATCGTATTTTAGGATCAGGAGAGATGAGAGCCAAGTACTTACCCTTAGCACTTTCACATAATTATAGGCGTTTTAGTCGCGCGGCTAGAGCGCTGCACGGCGAATCCTTTCATATTACAGCGGCTGTAGCGCGGCTAAGTCGCGACGCCGGAGCTAGCGACAGCCGCGCTTCACAGTCGCGCTGCAAGCGCGCGTTGAACGTGGGGGGTGACTAGCTCATTTCCAATATGGATTTTTTTCTGCCGCGGTTTTGTTTTCAAAACCAGTTGTGAATATTTCACAAACTTCCTGCCAGGCATTCTTTTTCTTGATTTTGTTACTGAAATCATCGCATCTTGAATCCCACAAGTCAGGCCGAGATTGAATTTCGACTATAAATGTTTCGGTACCAAACATGCTTTTATTATGACGTAGGTAATTTGCAACTTGCTACAGATGCGCTCGCAACACTGATCCGCTGACTGATCGCACGCAGCTATGCGGCGTATCCGCCACCACAAGCTCGGAGCGCTGCACTCGCGCTTCTGTCGCGCGACTTAAATATGTATGGATGGTTACCTATTTTTAATCCAAATTTTTTTTAGTACGAATTTCATTATCCCGAAAACGTTTTGCCACATTTTTGTTTTCCGTATTTTCATTTTACCGAAAACACGATTGACATATTGCTGATAATCCGATTTTTAAATATATATTTTTTTTAGTTCTATATGTTTGGAAATCTTACTCAACCTTTGATAAATATATTACTGTTAGACGATTTAGTTTCGAGAAAAATGTTTTCTATATAATAAAAAGACAAATATTATAAATAAAAAATACTTACAATCCATCAAGTTTATAAACACGCTAACGCTTAACAGACTTTTGTAGGTATGACTAAAAGGTATTGTCATAAAGGTAAGGTAGGTATGTAAAAAAACGTCGCACGTACAAAAACGTCGTTTCGGCACGCTCGCTTCGCTCGCTCGGCTCGCGCGTTTCTAACCTAACCTGACCTAGTGAACTCTTGATGATAATGTTCTCTCTCTCGATTAATAATGTTGACTAATAAATAAGTTTGTAAGAATAGGAAAAAGGTTACTTTGATATTTAATACATCTAAAAAAAAATTATTGTAAGCTAAACAACCGTAAAAAGAAAAAAAATGGTTTTGATAATCGGCTTTTAGTTTTTCTGGAAAATGAAACATATGTAAAATAAATTTATTACTTACAATAGTATCTAAATAAATATATCTGGGATTCAAAACTTCGTTCAACCGTTTTTGAAGTTTTGAAATTCGAACAAAAAAGTTTCTAAAGTAACATAGGCTACCTTAGCAGTGCAGTACCGTAACAGTCGTGCTACTGCAGCGCGATTTAGAAGCGCTGCAGCCGCGCGACTAAAACGCCTTTATGTGAAAGCGCATTGAATAAATAAACATCTTAGTGCTTATTGCGAGATTTATTGACCACTCGATTTCTTTAACAAAATCAAAAATTTTAATTGAAATGCTCATTAAAATTTGTTTAAAATTTAAATATACAATTTTATGAAGCAACAAGACTCAACTTCGTTCGGCATAAAATAATAGGTGTTTAATTAAAAACTCTTCAGTAACTTACATTAATTAACAACACCTGTATAAAACAATTAAAATATTGTTCAGAATAAAGCGAACTGGCACGGTATCTTCAACTTTATGGTAGAAAAAGAACTGAGATAATTTTAAAGAATATCAGTTAAGATAAGTTATTTTTAACGAACGGTTCCACTGGGGGATAGTTGAAGATAACCCTCCTTGTTATCTTAGTAGTTACTAAGTTCAATTTCTTTCTTTTTATAGCGACTGAGCGAGTTAGGTGAAAGGATTTATTTATTTAATTAACACTTCAAGTTAAAGAAAAGTAATGTTTTAGGGTTAATTCACACTGAAGTGGCAGCGGTTGGAAGCGCAGCGGCCGGCACCAACTACTACTTGACTTACTGTCAAACCATTTTCAACTTTATCTATATTTTATAACGAATAATATCGCTTGAAAGAGATAGCTTGGACGCGCGGTCGCCCGTGGCTACGCAAACTAACAAGCGGCCCATTAAAGCGATGGAGAGCGACTGCATTTAAGCGATACTATGCGTTATCTGATAGAGATAACACTTTAAATTATTTGACTGTGAAACTGCCGGTCATCATAATATAATTATAATTATAGCCTCATCATCATCTTCATCATCAATGATATCCTTCAGAACGACATCGTCTATTTTCCTAAGCTGTCTGCTCCCTACATCTTTTATTTCCCATTTCATTCACTCTCCTAAATCATTCAATTCCTATGTTGTCCGCTACCCTATCCACTTTCCTAATATGTGTCACCAAAAAAACGCTGCAACATGACCTAAATATAACAAAACGAGAACAGGATAAATCAATTGCCGGAACGTTTCAAATCAAATAAAACTAAAAAAGGCTAGTTGAAAAAAAACTATCTTTGCAGTCAGAAAAATATGGATATCTGCTATCTCTCAATATGTCCGAAAGCAATGAATGGAGTTGCCATAGCGAAATATTCGGTATCCGCAAAAGGCTTGCTCTCCACTCTATTTTTAGAGATAAACCATGCGAGTCCATATTTTACGATGGCATTTGAAAATACTGGCTCCCGGAATGCTCTCGGAATTGAATTCTGGTATTAATTGACCACTCGAAAGTTTCTAGGAGTTGCCGGCAAATTGATGTAGCATGCCACACTCTTTTGTTTAACAATGTTATTTGTCAAGTTATTAAGTTAAAAACCGGGACTTCTTGACGGGAAAGTGAAGAGTAAAGTTTTGTTTTATTTTCACAAATTGTTTTTTTTTTTTTGAGAGAGTTTGCTGATTGCCTCAGACGGCATTTTCAGCTTCACCGGGCTTTTTTGGGGGCGGCGAGGAACGTAAAGGGTCCCTCAAGCCGTGTGAAACGAATCACCTTCGGAGGTTTTCTAGAGGGAACGGCATCGCGCACTAGTGCGCGTCCTCGTGCCCTACTAGATTCTCCGAAGGGTTCGGATCGGATCGGGTCTCAAATTTGTGTTATGTCGAATATGAATGTGAAATAATGGTGGATTAATAACCGTTAAGTGTTCGTGAGCGTGCATGAGTGTTGGCAAATTAAACAAAACAGTGCAACGTCATAGAAGTCCGAGTGAGGTCTTAGTAAAGCCCTACTTCTTTACTGAGATACTCAAGAGGTCGAGGGGTATGTTATTTCTCACTTTTCATTTCTATTATCATTCATCATCATCATACAGAGAGGAAATATTGTTTATTAATATATATAATTGTAAGAAAATTACTTTGAGACTGGCTAAATGTGTTAAGCGCACGAAGCCATCAACTAAACGAAAAAAAAAAATTAAAACACATGGAACTAATCTTTTCATGATTAGTGAATGTAGGCAATAATGTTGCAGAGATTTAAATAATCAACTTATTCCCGGAAGTAAGAAAACGATTCTATTCTTTATATTATTTTACTACATGGCAGCGAACTTCACCCAGAATCTTAAAACTACTTAAGAGCTGGCTATCATATGAGTAGTTAGGCAGCTCCTCGGTAGTTGTAAGATTGTGTTCTGACAGTTAGAGATAAGAATCTTATCTGTACACAACAGTTAGTCACCACGCTTGACAACGGGTTGATCGTCAGAAACTCGAGATATGCGTCGAAAAATGCGACCTGGGAATCGAACCTAGGACTTCTGGATATCGGGCCGAGCTTTGACGTAACGTTCAACACAATAAATCTCTTGTTAATAATTTTTTTCATATAAAGTTTCATAAAATTACTTAATGCAAATGTTCAACCATAATGCTATTGAAAAAAAGCTCAAAGTCTACTGAGGATGCGCATGCGCAGGCGTGTGTACATTGTCTCCATATACCTACCAATGGCGACAATGTACTTTAATCTATACTTATATTATGAAGAGGAAACCTTTGTATTTTCGTATGTATGTATGTATGTTTGCAACGAAAAAACTCAAAAACTACTGGACCGATTTAAAAAACTCTTTCACCATTAGAATGCTACATTATCACTGAGTAACATAGGCTATATTAAAAAAAATAAGGTACGAAGTCCGCCGGGTCAGCTAGAGTGCAATAAAGGAAATGTCCAAAATACACTGCCTATACCTAGTAAAGTTGTGCAATGTTGGCTTAGACATCAAGAAACCAATGTTTTGCCTTGGCCTGCACAATCGCTAGACCTCAATCCAATTGAGGACTTGTGAACACAGTCATCAAGAATGCTGTAAGTAATCACAAAGCCTCCACAAAGGCTTAATTATACTATGTAATTGAGTGTGTGAGGTACAATATGACTAGAGAGGTCGAAGAGAACATAAAACTAATTGGAAATATTTAAATTGTAATTTGAAAAAGACAAAGTGTTGAAGAAAATCCACGAGCGGGATTCGAACCCACACTCCATGACATGCCGGGTCAGGTGCACTGCCAACTTTGCTATAGTGGCTCTACTTTAATTTTGTTTACTTTGTTATACTTCACAGTGTTTAGGTGGTTAATTATTAACCCCCTTATTTATAAAAACTATTTAAGCATTATTTCGTTCAGTCCTCGAGTGGCGACCGCGTACCGGAAAGCGCTGGATGCGAGCAGCACAAAACCTGTCGTTGTGGAGATCCTTGGGGGAGGCCTTTGTCCAGCAGTGGACGTCTTTTGGCTGAGATGATGATGATGTTGATGATTATTTAGTTAAATATTGTTTTGTCAACGTCACACAAAAGTAATTTTGAATTTTAGAAAAAGAGACAAAACAATGATCAACTAAATGCTTAAATAGTTTTTATGATTATGGGGGTTATTGTTTATGTCTGAGTGTCAAGCTTTAGTAAATTCAATACCAAGAAAACATAAAGCGGTTTTTGAGGTAGGTACGGTAACTAAAATGAATGTAAAATTAATCATCAATTTGACTTTTTGCAAAAAGTTTGAAAATTAATTTTCTGCACCTTATGGCATACCGGGTTAGGTGTACTACCATCTATGCTATCGTGACTCTGTCCAACCCGCCTATCTACTCTACCAAAGGAGCCTTATTCAATGCGGAAAACTACGTCACCAGCATCCGATCTTTATATTAAAAAAATATTAAATATCTATGAGACTAACGGACTAGGGAGTCCCCCTTGGCGGGAAAGTGAAGAGTCCTGCGGTTTTGTTTCATTTTCTAAAATTTGTGTTATGTCGAATAATTATCTGAAATAATGGTGGCTTATTAACCGTTAAGTGTTCGTGAGTGTGCATGAGTGTTGGCAAATAAAACAAAACAGTTCAACATCACTTTTCAAATTCTCTCAAGAAGTCCGCCCGAGGACTTAGTAAAGCCCCACATCATTCACCATTCGCACAACATTACCAAATATTTCTTGGTAAATTTTTATATAATAAGTTAAACCGTATCCTTAATATATATCCTATGACTCGGTTTAAATGTAAACAATCAGTCTCGAAATTTTTACGTTTGAAAACCTATGAGGAGGTAGAAGATCTGCTTCAGACGCTAAAATAAGACGCAAAAAAGTATTAGCGCAAACGACTTTTGATTGTCATCTACACAAACACACACGCACGCATGCACGCACCCACGCACCCACACACGCACACACACACACACACACACACACTTCCCCTTCCTCACACACACACACATACACACCCCCACAAACACACTCACACACACCTACGAAATAGCTTTTAAGATCACAAGCCAAGTCCAAAGTGGGGGGCCAGAACTTTGTAACCCAGGGTATCCTAGCGCAAGTTCTGCTCTCTCACAATGTCTACATACTACCACGCTAAAATTGTAAACTTGCTGTACTATGTGTGACTATTGTGACAGAGAAATAAATTGCTTTTATTATTATTATTATTATTATTACATCTTTACTGAGATACTCGAGGGGTTGGGGGGTATATCATTTCTCACTTCTCATTTCTATTATCATTCTTCATCATCATACAGAAAATAAATATTGTTTATTTATGTATTACTTGTAAGAAAAATTACTTTGACACTGGCTAAATGTGCTAATTCGCACAAAGCCATCAATTAAATGAAAAAAAAAACGGACAAGGGTTCCTTGATACTTGCACATCAGGCGATCGCCTAGCAACCCATAAGTAAATGAGCTTGATGTCGCAATAACAGTATTATCTATCTATCTATCTACTATTAATTCAAATGTGAATTGTATGTAAAAAAAACTCAATCACAGTTTAGAAATCGAATTGTTTCCAAATAAATAGTCACCTCGCCCGCACGCCAACAATAAACTTTAATTTTGGTCGTTATCACCCGTCCCATGAACACATTGCAGTTGGTATAGTTGATTTAAGGTTATTAACCTGTCAGTCGCCAGCCCCCGGGGCCCCGGGGCTAACCGAACAATGGCGTCCATTAACGAGGTATAAATAAGGCTGTACAAACTTGCGGCTGCAGTTCGGTCGGCGGTACTGAATCCGCATCAGTAAAGTTCCGGTTCGAGTTTGCACAGATTAACTAATTACAAAGTATTGAGAATGAAGAAGGTTTGTGTCTTTTTAAATTGTAGTTGTCGCCTTGTGGTCGAAAGACTGTAATTCACAAAATATACAAAGTAAATGTTACATACAATTTTATCTATGCTGCTCCATGTAACACTAAAATATAAACAAAACCACAAGCAGTGCAAGTCGAAACATCTCATATAAGTGACAAAGCATCAACTGTCTCAGTAAAAAAGTTAAGATTCGTATCGACGGACCAAGTCACTAATTATCCGTATCCGTGTCCGTATCCGCGGATTTATATTTTTAACGATTCGGCACATCTCTAATCAGGACTATAGGAAAACTGTAAAAATCAGACCACCATCCGACACACAAATTCATGAATGTTCATTTTTTTGCTACCGTGACTTAATCATATTCGTCACTCTTAAGGGACCGGATGTAATTACATTCGTGTGATTTTTAATAAATCAGGGACTGTCGCAATGCGTGACACGTGTGCATCGAAAGTCGTATCATCGAATTTTGTTTCTTCGAAAACCTTTCATCGACATCTCTATTCTACGACGCCTTGTTAAATGGACGTCTTATTGCTGCGATGTTTCGTTACATCGAAAAACAGTACTGCGAACGATTTTACTGCAAAACTATCATACTGCGAAGCTTTGTTCAATCGACGTCTTGTTACTGCGATGTTATAAACTATGAAACTTTAGGTAAACACATTAACATAAATAAGTTGTTCCTTGTTATTTATTTCATCATCATCATCATCATCAGCTCATTTATGTCCCCATTGCTGAGTTATTTATTTATTAATGACAAACTAAAGGATCAACCACTAAATATATAAAGGAAATAAAGATAATCAACGATTTTCTTAAGTAACATAACATAGCAGTGACAAGCCGTGTCGGTCGATTGAACAAAGCTTCGCAGTATGATAGTTCGCAGTAAAATCGTTCGCGGTACAGTTTTTCGATGTAACGAAATATCGCAGTAACAAGACGTCGATTTAACAAGGCGTCGCAGTATAGAGATGTCGCTGAAAGGTTTTCGAAGAAACAAAGTTCGATGATACGGCTTTCGCACTCAAGTAGGTATCCCATTACGTTATTATACCAAACAACGATAGCGATTTCCAGTTTCGTTGATCGATCATAGACGATTATTGAGTAACTTTTGATTAACTTGCCTTCACCGTAGAAATTTTTACCACCTCACTTGTTTTTGATAAAATATAATCAAGTTAGTTTTGGCTGACTGGACCTAACTATTTAATTATCTGGCAGCTCACGTTTTCTTTTTTTTATTTGTGATATTATACTTTTCTTTGCAAATGTTGTTATTTCTTTATAAGATGTGCAGTTTCTTGTGCCCATTCTTCTCCATAGCTAAAAGCTAGACGTCCTGAATGGGTAAAAAAATGTTGGACTATCCAAAAGTAAGGTTTATTTATAACTAAAACTTTTACTTTTATTATTCTCTACTCACGTTTTTCTATTTTTTTTTATTCCTCAGTAGACAATTACTGTCCATCTGTATGTCTGTCAATTACTAAGACTGGAGAGAAAAGTGTATTTCACACCACTGACTGATCGGAATCACATTCAAACTCTGTTCGTCCCTAATATTATCAACGATGTACTCGTATACTTTAACTTTGTTTTCTTAGATAATTTTTGACTTTTATTAGTACTGTATGACATTGTGAAAATTGAAATCGGTAGGTACCTGATGTAATTTTTGCAAACTAAATTTTTTTTTGTATTTTTGGGTGTTGTGATTGTCCTTGTTTTTGTGTTTGTTTGTGATGGAAAGTGTCCTTTTATGATAGGGCATTTTCCAATATTTTTGACGCTGTATGGGAGAAAAGAGCTTGACACTTGCTGAGTTTCTTGCCGGTTCTTCTCAGTACAAGGTCTCCCGCCCAGAGTAGACTTACGAACCGATGGCATAATGACATTCATAAGAGCTATTTGTAGCCTAAACTGAATGAAATAAAAAAAGAATAAAATAATATGATTTTGAATTTTGAATTTTGATGTGGAATCATTAAACCTAAGTGTCCACGTTTTTTATTGTTTGCCAAACAACTGCGTAACTGTGAAACTCCAACAATATTTATACTTTTACTACAATTTTATATGTAGTTCCATTTGGTTAGTTTTGACAAGGATCATAACATAATGGATGGGCCGTACAATAAAAGCAAATTTTATAGTTCCTTTCCAGAATGTTTGTAGTACACAGTTGCATATCGAACTAACACAAACTGTGAAACTTCCTCAATAGGCTTTAAACTTTATGTCTCTAAGATATGAATCAAAATTTATTGAAAAAATTTGACAGTTTTGGATAGGTTGATGTGCTGGCGTATGTACCTAATCGAGCAAAGCGAACATTTCATCGGTTCCATCAAAAACACCAAAGATTGACCATATTTCACCAAAGAAATTAAAAGAATGTTAAAATAAATTTTAAAAAAAGAAACTTTTACGGATCTACTCGTATTTATTCACACATTGATTTTATTTTATTTTAGTTTAAAGTGTGGGTGTGTAGGGTGTACGTATACGTACTGGGGGTTTATGCACGAATAATAGTCTGGCTTACTTACGTAAGGTGATATAATGTCCGTCCATAAACAATACACTCACATATAATACAGAAGGAGAATAGCACAGCACAGTTTAGGAAGCGAAAGAAGAAAGTACATATAACAAATGAAAGCGGAAAGCGTTTAAGCAATACGTTGTCGCGACAGGTTTTTAGCGGGCGGAAAAGGAGCAAGCGCTTCGCGTCGTGTTAGGATCTCGACTGGCGTACGTGCGCAGGCGCAGGTACATCACAGCGGTCGGGGCCCGAAACTCATTAGCGTCGGACAATAGGCTTGCTTTGGTGATGCGCGTTTCCAAAGCACGGCGCCTCGCTGTCTGGTAGATAACATTGTCGCGTGTTATCATGATTGTAAATAATGTGTACTTATTAGGATTATGAATAAATATGTTATTATTATTGTTTAGTGTAAATAGATATTTTAGTGTAAGTGTAAATATGATAAAAAATAGTTTTAAGTTAATTTAAATAAATATAGCTAGACTAAGAGTAAGTAAGTATATGTACCTTTATTTTACATACATAAGTAAATAAATAATGTTATATAAATAATATTTGTTTTAATGTATACTTATATTGAGTAGTGTGCAGTAATATTAAATAGGTAATATTAAGTGCCCACATCACTCCCCTCCAGAGACCGTCACTACGGGCGATAATAATCAGGGAACTTGACGCGCCTACCCGAGCGAGTGGTTTTAGTATTTACCTGTTCGGGTTTAGTGTTTTCACTGGAACTTGGGAGGTTACTGCTGCTGGCATTAGGGATGGGTTCAATAAAAATGTATGCCGGTTTAAGGCGATCGATTGATACCGTGACATGTTTCCCTTTTACCAAAATTTTAAATATTTTGTCCCCCCGTTCTATTACTTCAAAGGGACCGGAATATACGGGACTTAATGCAGCTCTTAGTGAGTCTTCCCTAAGGAATACATGACTAGAGGAGTTGAGGTCCTTAAAAATGAAAATTTTATTATGACTATGGCGAGACGCGGGAGATGGCCTTACTTTCTCAGCGAATAGTCGGATGCGTGCGGTGAAGTCGGTTATATCCGTAGTAGTTTCCACCTGGTTTTGGAAAAAATCACCAGGTAGACGCAGGGGTTCACCGTAAAGCAGCTCAGCGGAAGAGGTTTGTAAGTCCTTTTTGAACGCTGAACGAATACCTAGCAGGACCAACGGTAAAGACTCGGTCCAGTTACCATCAGCGTGACATACGATGGCGGCTTTTAGCTGGCGGTGGAACCGCTCAACTAAGCCATTACACGCGGGATGGTAGGCCGTGGTTCTACGATGTTTGAATCCAGCAATTTTTGCTAAGAATGCGAACAAATTGGATTCAAATTGACGTCCACGGTCAGTTATTATATCGGTTGGGCAGCCGAAACGCGCAATCCAACCCAATAATAGTGCGCGGCCTACCGTTTCCGCTGTCATATCCATGATTGGAATCACCTCTGGCCATCGGGTGAAACGGTCTACAGCAGTAAGGCAGTAGCGGTAGCCTTGCGATTGTGGTAAGGGACCTATAAGGTCGATGTGTACCACTGCAAATCTAGCGCGAGGCAAATTGAACGTGCCCAATGGAGCAGACACATGGCGATTCACCTTGGCGCGTTGGCAAGCTAGGCAGCATTTTGACCATTCCCGACAGTCTTTGCGGATACCGGGCCAAACATATCGCTCTGCTACCAATTGAGCAGTTGCGTTTGGGCCTGGGTGACTTAAACTATGCAGACAGTCAAACACCTGTTTTCGCAAGGGTTTGGTCACAAAAGGTCTTGGAGGTGACTTGCTTATGTCACAATATATTTCATGACGGGTGCCCTCTAATGTCATCTTTTTCAGCCGTATTGATGTCTCTTCTTTAAGAAGGTTGGCAAGTTCAGAGTCCGATGATTGAGACTTTGCCAACACTTCGTAGTCAATGGCTGGGTGGATTTCCTCTATACGTGACAACGTATCAGCAACCACGTTGTCTCGGCCGGATATGTGTCGTATGTCGGTCGTGAATTGCGATACGTAGTCGAGGTGTCGGTACTGGCGTGGGGAGCAGTTGCTTTTACGGTCACTAAATGCGAAGCTAAGCGGCTTGTGATCTGTAAACACTGTAAAATGCCTAGCCTCCAGCATGTGGCGGAAGTACTTTATGCCTTCATAAATTGCCAGGAGTTCGCGGTCATAAGGCGAGTACTTACGCTGAGCTGGACTAAGCTTGCGGGAGAAAAACGCCAAAGGTTGCCAGACGTCGTCTTTCAATTGCTGTAAGACCGCTCCTAATGCCACGTCAGATGCATCCGTGACTAACGCCAGCTGAGCGTCGCAGTCGGGATGAGACAGCAAAGCAGCGTTGCAGAGATCCTGCTTGCACTGCTCGAATGCTGCAAGTGCTGAACCGGTAATATCCACTGGATGTTTAGCTTTTACCGAGCCAGTAAGAAGAGCGTTAAGAGGAGCTTGGTTCTGCGCAGCGTTAGGCAAAAATCGCCGGTAAAAATTGAGCATCCCCAAAAATCTCCTCAACTCCCTAACAGTTTTAGGAGGTGGACAGTCTTTTATAGCCTGGACCTTGGTCTCCTGAGGTTTGGTGCCTTCTGCTGAGATGTGGTATCCCAGGAAGTTGACTTCTTTTGCGCCGAATACGCACTTTGAAGTGTTTACCAGGATACCGTACTGTGTCATCCTCTCGAACAGCTGTCGCAGGTGGTCCTCATGCTGGGCCTGATCCCTGGAGAACACCAAAAAATCGTCGAGATAGGAATAACAGAAGTCCAACCCTCTAGTCATCTCATCCACAAATCTTTGGAAGGTTTGGCCTGCGTTCCTTAGACCAAAGGTCATAAATGGGAACTCGAACAGGCCAAAGGGGGTGGTGATGGCGGTCTTCTGAATATCCTCCTCGAAGACTGGGATCTGATTGTAGGCCTTCACCAGGTCGATTGTGGAGAACACCTTGCAGCCTGCGATGCTGTGGGCAAAGTCATGGATATGACGTATAGGGTACCTGTCGGGTATGGTACGTGCATTCAGTGCACGGTAATCTCCGCAGGGTCGCCAGCTGTTGTCTTTTTTAGGCGCTAGATGCAACGCTGATGCCCAAGGACTCTCCGACGGACGCGCGGTGCCGTTGTTTAACATCAGCTGGAACTCGTTACGCGCGATTTTCAACTTGTCGGGAGCTAACCTGCGAGGGGTACAAAAGACAGTGGGGCCTGGAGTGGTGCGAATATGATGCACTGTATTGTGTCGTGTGATGTGTGGTGTACCAGACGGGCGAGTGATATCCGGGTATTCCCTTAAAATAGAATGGTACCGCGAATCTCCAGTCGAAACCTTAACGGACAACACAGATTTTAAAACACAATTTACATTAGCTACAGTACATAACGAAGTTGTATTATCTATCAAGCGGTGGTTACGGACATCAACAATCAAATTATAAAATCTAAGAAAATCTACGCCAATTATAGCTTTGGTTACGTTAGCGACTACAAAATTCCAAGCAAAGCTTCGTCTAAGGCCTAAATCTAGATTTAACTGTAGAAAACCATACGTGTCGATGATAGTTCCGTTGGCTGCTGACAGTTGGTACGTAGTTTTCGAACGTCGCTCGCGTAGTGCAGATCGTGGGAATACGCAGAGGTCGCTTCCGGTGTCCACTAAAAATTGGGTCTTCGTTGTGCGGTCCGTGACAAAAAGGCGACCACTGGGGGAAGGGCAATCGTTTGTCGCCATCACCGACTGCCTTGAGCGTTTCCCGGTTTCGCGTGGTCACAGGGCTTCACACATTTGGTCGCGTTCGATCCAAATTTAAAATGGTACCAGCATAAGGGGAATTTGCGGTAATTAGAGCTGGAGCGAGTTGTTGAACGGCTCCGCTGGTGGTCCCTTGAACGGCGGCGTGGTCTAGCTTCACGATCGCGACGATTAAGATGAAGGGTGAGGTTCTTCACCGCTTGTTTTAGTTCCGCTATCTCCAGTGCCATAGTCTCCATAGAGCTCGACGGTGCTACAGGTGCGGCTGTGGCGGCGACTTGACGCGTAGGTGTCACAATATCCTGCACTCTGTCGGCCAGGTCTGCTAGCGCTTCCAAAGAAGTAGTCGGCTGCGATGCTAACAGCGTTTGGATGTTGCTGGGTAGACGGCTGCTCCATATAGTGCGGATGAAGTCCGTCGGCACTTCTGAACCGGCCAAACTCTGCAAGTGCCTTAAGAACTGTGACGGCTTCCTGTCACCCAGTTCCTCGTGCATGAGGAGTTGATGCACCTTCTTCTCCTTGGAAGCCGTCAGACGCTTAATGAGCTCAAACTTAAGCTTCTCATATTTGTTCTCTGCAGGTGGGTGTACGATAATATCTTTTACTTCCTTTGAGAACTGCGGATCCAAGTGCCCGATCACGTAGTTGAATTTCGTGGCGTCTGATGTGATTCCAGATATAGCAAATTGACCTTCAACCTGGGCAAACCATATCTCTGGTTCTTCAGGCCAAAACGGCGGCACTCGTACACCGACACGGCAAATGTCGGATGGTGCAGTGGAAACGCGCTTTCGTGTGTGACGTCGTCGGCCGGCTTGCGATGCCGCAGATTTTGCCGAATCACTGCCGTCGCTCATTATTGCAATTTCACTGTCTTCAAAAAAGTGTTCGTTCGGGGTCACCAGTTGTGGGTGTGTAGGGTGTACGTATACGTACTGGGGGTTTATGCACGAATAATAGTCTGGCTTACTTACGTAAGGTGATATAATGTCCGTCCATAAACAATACACTCACATATAATACAGAAGGAGAATAGCACAGCACAGTTTAGGAAGCGAAAGAAGAAAGTACATATAACAAATGAAAGCGGAAAGCGTTTAAGCAATACGTTGTCGCGACAGGTTTTTAGCGGGCGGAAAAGGAGCAAGCGCTTCGCGTCGTGTTAGGATCTCGACTGGCGTACGTGCGCAGGCGCAGGTACATCACAGCGGTCGGGGCCCGAAACTCATTAGCGTCGGACAATAGGCTTGCTTTGGTGATGCGCGTTTCCAAAGCACGGCGCCTCGCTGTCTGGTAGATAACATTGTCGCGTGTTATCATGATTGTAAATAATGTGTACTTATTAGGATTATGAATAAATATGTTATTATTATTGTTTAGTGTAAATAGATATTTTAGTGTAAGTGTAAATATGATAAAAAATAGTTTTAAGTTAATTTAAATAAATATAGCTAGACTAAGAGTAAGTAAGTATATGTACCTTTATTTTACATACATAAGTAAATAAATAATGTTATATAAATAATATTTGTTTTAATGTATACTTATATTGAGTAGTGTGCAGTAATATTAAATAGGTAATATTAAGTGCCCACAAAAGTTTCGAACCCTTTGCAGGGTCCGTGGTAACAGGGAGATTTTAATATTATGTTAAAACATTTGGAATATGTAAAAAAAAATTTTGCGAGTGGGATTCGAACCCGCATCCTGACAATCTGGGTCAGGTGTGCTTTCAACTACTCATATTTGCGCTTGGTTTTTTTTTTATTTTTATTTTTTTTTTCCTATTCACAGGTACTTTGTTCGGAATGATACATTTTCGGTCACCCATCCAATGACCAAGTGATACTGTTGCTTAACCTTAGCAATCACAGACCGGGGGCGCGTTAACTGCCCCACCGAGCTCCTCGCCTCAAGTGACAGAATGAAACATTAAAACACGCTGCCGTTACTTGACCATAGAGGTTTTAATTATGAAAAAGAATAGAATAAAAGAATAAATTTATTTTCTGTGTAAAACTTAGTCTAGATATACATCAAACTTATATATAATATCGTTTATTTACATTATAATGGGATATAACTAATACCTACTAAATATGAACTGCTGATATTGTAAAGTTTTAATATTAAGGTTAGTAGTGCAAAAAAATTGGTTTGGTTGGTGGTAGGACTTGTTGGTCCGCCTGGCTAGCTACCACCATCTTATAAATATGTCGCCATAACATCAATGTTTGTACTTGTAGCATTGTTGTGTTCCGGCAGCTAGAGATAAGATAGCCAGTGCCTCACTAGTTGAGGATCCCGGGGGAAGTGCGCTTCCACCAATTGGCTTTATCATCACGTAACATCAGGTGAGATCAAGGCACTGTGCTTATCCGTAGATATTAGAAACTTCAATATCATTTTTGAAGACCTATCCAGAAATACCCCACACGTATGGGTTTGATGAAAAAACATTTTTGAGTTTCAGTTCTAAGTATGGAACCCCCAAAATTTATTGATTTTTTTTTCTATTTTTGTGTGAAAATCTTAATGCGGTTCACAAAATACATCTACTTAGGTACCAAATTTTAACAGTATAGTTCTTATAGTTTCGGAAAAAAGTGACTGTGACATACGGACGGCCAGACAGACAGACAGACAGACATGACGAATCCATAAGGTTTCCGTTTTTTGCCATTTGGCTACGGAACCCTAAAAAAACATACCTAAAACTTTGTTTACCCGTATCTTAGGCATCTATTTGGTGAAAGTAGGTTAGTGCTAACTTAACGTTCAATTAAATAACAATAAATAAATTTTGATAACATACGATTGGTATTTTTGCTTATCTAGCATGTTTTGAATAAACTAGCTTAATTAATAACTAATAGTACATTTTCTGTGTATGTGTGTGAATAATATAGAGGGCACTTCTAGAGACCACGTAGCCGTCGGACCCATATAGATATTTGGCATTTTATTTGCAGCCACGTCCGGTCCCCAGCGCCCGTGTCACCACTAAATAAATTACTGGCACATGAATTAAATATTCGTATTTGCGGTTCTCTACGGTCCGCCTCTACGGTCGTAAGCCGCAAATAAATGCTTGTTTTGTCATTTACAACAACAACCATAAATATTAGGAGGAGCGACTTATTAAATTAGCCCCCGGCTTTGGTACGTTACGGTCGTATGTTGTAATTAGTATGTAGGATCAGTATTTCAGTATTAACTTTCTTAATAAAAAAAGCCTATATAATGTCCCAATGCCGGGAAAATGCCTTTATCATTGAATTTAAGTAACCGTTGCAATTGATAGGTATTGGTTTATCACCATGCTTCCTTATGCGGGTTGGTGATCATCATCATCATCGTCTCAGCCAAAAGATCAATCTCATCGAAATATCTAAAAAATGATCTATGTCCGCCCTGGGAATTGAACTCAAGACCCAAGACCTCCGGATATCGAACCTAGCGTACGCCACTCGGCCACACACTTTAGAAATTGGTAAGGCATAATAGAGTATTTGACAGGTTTTAGAAAAATATGTCTAATGGTTCATTACAGCATAATATATTTGCAATTTGATTAATTCGTTGTGAATTTCTTTATTTTTTATGAAAATTGCCATTAAAATTCAAATGAATAAAATAGCCGCCAAAACGATGCATGCAGGTCACGTGATGTCGTGACGTCAGTTGCATGTAAACAAACTGTTAGCTGTCAAATCACACCGTACAAAATTTCGAGTGACATCTTTGATTTGCTTGCAAACGACGTCACGACAATCCCGTGCGTTTTCAATTATAAAAATTTAATTTTGTTATAAATGATTTTTTATAAAAAATATACTTATTTTAAAATTATTTGCTGGATAAATTGGTTTAAAAAAATGTTTACTGTTAAGTTAACAACAGTTTGATCTATATTTTCATTGTAGCCATTTGGCTACAATGAAAATATATTTACCCTATTTACCCTATTGAACAAATGCGCTCTTAAAACACTGGTTAAATATTAATTTCCAAGCAGAGCTGCAGATACATACATTACCGTCACCCTAACGACGAAAGACATTCCCGACGGAAGACCAGCGCTGCTGCGACGTTGTGCTCAATGCCGCAGCAGCTTACGCTGAGGTGGGCTCTAGTTGGCCTCGCGCACACATTGCGATTGCTCTTCTTCTATTTTATTTGTTTGTTTGTTTTTAGTCTTAATTGATCTGTTTTTGCTTTGTTTTTGTAATTGTCTTTTTGTTTTGTGTGAGGTTAATAAATGTTTTTCTTTCTTTCC
This sequence comes from Eudonia mercurella, assembly GCA_963082485.1. Classification (NCBI taxonomy): domain Eukaryota; kingdom Metazoa; phylum Arthropoda; class Insecta; order Lepidoptera; family Crambidae; genus Eudonia; species Eudonia mercurella. Next base: position 2,854,934 of record OY720037.1, read on the forward strand.
CCAAGAACTTCAGAAAATTCAGAAAATGTGCAATAGATAAACGTTTGCACCTCCTATGACAAATTACCTAATAGCATTTCTAAAGAAAAACTAGCAAGTGAAGCCTCCAATATCGTCCCCAACTTCAGTCAATGAAGACAAACACGTTATTGTCTCCTTTGACAAACTTTTTTAGACCATTTGCAACGAGAACTAGACTTAATAAGTAAAAGTAGTGGTCGCCCAGTGGTCGAAATTCGACCGTAATTTTCCGCCGGTTCCATTTTTGATTGACAATATTTTATTAAGGCTGCACGGATTGTATCCTAAGCAATGAAAAATAAAAAAAGATAGAATGTGAGTTTGGATTGGCATTGGCAGATTTGGGCCACTCCTCTTCCATTTTTGAAATTATTGAAAAATGTATGAAACAATGTTTATTTAATTTAATGTATTTTTTATGCATAATTTTTTAAAAATATTGGCATTCTGCACTTCTTCTCTATATAAACTATAAGTGTGCGAAATTTCATACTCTTCCGTCCACGCAGTTTTCATAAAAATGAGTACAAAGTTTTTGCTTCACGTATTAATATATAGAGATAATTATAAACAAAACCGCATGCACTATGAACATGACAAAGTACTGCTATCGCTACGACAGACGATATCCTCCAACATTTTTCCCAATTCCTGTAACCGTGCCACAGACAAGCCTTATCTGTAACAAACTTTCTAAGAGCATTACCATAGACGACTACCAGGAGTTACCACTCGAGAAATATTTTATTACAATGCACTGTAATTTAAAAATTTGCGTTGTCTCGCGGCCGCATCCAGCCCCGTATAGAGATAATAAATAGTATAATAAACAAGATTAACGACGCATAAGAAGGCACGTTTCTAGGACAGTGATGTAGATGCACATGGAAGTGGACACTGTTACACCATCGCGAATATCTGTATGATGCAGACTGACTGCGGTGTATCATGAAGCGTAAGTAAGTTCTAAGATGGAACGCGAAAGTTTAAAAGTGTTAATTTACAAGGTCGTGATGTGGTTGCATCAACTAGAGCTTAGAACGCGTCATGGTCATTTTGTGTTTACCAACGCGTCATTTCTGCTTTTAAAGGAGTCATACCACGGATTTGTGGCCGTTTCAGTAACCTTTAACTCTTGCGTAATCGAATAATCAAATTTCTCTCATACTCGCAATAAAAGGCTTAAATGACCGTGCAATGTGTAACATCGAGTAAGCTATGCAAATACAGTTCAATGAGTCGAAACCTTTTCATTTAAATACCGATGAAACGAGCCGCATATTGACGATCAAATATTGACCGAAAATGGATTAACGTTGATATTAATGCGGATCGTAGCGCGGCCGCGACTTGTTCGCCATAAAATATTAATTAGTTCGGTGTGAGTGGAGGCCGGTGCGCGCGCGGCGCATGCCCACTGTGCACTCGGCTTAAAACTCAAATATTTATACATGTGGGAGTCGGGCCTCGCTTTTAGGCAATAAAATTTACATTTTTACAAACGCGTGCTCAGCTTTTTCTCTATGTTGCTGTTGGTGTTTTTATTTGGCGAAAACAAATGCCGCGCTCTGGCAACACTGTGACAATTGGGTTTATCGTGTGCAGGCTTTATCGGATAGTGTGAAAATATTAGCGTGCCGCATAAAATGTGCAGTTGCGGACGCGAGGTGACAACAAATCCTTACGGAAACGTGGGACATGCGCATTGAACCTTCAAGCGGTTTAAAACGTGCGTCCTGCGCTCAGGTTGCAGAATGAGCATGCCGAGATTGCGTTTGCTCAGGTGGAGTTACATGCATACTGAGATATTCTCGAAGAGGCGCAGCATGGGATGGAGTTCGTTTTGTTTTTATTTACATGAGCAATTTTTATTGTAGAAACATGTTATTACACAGTTATAAAGTGTCGAATAATTTCACCATGAGCGCACTCGAACCAGCATTGTCGTGAATACTGGCTGCATACAAATACCTACCTTATCCACTTACGTTGTAAGTTGATTTTGGTTTTGAGGTTATTTTGTAAGCCAAAGTAAGTAATCAACTAGGGTAATTACACCAGTGTTCGAAACTTTGAGCCCAGTTTTCGTCACCAAAAATAACATAGAATTTCATTTAAGTTTACGGGATGTCGAAGGGTCAACAAACAATATCTTTAAGTGTATTTTACTTAGCTTTAAGACTTTACTTGTAACTATGGACTAATAAACATCTCCGGAGAAATTCTGCATTCATTCATCTCCCGTAAGACTCACCATATTGGGACAGCTAAGAAGCAAGTGGTCTATATTATTAAATTGTTGCTAAGTCTTAAATCAGTTTCTGACCCCTGTGTTTAATGATTAAAGGAAAAAAAATGTCGATCGCTGATTCCTGTCAAACACTGGCGCTGCTACCCTATGTCACTTAACATTTTTACGAATGTCAAAGGTAAGTAATCATCATCATCATCAGCTCATTGTATGTCCCCACTGCTGGTGCACGAGCCTTCCCTATGGATGGATAGGGAGAACGGCCCGTAAATCACCACACGGGCCCAGTGCGGGTTGGTGGTTGTTAACGACTGCTAATGCAACCGAGACCAACGGCTTAACGTGCCTTCCGAAGCACGGAGCTCGAGATGATACATTTTTGGACACCGACCTTTGCGAAAGTTGCTTAACCTCAGCACTCCTAGACCAGGCGCGTTAGCCACTGCGCCATCGAGTTCCTCGTAAGGTAAGTAAACATTGTATTAATATACAGAGAAAAGAAAGTAATAATTAATTTGATTCATACCGTCTACAGTCTACAACACTCAAATGCTCGTCCTTTCGAATCTCGTCTGAAAGTGTTATTTAATTTTAGATTTATTGTACCTTCTCCTCCTACGCCTCCCTGGCTGAGTGGCTTTGCGTTCGGCCCGAAACTGGAGATTCTGCGTTCAGCTCCTAGGTCGGGTAAAGTTTTGGTCGCAACTGTACAGTCAGGCCCTAACGCTCGTCCCCGCCTTCGCCCTAATGACGACTATTTTTTACTACTGCGACGCGAATCACGCTAACTTCAGAGGGGACTAGAAGTTTGGCGCGACCTATACCTGGGTTCGTGATCAACTGATCACCAATCAGCATTTGGCAAGTGTGGTGATAACACTTGCCAAAATCAATACCCATAAATAGTAGCGATGACTTAATTTCAATTATGCACATTTTCCCAGCAGTGATACAATATTATACAATATACTGCTACTTTTATACCTAACGCTAAACTAACAGCTAAAAAATAGGTGTTCTAAATGGGAAATACTGGTAATAGGTTTAGAAGATTCAAAATCACTAATTCTTAAGTTTATTTGAATAAAAAAAAAGGTTGACTTTGAATTTGATACCTACCTACTTCAAAAATGGAATTTAAACATTTTATAATACGGCTCTACTCGCATTTTTCTTTAAAGTATTTTGTCCTGATATTTCTTGGCACGTGGTCCCAGTCTCCCTGTGACAACAACGAGTAGTGTATACAGCATGTAAATGCAAATACTGCAAGCGAGAATAAGACTTCGAAAATCAAAGATGGCCGCACACTAGTAAGACCAACAAACACCTTTCATAAGAAATAGCAAGGCAAGGCATTAAATATTCATTTATAATAACCAAACTCGAAGCGCACTTAAGCTTAGGCAATTTAGTTTTCAAGAATTCTATTACAGTCGAATGCGAATCGTCTAGAAATGGTAAGTTGCCTATTCAAATATTTAATGGCAGAACAATACCAGGTATCACTGAGATATCGAATAAATCCGGGATTAAACGAACCACGGCTAAGCCATAGCTTTAAAAGCGGACTGGCAGAACTTGAGCAGAATTAAAATAAAATTTCAAATTTCTTTTTGCAAATTGTAATTTGTTCGCAACAATATTTACGTAAAATTATATTTAAATAATCATAAATATAGCTTGCCTAATTAACTGATCTTTCAATATTTGTAAAAATATTAAGATCGGATGTTGATGACGTAGTTGTCGACATTGAATAGGGTTCTTTTGGATTACAAAGTAAGAGTAGATAGTGTTGATTAATTTCGCCGAGTTGGATTGAGCCACGATAGCATAGTTGGTAGTGCACCTGACCCGGCATGTCATGGGGTGCGGGTTCAAATCCCGCTCGTAAATCTAAACCATTCTCAAATGCACTTGAACACACACAGAAAATTTCATCCAAATTGATCCAGCCGTAGAAGGAGTTCAATAACATACACACGCACAAAAGATTTATTTATATAAATATTTTACAGGTACTTTCATGTATTTCACACAGCTAACCAGCTTTAGAAAATAAGCAATAACATACAGGGTTAAAAAGCTGTGAAAAGGATACTATTCAATATTCATAGCTAAAGCGAAAATGGAACATTTGATTTAAGTAAGAGGAAAAAGGATTTCTGAGAAACGTAAAAAGTATTTACTTTTAATAGATAGAGTACTGAATAACTTAGTAAGCGGACTGTTTGCTTGATTAATTGGCCGGTAGATTAAATAAAAAATGGTCTTGTTGAACTCACTTAGACTTTTATTCCACAAGATGGAGGCACAAAAATGTTGTCAACATAAAAAAACATTAAAATATATAAAAATGTTGCCAGCTATTAGAATTTAAAATAAAAAAATGTTGGTAATTCCAACATATTGCCCACTTATGAAAACAATATTAGCTACCATACAGTTCATAACTTTGAATCATTTTAAACAAGGGAAATAGGTATCAAATTATCAATTTATTACTTTATAGGTAAGTATGTATTTGGGCAGAAATATAACTAAATAAATTTTTGTTCACTTCTAGGCATAGGTATTTCAAACTTGTGTCTTAGCTTTAACTAACAGCATAATTATTATAACTTTAACTGTTACATAACTAAATTTATATAAAGATTAATATTTTTGTTTTACAACTTAGAATGAGAAGCACTCAATAAACAACTACTTATACTTAATTTTTACTTATACTGTGCAGACTTAAGTACATGAAATTGCTACAACGTTAAAAAAAAAACAAAAAATATACATATGTGTCTACAAACCTTTAAACAAACATAAATACTGTGCAGACTTAGCACATGGACTACACTGTAGAATTTAAAAAAATAATTTTAATTACTACAATCATCTAAAGGCAAACACACATATTTTTAGAGTAGATCGTTTATGAGTCCTACCATTAGCAGTCTTTACTTCGACAATTTTTACTTTGTTGTCCTTGCCAAGGAAAACCTGAAAAACTCTGGCCTGGCCATGGGCCAATACATATGTGAAGTATCTTGCTCTTTTAATATTACTAATGAACATACTTTAACTTTTAGATAAGCAGTCCTCCACTTGATATGCGTTTGCAAAATATTTAGGTATTCTTATTCCATACCTTACAAAATGAGTTTTTAATATGAGTACAAATTGCCCAAAATTTTAAATGAATAGTGAGAGGTACATCAGGTTCAGGGTAAGTATTTAAAGCAGAACCTATTAGAAAATGACAGGTGTAAGGCAAGCATAATCGTCTATATCATTTAACAATGGCATGACCGGTCTACTATTCAAAATGGACTCAATGTGACACAAAACAGTGTTTAGTTCTTCAGAAGTCAGATCAGTTTTTTTAATTACTCTCTTCAAATGAAATTTCATACTTTTCACGCTGGCTTCAGCTAAACCTGCAAATGCAGGTGAATAGCAAGGTAAAAACTTAAAATTTATGCCATTTTGTGCAGAAAAAGTAGCTATGAATTTCCTTTTGATGTGACACTGAATTTTGTAATTTATACAACTCATTTAAATTACTACTTACACATCTAAATGTGGATGCGTTACCACAATAAATATTAAGAGGCAAACCTCTTCGTGCAATAAATCTTTTTAAACATGCCAAAAAGGTTTCTGTTTAAAGGTAAGTATATAACTAAAACTAAATCTAAACAAAAAGAAAATATTTAGTCATGGTATAATACCATGGCGAGTACTCTGAAGAGCTCTTTGACCTCATCCCACCTTCTCCTTTCCTTCATAGGAGTACACGTGCTGCTCTTCGGAGTCACCGCTTTACTGTCTCAAACCATACCATTGCGCAAAAAGAAATTTGGTGACTCGTTTCTTTGTCGCACCTCCAAAAGATGAAATAGTCTACCAGCACACGTTTTTCCTCCTTCCTATGATATGGGGTCCTTCAAAAGAAGCACCTCGTGGGCCGGCAGTATGAGGTTAACTGATGCTACGTTTGTTTTCACGCTGCGCCTGGACTCCATTTCCATTTAACATCAGGTGGGATGGAGTCATTTGCTGAGCTATCTATAAAAAAAATAAAAATAAATATGAAATGAAAAAACAATATAAAAATTACAGCATGCGACTAATACAGACATTGTCAGTGCGTTGTATATATTGATATCTCATAAATACAGTTAATAAACTACAACTCCAATTATATTAATATTTCAATATGATACCAGAAAAAAAATAAAAACAAAATAAAATGCAAATAAATAAAAATAAATATAGACAGAACTCTTCAATACGATTTCAGTTTCATCATATGAAAGGGATTTCTACCATTTTGCAACAGACCATGTAGATACAGTCATTGGAAAGATATTTAACGTTTTATTAATTTTGTTCGAATGCGTTTTCTTCTAACTGTTCTAGAATTCGATCTAAACAATGGATCACATATGCATATCGATGGTGGACCCAGCTGCCGGAATAAAAATAATAAAATAATTCGATCCGGCGAGTGGGCCCGCGGGCCTAGATAAGAGCGGGCCCAGTCGCCGGAATACTCAGCATCGGACACAAGTAGCGAAAGCAGCGCAATGCAAAGACTGATTTGTACGGTTCAATATGTCAAACACGGTCTGATCTACATTTCAGGCTTGTAACATAACACCAGTGCAACTAGTATGCATTAAAACAATGATAAGTACTGAAGTAATCTGACGGAGCTATGGAAATAAAACCACAAAACACATCTCGTATTCAAAATTTGAGTATTTATCCATTCAGCCACACCGTTGCTTAGACGTAAAATATTATTTGTACAACGAAAGAAACATATTTTTTTCTTGATAGTACCTTAACATGTAGAAAATATTGGATTATGAGGAAAATAAAAATATTGTAAGCACAAGTAACAAGGATGTCAGTATTGATATACACTCAAATAATAATACTTTCCCGTTTCTATTATTTACTTTGTTGTACTGAGTGAGATAAAGGCATCCAACGTGTCTGTTGTCAATAGTTTTTCTGGAAACAGCCATGATTAACTTAACTACAGCTCATTCTTAGGTCTAGGTCTGGTCTGGAAGAGATCACTCTTAGTGATCAGACCGCCCCGCAAAAATACACGTACAAAACGTGTATTTTTATGTAGTTATTTTTGTCAAATGTTTTATTTTTGGTGTAAAATAAAGTGTATATAAATACGATATATAAGAAAAAGATGTGATAACTTATCTTGTTCTTTCTAAGCAATGGTCGTAAAAGTTTAGCTATCTTGGGTGTAGTCAGTTCCAAGATCACCATCCTGGTACCGACTGCATCCAAACAACAGTCTATCATCACCCGCAACCATCAATCATCAGTCTTTAAACGTCCTAGCACTGGGTCCAAGAATACGGATATTAATCCACTCTGGCCCAATACGAGTTGGTGGAATTTGACGACAGCCATTTTACGAAAAAGGGTACAATGGCACAACCTACCGAAGCACGGAGTAGTTCGAGTAATTTAATATGGTCACCCATTTGATGCCCGGCATAGCGAAAGTTGCTTAACTGCCAAGATCCCGGGTCTCAGGTTTCAAATGTTGGTGGTATTTCTTGACTTGTTATTGTTATCTTAATCTGTTGTCGTAACAATAATTGTTAGTACTCATAGCATGGTTGTATTCTGTTAATTAGGTAGTGGTAAGATAGCTAGCAATCCGTATTGGGCCCGCGTGGTGGTTTATGGCCAGTTTTCCCTATCCATCCATAGGGAAGGCTCGTGCCCCAGCAGTGGGGACATAAATGAGCTGATGATGAAGGATAGCTAGCTCCTTAGTGGTTGATGATTGGGTGTAGTACGCTTCCACGTTGGATCTTATCGTCAAGCATCTAAATATGACGCCACAAATATCTTTATGAATAATTTTATGCAAATTTTGTTGCAAACAAATTACAATTTGAAAAAGGTGTTGAAAAAACTTCCACGAGCGGGATTCATACCCGCACCCCATGACATGACCTTACTATTAATGTAAGTAGCATTGTTAGGTTCCGACATTTAGAGATATGATAGACAATGTCTTAGTGGTTCTGATTTCCAGGAGTAATGCGCTTCATCTTCAGCTTTATCCTCACTTACCTTCAGATGAGATGAAGGCCAGGCGATGTCTTGATGAAAAGAAAATGGGTCATAGGTATTGTACGGGTACTAGTCAACGACATTGTGACCCAGTGATCGGCAGCAGTTTTCGTGGCCAAAGAATAACACAGATTTGGACTTCTTGGTGAGAAAGTGAAGAGTAATGTCTGCGGTTTTGCTATATTTTCTAAAATTTGTGTTAAGTCGAATATGAATGTGAAATAATGGATCATTAACCGTTAAGTGTTCGTAAGTGTGAATGAGTGCTGGCAAATGAAACAAAACAGTGCAACGTCACTTTTCAAATTCTCTCTCAAGAAGGATATACTCGAGGTGTTGGGGGGGTCTATCAATTTTTTACTTCTCATTAATTCTATTATCATTCATCATCATCATACAGGAAGGAAATATTGTTTATTCATGTAAGTATTACTTGTAAGAAAAATTACTTTGACAGACCGGCTAAAGTGCTAATCGCACGAAGCAAAAGAAAAGGAAAAAAACACAAAATTTCATTGAAATTTTACTGGATGACAAGCTATGAGGCATTGGTTTTTCTTTTATTTAATTATAGCAAAAGAATAAAATAAATTTACAATAAAAAAAATCGGTCACTGGTTCCTGTCGATCACTGGTTGCCCTACCCTTTAACTTAAGGGTGCGTCGTCCGTAAGTGACAAGTGTCATTTATTTTACTTGACATGTCTTCATCTATATTTATTTGATGCCGCGCGGCCATACTAATTTTGTACGGGGAATTTATCGTGTTAATTTGGAAAATAATAATTTAAATAACCGCTTGATAAATCGAAAATGTGAGACGGACGATTTGTAGTTGAGCCATTGGTGATTGTTTAGACAAAAATTTAGAGAAATCAACTAAACGTCGCCACTCGTTTTCATGATTTTTGCCCAACTTTAAAAGATATTATAGAAAAAACAATAGGGTGTTATGAATTTATGGATCGGACTAATTGTAAACACGTTCCTTTTGATACTAAATATATACTCGTATATTTTGTTTATGTAATACGATAGTATTTTCAATTATATCAACTTAACCGTGACTGCACTTTTGGCATTTTTTGCTCTGCGCCCCCTTTCTGGCTTCAACCAGAAACAATATGAAACCCGTGGTTTGGCATTCATGCACTTTGTCAATGTGCCAAGCGATCATTGCTTACCCAATATTTTGTGACTACCTACCTATTACATATTATTGTTAGTTTTTATTATAATTCTTGTCAAAGGCGGTTTTAATCTTACAACCTTCATTAGACGAGGAAAATGTGTTTTTTTTTCACTGTAGTGTATGCAGTTATCAATTATCTTGCAATATGCTAACATAGACAATCACACTATTAAGTTCTACGTTCATAATCATAAAGTATAGATTGTACATCCACAATCGGGATTTTGACCTACAACCTCTGACATTTCGGATCAGGTGTTGTCAGGACATCTCCATGTGACCCTTGCAAATCACACAACAGTGCTGTTCTTATTACATCTTTAAATACCAAATAATTCAATGAATACCGTGTCTCAAGCAAATGTTTTTTTATTTCTGGTAAAACAATATGAACGGTTGCTCCATGCGCAAGAATCTAAGCCCTGGTCAATACTATTACAAATATTCATATTCTTAATGTCATCAGTAGTCATCACAATAACTATTTAACAATTAGCTACCATTCACTATCATTGATATTTCAACACCATTATATTACAAAAACATAAATGTTGATAAAATTTCCACGAGCCTTGAACTTGCATCCTTCTGACATACCGGGTCAGGCGCTCTCCCAATTGGGCTATCGTGGTTCTAACCAGCCCGCCGAAACTATTCAACACTGTTTACTTTTTTACTTTGAAAGCCAAAGGCGGGCGGGCTACCACGGCGGGTTAGAACCACTATCCTTAGAGCTTTCTGAGGATAGTTGTATCTTCAGAAAGCTCGAGTGGGAATCGAACCTACGACCTTTGAATAACAGCTCTGACGAGCATTGGACCTAGAGCACTTGCCTACCGAGGCCCCGAAAACCTGGTTGATTTTTTTCTAGTGACATTTTCTCTTGTAACTATGTATAAGCTTTAGGATGCAAAATCCAAAATAATAAAAATATCATTATCTTAATTAACATCATTAATTACCAATACCGTTATTGAATACCAGTATCTATAAAGTTGTTATCTGAAATAAACAAAAAAAAAACCGGCCAAGTGCGTGTCGTGCCACGCGCAGTGTAGGGTTCCGTAGCCCATTTCAATAATGCGGACTCTGAGAAGAGGGCTTTTATGAACATTTATTAAACGATGGCTCACATACTTAAATGTAGATACTACCGGTTTCACACACCTGACAACGTTATGTAAGTAGTTCCCAATGAGGAATTTGTACTGCGCCAAGTACATTTTATAAGTTGTCGACTGTTACTCGTAAACTTGTAAAGCCTACTTAGCTGTGATAGTTTTCCTTTTAATTTCGTCGTATATACAACTACCATTAGTATAGTATCCAAAAACAACCATTTGGCTGGCATGGGGGGACTGACTCTAACAAAATTTTGTACTTTAAAGCTTAATAGTTCACAAACGAATACCTCAGTCAAAAAACTGTTTATACAAACCCGTAATATTTTTGAAATTGCTAACCAACGACACCCCACACTATGGGGCAGACAAGAAAAAAAATTACATCCCCACTTTACGTGTAGGGGAGGTAACCTAAAAAAAATATTTTTCATAATTTTACTTCACCACTTTGTTGGCGTGATTAATTTGTATATCCATACCAAATTACAGCTTTCTAGTACTAAGAGTCTATGAGGTAGGCTGGGGACGGAAAGACAGAGACGGACAGACATGGCGAAACCATAAAGGTTCCTTGTTGACTACGGAACCCTAAAAATCACCTTAAATTACTGTTGGGCAAAGCTTCCGATCAAAAACAAGGCTTATTTGCTAATAATAAAGAAAATAAATCTACAATACTTGAACCTCTCATAAGTATTTCAACGTCTGCAATGAAACCACCGAAAGAGCACAGAGCGCAGTTAATATTTCTTCAGAACTTGCGTACTTTTCTGTTTAAAAGTCTTTGTAGGAAAACCCGCAAGTCTACAATGCACTTTAATTTTTATTTCTTCTTTGCCGGTCCCTGTGAACCTATTGTGGAAGACGAGACGGCTTTAAAAAATGAATTTCGTGTAAGTGGTAGGCTAAATGCAGTCTTTTGTTAAACAGAATAGGTTATAACTTTGAATAGTCATATCACCATCATCTCCAGCTCATTTATGTCTCCAATGCTGAGGCACGAGCGTTCTCTACTGATGGATAGGGAGACGGGAAATAAACCACTTGGATTGGTGGTTGTTAACGACTGCTAATGCAGCCGAGATTAACTTTAAGGAGGCTTTACGTGCCTTCCGAAGCACGGAGGAGCTCGAAATGACTAATTTTGATCACCCATCCGATGACAGGAATTTGGGAAAGTTGCTTAACTTCAGCAATCGCAGAACCACTGTGCCATTGAGCTCCACAATAATAGTCGTAATAATATACAACATTTAAATTGAAACAATTGAATGGGAACTGCCATTTATTTTAACACACAGTAAGGATTTCGTCGTTTTAAGTTAAGGGCTTCGTCAATAAGTCCGGTGATGCTGTAAAGACCATTGGCAGCCAACAGCAATCTCTCCCGAAAAAAGGACTTCGGAAAACTAGGTACTGACTTATTTTTGGGTATACCTATTATAGTTTTTTTAATAAACTTCCACAAAATATTAATAAAATAATTTACTACCTTTACAATAATTAAAAAAAATATCTTAACTATCATCAGTTGAAATTTATTTTAAGGGACCGCAGGTGTACTAATCTCCTAGCCGGATCCAATCCGAACCCCTCGGAGAATCTAGTAGGGAAGGGACACGTTTAGCGCGTGATGCCATTTCCTCTAGAAAACCTCTGACGGTGTTTCGATCATACGGCTTGAGGAACCCTTAAAAACCTCTGGTGACGCTAATAAGGAAGCTGACGCCACAAGCAAACTCTCTCCAATACAAGATCTCCAATCTTCAGTATGCAGGCGGCCGCCCACGTCCGATAATCGGTGTCCGATATTATAGTCGGTGAAAATGAAACGAAAATGAATGATGGGAGGAGCTCGATGGCGCAGTGGTTAACGCGCTCGGTTTGCGATTGCTGAAGTTAAGCAACTTTCGCAAAGGCCGGTCATCGGATGGGTGACCAAAAATGTATCATCTCGAGCTCCTCCGTGCTTCGGAAGGCACATTAAGCTGTTGATCCCGGCTGCATTAGCAGTCGTTAACAACCACCAATCTGCACTGGGCCCGCGTGGTGGTTTGTGCCCCAACAGTGGGGACAATAATGAGATGATGATGATGATGATGATGATGAAAATGATGATGATGAAAATGAAACATTTGGAATTCTATGTTGCAAGGCACACATCCTACCTATAGTCAGTCACAAAATCGGTACCAAACCTTGGCGAAAAAATCGGTTCGATTATCGGTCTTACAAAAAGTCAGTCGAAGCCGTGAAGATGGCACTAATTATTAAGACAATAATTTAAAACCAACGTCATAAAATAAATAAAGTAAGAAAAGCGGTCGATTACTTCATGACACAAATGTGTAAAAACATCAACTACTTACTTCACTACATAGTTTAAAACAAAGTCGCTTCCCGCTGTCTGTCTGTCTGTATGTATGTATGCTTAGATCTTAAAAACTACGCAATATTTTTTTAATTATATTATAATTTTTTAATAGATAGAGTGATTCAAGAGGAAGGTTTATATGTATAATACATGCATAGAATTGGACCCGGTACTCAAGCGAACGAAGTCGCAAGCGGGCCGCTAGTAGAAAATAAATTAAAAAATGTTGTAATTTTTTTTTTACTTGTATACCGCATAAAACAAGGAAAAGGAATAGCCCTTTCCGAGTATGTTGCAGCATTTTCTCGGTAAAAGACCTCTGCCATTGCTTATGCGAAACCATGACGCAGTTTTGTCCAAAAACGCTTGTCCAAAAACGCAAAAATAAATGTATTTTTTAAAATTATTTTACATTCGAGAACTCGTCCTAACTTTTAGCAGCCACGTAAGGGGGTGCCGCGCGGACGCAAAACTGCGAGTTTCAAGTTTCTTTATGAGAGCGAGTGAGCGTCGCGTGGCAGTGTTGTGACAACGGCGCACGACTACGAATACGCACGCACATTAATATCTGTACAGGTAGGCTGGTGATTTAATTGGAGCAATGTTTACTTATCTAAAATCATTTTCGTCGTAAAATCGTTTGGGTAAAAAATAATAAAAGCCTTAATATTTTCATATTCATATTCATATTATTTAAATGAAAAATAAGACAACAGTGGCCTGCGGAATATCAATACAAACATTTTGATGTCGGATTATTATTTCGTGTGCTATATTTACAAAGTTTCTGAAGAAATAAGTATTTAGATATCATTACTTTTACGTATTGTTTATGCAGTTTCTGGTTATTTGTTTCAAATTCCAAGACAATCATGGCCTTGTGAAAGGATCAAGCTAACCTACACTGATCCTTTTAATGTATATGACCTGTTCAGCGCCTAGCACCAGTGACTTAAATACACGTAAATTTTCGAAATTCCGCGCGGCACCCCATGTTGAAAAAGCCTTCACAACGTAATTTGGCTTGAGATCTTCACTAGATCCATCTACAAGCTATAATTCGTACTTACCCCATGTTTAGTCACCTTAAAATTATAAATACTCATAATATATTTTGAAAAAGTTTCACAGTGGCCTAAGAATCAACTTGGTTGCCTGTACTTTCATCATTTTGAAGGCAATATTTAAGAATTTAATTTAAAAAAACCAAGAGAACACCAAGCGTTCTCCTTTCCTCTAAATGTTGCTGTTTAATTAATTTAAGATCCTTGTATTACATATGGGAAAGCAAAAAAGAAATTGAAATTGAATTAACGATATCAAATTGAACTTTTGAAGGGAGAAATAAATTTTTGGAGGTCTAAGCATAACCAAGTCGACACGCAACAGATCAGCGTTCACGACAATAACCAGAACGCTTTTTCTACTTACCCCATCGAGCACCGCAAAACGTACTGCCCATTTCCTAAAAAGGCTCTCCACACAACATTTCATCTTAACAAAAACCCGGAGAAGTCACAGCCTCCGTCTCTTACCATAATGTAGCCAACAATGTATAAAAAGGTCCGGGTCCCGCGCAATATTGTCACAGACTAATGATATATGGGGTGAACCTTTCAAAGTCCGCACCTGTGGACGGAACGCTGTCCATAGGGGTGCGGTGAATTTGCGATAGGGGTGCAATGAAAAATTTAATTAAAAACTGGATGTACGCATATTTTTTCGGAGCAGATGAAATGTTTCACGGATTGCCGTTAATTGCTAGGCTTCGTTAACGTTTCGTGTATGACATAAACAAAAGCTGTTGCTTTTGCATACCAATATTTTGAATGAATGAATTAAAAAACTTTATTTGGCACAAACACATTTTAAGCCATACCTTGATATAAACCAGATTTTATTTAATTTAAATCATCATCATCATCATCAGCTCATTTATGTCCCCACTGCTGGGGCACGAGCCTTCCCTATGGATGCATAGGGAGAACGGGCCATGAACCACCACGCGGACCCAGTGCGGATTGGTGGTTGTTAACGACTGCTAATGCAGCCGGGACCAACGGCTTAACGTGCCTTCCGAAGCACGGAGGAGCTCGAGATGATACATTTTTGGTCACCCATCCGATGACCGGCCTTTGCGAAAGTTGCTTAACCTCAGCACTCGCAGACCGGGCGCGTTAACCATTGCGCCATCGAGCTCCTCTAACTAAACTAAATTCAAATGTACAATACAAATTATAGCCACATATATGTATTACAAAACAATGAATAAATCTGGATTGCAATTCAAAAACATTCAGAAAAATATTAAGATTAAGCTATTGATCACCGAAAATTGCAATAGAAAAGCACATCTGATTTATACATAAATAAACATGATAGGTACGCAATTTAATCCTAAGAGTAATATTCTAAGAAATATAGCTAAAGGTAGACAACCAGTGGATGTGGCCTATATACGAGTATATTTATATATATATATTTATCCGTATACCATGATGGCTTAAAAAAAATTAAGTTCATATAGATATAATAAAAATTCTGCGTGGTGGTTTATGGCCCGTTCTCCCTATCCATCCATAGGGAAGGTTCGTGCCCCAGCAGTGGGGACATAAAAATGAGCTGATGATGATGATGATGATGATCGTATTATAATTTTGTATGTTATGGAGGAGTTTAGCAAATAAATGTAAATAAAATAAATAAATAAATGTTTCCCACACTTACACCAATTATCTAGCCCCAACAAGAGCTTCCTTAAGAAACTCGATAAAATGGTTAACTAGACAACGGATAAACATACTTAATATACTTAAATACATACTATACATAGGAAACACCCAGACCCGAAACAATTTAAAAAAACAGGTATTTCTAAATTGACCCGACCGGGGATCGAACCCGGGACCTCAGAGACGGCGACACCATGAAAACCGGTGTGCAAGCCACTCGACCAAGGAGGTCGTCAATTTAGTAGTTTAGTAACATACAATACGTGTGTATGTTACTTAGAGCGATTTTGATTAAATCTTTGTGTGTTTGAGTGGGACCCCGGATGGTCTCGATTCACAATTGGACCTGGTAACTGCAATAGGGGTTCTAGAAATTTTAAAAACTATCATGGCGGGCCACTAGTGAGCTGAAATGTTGTATACATGTTTAGTTTGGAGCACAATGCATGGTTAAAATTGTGTAATAGTAAAAGTTTTAAAGTAAAAGTTTATTTTTTAACGCATTTAAATAAAAGCTTGTTTTTAAAAAAGGTTTTTTATCTGTCATACTGAGGTGTCATGCAAGTGCTTGTAAAGTTTATATTGTTCTGTCATGAGTCTAAATAAAAAATAAAGATTTGACAATAGTCCAACGAAACATCTTTGACACACCCCTGTCGGGTTTCCTGGATTGGCCGCGTAACAAACGATCTTCGCACGTCACCTTTTAAGGGTTGCAAGTTAAATTCTATTCTGTGGCAAGTATTTTTGGGATTTTTAGACCCACCTTGTCGAGTAAATAGTCGGGTGATACTAAATGTTAAGAACATTCTTGGTGTTTAAGTATTTCTGGTTTTAACCTACGTCATTCATTACTCTTGACGTAATTAGGAATTTTAAATTTGAAACAAATGAAAGGGAACTTTTTAAATGTTACTGAGCCAAGCATTACAGCGAGTACGCGCCTGATTTCAACACCAAAGTATTACGTGTACATTACCTACTCTGTAGACTCAGTTCTTATGCCTCAGTGTTCTTCGATTACACTGAAATTAGTACGCTTGAAACCAGAACGCCAAACAATGCTTTTTGGTGGCAGAATTGGTATGATCGACATCCAGTAGTTTTTGGCAGAATCATCATTTCAGCCCGGAGATATCCACTGCTGAGTATGGGCCGCCTTTCGTATCTGCCGCTCATCTCTGTCCCAAGCCATACGCATCTATGGCTTTACCGCTATCCTGGGAATGTCGTCAGTCCACCTTGCTATCGGACGACCAACGCTTCTATGTCCAAGTCTTGGCCGCCAGAATGATACCTCCAGGCAATTCTACGATGTTCCTGTGTTTTGAATTTGTATGCGTGATGTATTGTACCAAATAAAGATTTTTTCTATTTCTATTTATTTCAATATTTACATAATGAATACACAATCTTCGCACAGGAGATCACGATAGAAAGATAATTTTTTTCTATCATGTCTTTGCAGTTCCATTTTTGGTAGTGTTCTTTGTCGCACCACCAAACAATGGAACGCTCTCACAGTATACGTTTTTCTTCCTTCCTACAGTATAAGGTGTGAAGAAGCAACTTGCGGGTCGGCAAGGTGACGAAGGCTAATTAGGCACAATCTTGCTTAACATCCTATAACCTTACCTATAACCTTGCTATAACAAAATACTACTGGAAGACGACATTCTCGGCTTTTGTAATTTGTCTTCAAATCAAGTTTGTGATAGGATCTCCTCCCCCTTCCCAATTCCTGCTTCCTCCTCAAGATCCAACTCCTTCCTCAAGACCGGCAACGCATCTACGATTACTTTGGTTTTGCTTTACTTTGTCTATGGGCGGCGGCGATTACTTTCCATCAGGTGACCCGCCTGCTCGTTTGCCTCCTTTTAATATAAAAAAAAGATAAAAACTTTGGTTACAATTACTCATCCTGCTAAAGTAGAAATCTAGGAAAGATTTGAGCTAAACCGAAAAGAATTCTGGACTTAAATATATCCTTAATAAGATATGCTAGTGATCCCTTTCGTATCTCAGTGTTGGAGATACGCCAACTAGAGCTAGTAACCCGTCAATGTCTTGAGAGCTCAAGTGGTAGACTTTGTGTATATTTAATTGAGTTTATTTAATAGGCTTTTCTGTTTTATCAAATTTTTATATCACAAGTGTTACCCCGGACGACAATGATAGTGTGAGATAATGATAAGACCAAAACTTGTTGAAAGGCTTACTTTGTTCTAAATTTTTGTTTTAATTGTAAACAGAAAAAGTGTAAACTAATTAAGTTTTCACGAGTGGAATTCGAAAAAGCAGTTCTCTGGTTTACAATCTGACAATATTGATGGAGTACCAGCAAATGAAAATGAATCGTATTGACATTCATCCGATTCCCTCGCATTGGATAGTGGATAGGTTTGCAGAGCTAATTTCTAAAGTGTACATAGTGCCCAAT
Organism: Eudonia mercurella; assembly: GCA_963082485.1. Taxonomy (NCBI): domain Eukaryota; kingdom Metazoa; phylum Arthropoda; class Insecta; order Lepidoptera; family Crambidae; genus Eudonia; species Eudonia mercurella. The sequence continues at coordinate 2,873,188 of OY720037.1, forward strand.
AACATCTTAACAGATTTCATGTAAACATTAAATATTGCTATCTTAGTATTTTTTTTTAATAAAAGTTTTCACTCTTAAACTTTTTTGCAAGGCTCGAAGAGTTCCAAATCATGTCTTTGAGTTGGCTTACTTAATTTAACATTTTCACTGTTTTCTAATACTTAAACTTTTATTTTCACACAAAAAATACTAACTAGATACTAACTAATACAGAGACAAAGTACAAAATAGACGGTCTCATTGCTAACAAGTCATCTCTTTCAGGCAACCTTGGGTGATATAAAAATAATAAAATAAAGAAGATAAAAACGGGTGCAAGTAAACAATATTATGATGTCTAATTTCAGATCTGTTGCTTCATGTCTTCAACTCAAATGCGGAATGTAAATTCAACCAAAGTATCGTGTAAAGATAGTGTTCCTTCGGCGTAGGCAGTGCAGTCGGGAAGGTTCTATTTTGGCTTTGGAGGCGCGCCAACTGATACAGTATCACGATTCTGCCTCATTCAGGGATCGAGGGAGTCCTGCAGTATGTTGGCTTGCTATATTTTTGGGGTACTGCGTCCCAGAAAAATGTTGGGAACCCAATCTCAATGTCGGAGTCAAAATTTTTTATTCAAATAAACTTACGAAAAGTGTTTTTGAATCGTCCATATATTTTTTACCTACCACCCATTCAGGACGTCTATTTTTAGCTGTAGAGAAGAATGGGCGCAAGAAACTCCACAGCTTTAATAGAAGTAACGACATTTAAAAAAGTATCGCGTTACCAAAATCATTACAATATTTACAATTAAAAACTTTTTAAACAATATTTAAACAATATTTTCATAAAACTTCAAACTCGTTTTTTTTAAATCTCTTACCTGATGTAAGGTGATGTTATTTGATGATAAGGCCAATGGTAGAGACGCACTTCAAGGGATCCTACTGAGGAAGCTACTGAGGCAGCGGCTATCTTATCTCTACCGGAACACAACAATGCTACAAACATTGATGTTATGGCGTGATTAGATAAGACGGTTGTAGCTAGCCAGGCATACAAACAAGTCCTACTACCAACTAAACCCAGTACACAAACAAGTACCCCATACTGGGAATCGAACCTGGGACATCTGGGTTTGCGACCGGTGGTCTTAACCCCTAGAATTGTTATAAAAAGACCGCTAAATAGCAGTGTCATTTTTTTTAAATATTTCTAGAGCTCCGGTTATGAACTAGGTAGCTACATTTAAGGAAACTTCATACAAATTATACACTTACCTGATTTTATGATTAAAACTCCCACAATAATTTCTTCAAACACCAGACTATAGACGATTAAATAACCCACTGATGCTGGGCCGTCTATAATGATGACGAATCAATCGCTCTAGCACAATAATTCCAATATAAGTAATTTTGTATTTATATCGAAAATGAAAACAGCACGTCATAAATACAACTGCCTTACAATGCTAGCTTACAATGCTTGAGGAGCTGGACGGCGCAGTAGTTAACGCGCCCAGTCTGCGATTATTGACGTTAAGCCACTTTCGCAATGGCCGGTTATCGGATGGGTGACCAAAAATGTATCATCTCGAGCTCCTCCGTGCTTCGGCACGTAAAGCCGGGAGGCTGCAGTAGCAGTCGTTAACAACCACCGCACCGCACTGGGCCCGCGTGGTGGTTTATGGCCCGTTCTCCCTATCCATCCAAAGGGAATGCTCGTGCCCCAGCAGTGGGGACATTATGAGCTGGTGATGTACAATGCTAGCTAATAACGTATAACAAGTACAATTGGAAAACAGTGTTAAAACAATAGGGCAAAGTCATCATAAAAATAAAAAATGCTTTGTATGATGTTACCGCATTGACACCTTCCTCTTAACGCAAGCTAATAAACTATTAAAACAAGCATTTTGCATTTAACTAAGAAATCAATGTCTTCACAAAGGTCGTGGGTTCAAGTACCACTCAGTGCACCGATCCGATCCGAACCCCTCGGAGAATCAAGTAGACACGCACTAGTACGTGATGCCTCCGAAGGTGATTCGTTTCACACGGCTTGAGGAACCCTTTGAGTTTCTCGCCGCCCCCAAAAAAGCCCGGTGAAGCTGAAAATGCAGTCTAAGGCAATCGTCAAACTTTCTCCAAAAAAAACTCGGTGTAGCTTTCTTTTAGTGTTCATCAATATTAGTAAATTATCATTCCAAAACATGTAGGATGTCTACATTTTCATGCTCCAAGAGCGTTCTCCCCTCTAACTCGCATAGGTACTAAACTTCAAAAAGAAAATAACACAGTGATGCCAGTTACAGAGAAAATAGGCTAAAAGCACCGATAGTGCGAAGCCATCATAAAAATAAAAAATGCTTCGTGTGACGTTACCGAATTGACACTGCAGTCCTGCGAAGCTGGCGCTGTGCCAAGCAACAGTGCCCTAAGCTTGGCTGTTTAAAGTCGCATTGCAAAGTAAACTTAGCTACTTAAAGCGAAAACTTAGTTTCGCTTGCATGTTGATCTTAATTTTTGTAATCGAAATTTATGGATAGTTTAATGCTCTGATACCGTTTTCTGCGTAAGGAGCTGCTGGTTGGCGCGTTTGCGTAGCAATTTTAAAAGTTAAGCAACTTAGTAATGCTGGTAAGGATGGGTGACCAAAGAAAATATCTGGGCTTTGGAAAGCAAGTCAAGCTGTTTTGTTATTAATTTTTGTCATAAAAATTAAAACGCGAAATACAGAAACTATTTAAAACTGATGCTATCTCCTTTTTGTTAACAAAGTTAGAAAGACCGGCATCATTATTTTTAAACCACGTTTAATTTAGTCCTACCTTCATCCTTAATTGTTTTAATCTCATAGGTCTTTACTATAAAGTAAATAGAAAAAAAAGGAAAATATTTATTAGGAAAAATTGGACTTTCTTAACCTTTCAAACTCCGAACAAAACCCTGCGAAGATGACGTAATTCGCAAAATGGCGATTTGGCAAAAAAAATATTTGACATTGAAAAATAAAATTGAAAACGCACAGAAAATAAAGTTATTGGGTATTTAGAGTGTAGCAAATTTATCCTTGTTTGTTTATGGCTAAACTTCTTCATACAAAAGTAGGCTCTAAATACGATATTTAAATTCAAATGTCTAGTGTGGCGCCGCGTGCAATTTTGTACGCTTGGGGTTTGACGGAATTTCTGCGCGTGCAATTATGCATGCATAGAGCTTGAGTGGTCATTTCTGTTTATCAGGGAAAATGACAGAATCAGGTTGTTAACACACATTTCTGGACATTTCAAAACAGCAGAATCGGGGCCCAGTAGTCATGACCTCACGGTAAAACGTTAACCTGACATTGTTCCATGAAATATCATCCTTGACATTATTGCGAAGGTTCGGACAAAGTTAGATTTCGGACGAGTGGAGGCATATGCGAAGGGGACATATATTATATTTGTTGTGATTGAAATGTGGGGTCGGACCGAGCCGTGGCCCGTGGCCCCAAACGACACTTTGTGAAATAAGAACTAAATTGAGAGATAACTATAGAAAGACGATGAGAAGCTTTCATAACTATTATCAACATCACTTAACATTATCTATATATATATAAATCGATTGCTATCCGTATGTCTGGCTAAAACTCGATGTCTAGACCGATTTTACTAATTTTGATTTTGAAATATTTCTGGAAATTTAATGAAGAAACCTTCACGGTGAGAAACATAAATAATAAGTAACGGAAAATACTAAAAACGACAATTTAATTTTCCAATACAAAATTATTTGTTTGTTTTATTGTCATGGAAACTGACAAAGCGGTACGAAGTCTGCCGCGCCGGGTCAACAAAATGTTCCTAGCTGTAAAACATTTGATGTCTTTTGTCACTTTTTTATTTTCCCTTTAGTTGATGGCTTCGTGCGATTAACACATTTAGCCAGTGTCAAAGTAACAATATTTCTTTCCTGTATGATGATGATGAATAATAATATAAATGAGAAATAATATACCCCCAACCCCTCAAGTATCTCAGTAAAGATGTGGCTTACTAAGTCCTCGGGCGGACTTCTTGAGAGAATTTGAAAGTGACGAAGTCCGCCGGGTCAGCTAGTCTAAGATAAAAACTAGTAATACCCATTTTTTTTTAATTGCCTTATAAGACAACTGTTGACCTCGATCTCGCCTGATGGTGAGCGTTATAGCGTGCGAGTTTCATAGATATATACACACTATATATCAAACATTGTTTCTACGAGAGTATGCCGCTGTATTAATATGTGTAGACGAGGGTGGTACTTACTAGCTGACTCTGCTGCTTGGGAGGGACGATTCGGCCCTGTTTGAATTATGGCTCAGCTTTCGGGGACACGAAAGTCATGTTAGGGTTAAGGGCCAGCTACTAAATAGATACAAGTTTGGATAGGAATTTCGTTATGTGTGCAGCACCAAGGCCGTTCCACCATCCATCCATGAATTTAACTGACAAAACAAATAGTTAGCACCTATGATTCTAATTGTAAAAGGTATACCTAATAGTTATTATAGAGACGTGAAACCCAAGCTTCAAGCTATATCAGCTTTCAATTTCTCTTACTGTACTTCCACTATTAATCCAACCGAGAATTCGACTAAGCTCTCGAATGATCGCATCTACGGTGTTCAATTTACCAATTCGTACGTGCCTCAGAAACTAGAGAAGCCATATTATCCAATCCCGACAATATCTTATAACGTTTCTATATCAGCATTCCAAATGCATCAAAAAATGACGTGTAACAGCACAGTCTTCCCGAAGGAACCAGAACTGATGTGAATCTAATATTTTGCCAAAGATATAGAGTTGAAAACTTGAAATATATTACTGGAAATGGCTGTATGACTGGTCAAAACGGATTGTTTGGTTTTCGATTGGTCTTTGATCGCCTCTACAGCATCATCGTATTTTTGAAAGTAATGCAAGTATTGGAATGGACACAACTTAGTAGTATTATTGAACAGAAATATTTATAGCTTATTGGTTTTGTGAATGATGAGAAATTCATTGAGTTAATGACAATTGAAACCAACGGTAAATTGACAATCATTCAGTAAAATCTGTAATCAGTTATGACTTACTATAGTATTATTTATAATCTGAACATTTTTGTTACAAATTTTGAAATTACTTTCTTTATTTTCCAACTTAAGTTTATCAATGATTTTTATCCTTAATCCTACTACTACTGTCTTATTTTTTTTTTAATTTTAAAGGGCAATAGGAACTTGAGATAGGAATCATGTTGAACTAGCTATTTAGATTTAGCTAAAGCTTACTTACAACTGCTTTATCTTACTATTAAGGCGTAAGTATTTCTCGAAATTTATTCGACAGGATCTCGCAAAAATTTTGATCCGTGCCGCTCCTAGCCTCTCTATAACTGTAGTTTCTGCATGACAAACTTAATGTTATCTCCCAATAGTCTTTGTTAGCATGTAATAGAGGCGCTATTGGCTTGCATCAGTTCGCTCTAACGTTGCATTGTGTCGGTGAAGCTGCAGCAACGTCCTTGGATGTATTGAATTACAATAAGGTTTATGTCAATTCGGTGTAGCGCGTTATTGTCTGAGGCAAAATGATTCTGTCGTTGAGACAATGTGATGTATTGCGTCACCATTTATTTGACGTATTCAGGTATTACTGGATATTAAGGTATTATTGGAGTCGTGCTTTGGAAGGCACGTAAAGCCGTTGGTCCCAGCTGCGTTAGCAATCGTTAACAATCCACCGCATTGGGCGTGCGTGGTGGTTTATGATCCGTTCTCTCTGTGGTATTTCCATCTATAGGGAGGGTCGAGCCCCAGCAGTGGGGACATGAAAATGAGCTCGTGATGATGATGACTGGAGCTGTGTAAAGGTGTAAAGTAAACCAAGTATTTACACACACAGAAGTCATTGACTTAAAATCGTGTCGTGTTAATTTCGTTCATTACAATGTCATTTCTTACTTTGATTAATTTAAATCTTTATTTATTTGTCCCTTACACGTTAGTGTACTTTGTAAGTTGTTGTACACACTGCACTCGCCCGCGAGTTTCAAGGTTTTTTTTATATATTAGAAGGAGGCAAACGAGCAGGCGGGTCACCTGATGGGAAGCAATCACCGCCGCCCATGGAAACCCGCAAGACCAGAGGAGTCGCAGATGCGTTGCAGGCCTTTAAGGAAGAAATAGGCTCGTTTCTTGAAGATCCCTAAGTCATAATGGTAAGGATATACCGCCGCTGAGAGCTGGTTCCACAGCACTGTAGTTCGTGGTAAAAAATTAAAGTGTCTAGTATGAGTTTTGGTTATGTGAGTATCTTGAAACATGTCCCTTAATCGGCTCTTACGATATGCACGGGAAATAAGCTGTTGATACATTTTATTCACGTCACAGATCAGCACAGGATTGTTCTTTGGGATTGGGAGTTGTTTTTATTTCATGAGTATAATTCCTTGCTTAAGATAAACAACGACTTAGAACCCACGTCGGATACTCGTACTATACAACGTGTGACAGAAAGGTGTGGTAAAAATGAAAAGATCAAAAGTGTATCCTTTCCAGATCTTGTATGCAGAGTTACTAAGACATATTTATAAACATTAATTAGTTATGCAATTTTTAAATAAGTATTTGTGACGTCACATCAAAATAAACAAGTCACAGCCTAGGGAATCTCTGTGTACTAACATTTATGATCACTGCTGCTGGCTTATGCGCGCCTGACTCGCATGACTTCACTTATATATTTAATTTACAATTACATGACAAATTAAAGTTTTTTTTCAATACAAGACTACATTACATACATGTTCTGATCCCAAGGTAAGTAGCTAAAGCACTCGTTTTATGGAAAACAAAAAACCGGCCAAGTGCGAGTCGGACTCGCGCACGAAGGGTTCCGTACTTTATGACGTATTAAAAAAAACTACTTACTAGATCTCGTTCAAACCAATTTTCGGTGGAAGTTTGCATGGCAATGTACATCATATACTTAGTTTTTTTTTCTATTTTTGTGTACGGACAGACAGACATGACGAATCCATAAGGGTTCCGTTTTTTGCCATTTGGCTAGGGAACCCTAAAAATTACGGTACCACAACCACCCCAGCCTTGACACGATATCGAAAACTTCGTTTTCGACATTGACCTGACCGGGGTCATTCCCGGGACCTCAGAGTTAGCGCAGCCCAAAGTCTGCAAGTCACTCGGCTATAGAAGTCATCGTTCGATTTGGAGTTAACTTAGTAAGAACTCATACAAGATTTAGATCGGATACACTTCGGATCTTTTTATTTTTACTACATCTTTATCATACCGAAGGTACTGCACACACAATGTATTAACCCAGTTAAGCAAAATAAATATTGCCCGGCCCGTGGTGGCTCGCACGTTGCATGAGCCGCCACGCTAATGGGTAAACAAAATGGCTGCGGAGAGACGCAGGTTCGAGGCATGCCTCGAGTAATTAGTATGCCAGCTGAGCAAATATGATAAGGCTTGTAAATTTTCTTCGTGTAAAAGTGTGAACAAAAAAAAAGACTTTTTTGGTGCGTGTTTTTTATTGGTTCGACGAATTGAGATTTCTAATTTTCCTTACGGGCTTGCGGCAGGCTTATTAACGAAAAAAGCAACCGGTTGCTGATTGCACAATGGCAACGTGACTGCTACTAGTTGCGGTTGCTACAATCGGTCGGTTTAATTTAGAGCGCCGTCATGAACTTTAGTCAATCGCCTTGTGACGCTATAAATAAATAATAAATAAATTATAAACTTTCCTACACTCACACCAATTATCTAGCCCAAGAGAAGCTTCGTTATGAAAGCGAAGAATGAAGCGTCGTTAAATGGTTACTAGACAACAGATAAACGTACTTAATAAAAGACAATATTGATATGTTAGCGGAGCCTTTAAGCAGGTTCTTTAATACATGCATTGAAGAAGGAGTCTTCCCTGACCAATTCAAGATTGCAAAAGTTGTGCCAATACATAAAAAAGGCTCTAAGTTGGATCCCAAAAATTACAGACCGATATCCTTACTAATAACGAAATCAAAGATCCTTGAAAAAATTATTAAAGCGAGATTGGTCGCTCATCTTGGTAAAAACGGAATTCTCCATAGGAATCAATTTGGTTATCGTAATATGGTTGGCACACAGGATGCAATATTCACATTGCTTAATGACGTCTCAGATAAAATTAATGCAAACTTAAGGGTAGCTGCGGTTTTCCTCGATTTGAGCTCAGCGTTTGATACAATCAATCACGAATTGCTCTTAAAAAAGCTGGAGTTTTATGGTGTTCGAGGAAAAGCACTGAAGTTACTCCAGTCATATTTACGAAATAGAAAAATGTTTGTAGAAATCAAAACTATAAATGAAAGCATGTGTGAAATTGTAACCCGGTCAAAATTAGCTGATATTAAAGTAGGTGTGCCACAAGGATCCATATTGGGACCTATACTATTTATAATCTTCATAAATGATTTGATTAGTTATGTCACAAAAGCTCATAAATCTGTGGAACTAATACTCTTCGCAGATGACACCAATGCAATAATTTCTGATAAAAGCTTAATAGGCTTAGAAACAACAGTAAATCAAATATTACTAACAATGGAAAGTTGGTTTACTGTAAATGGTTTATCAATCAACAGCCTAAAAACGAATGTCATGTTGTTCAAAACCCACTGTAGGGATTACAGTAACTTAAATATTAAACTGAATGATGACACTGTACAATCAGTAAAGTCTTCAAAGTTTTTGGGAGTCAAGTTTGATGATCAACTAAAGTGGAAGGAAGAATTAGAAGACATAGAAAGTAAGATCAGTTCGGCCTGCTATGTTCTACGAAGTTTTAGAGATGAAGCAGATATAAAGCATCTGAAACTAGTATACTATGCTTTAGTAGAATCAAGGTTGCGTTATAGCATATGTTGCTGGGGCAGAAGTTATGACTGCAATGTTAATAAGGCTTTCATTCTACAAAAAAGGGCGATCAGGACAATGGTACGCATATCCCAACAAGAGTCTTGTCGAGAGCATTTTAAGAAATTGGGAATATTAACTGTTCCTGGTCTATATATTCTAGTGATATTAACTCATTTTGCTAAAACTATAACAGAATACGAGACTAATAAGGAAAAAGACATTAGAGTTGCCACAAGAAGACAGGGTCTTAATCAGAAAATCGTTCCTAGAATAAATATAGTCAAGCATTGTCCCAAATATCAGTCAATACTTTTATTCAATAAACTGCCAAATGAGTTGAAAGGTGTAGTGTACGAGTCAAATTTCAAAAATAAGCTAAAAACATACTTGTTGAAGAAATGCTTCTATTCCATCAATGACTTTTTAAATAGCAAGTAATTTTTTTTGACTGGTTTTCCTTGGAATATTGTTATGACTGTGAAATGTCGGTACTTTGAATTACTGTATACCTAGATAACAAACAATGTAAATGATGTTATATTTAAGTAAGAGAATGACTCAATTTATTTATCTTGATTATTGGACCATCACTTATTTTTTACCTTCTATTTTAATAATATGTATATAGATTCATCAATTGTTATACTTTCGACACAATGAATATTGTTAAGAAATAAATAAACTTGAAACTTGAAACTAAAATACTTAAATAGATACTTAATATACATAGAAAACACCCAGACCCGAGACAATTTAGAAAAACAATAATTTCTAAATTGACCCGACCGGGGATCGAACCCGGGACCTCAGAGATGGCAACACCATGAAAACTGGTGTACAAACCACTCGACCAAGGAGGTCGTCATCGCAGCGTCCTACGTTTCGTAATACGAATATGTGTTTTTCTAGGGATAAAATGCAAAGGTAAGAATCCCGTTAATAATTATTCTATTGCAAGTGACATGATAGTTTAAATAGTTATATTTTCACAATTGCTACTTTCACTTAAAGATCGAGAATAAGCCTGCGGTTCCTTTATACACATTGGAAAGTGGTTTTTTAAACTGTATTAGTCAATTCTTTATTTAAAAAAACTCTCCTTAACTTACATATTTTCTTACTTCTACTTTTGCTCCAGAGATCTGGAAAATACTTTTAAAAAGCGACCGACGGTTCAAAGTTTACTATGAAACGTCTGTTTTTTTAAATGTTGTGCTATGATTAACCTCTTTGTATTTTCTTCAAGTATAAATATAGAACTTATCACATTTTTACAAAAACACAAATGTTGAAAAAACTTCCACGAGCAGGATTTGAACTTGCACCCTTCTGACATACCGGGTCAGGTGCTCTTCCAATTGAGCTATTGTGGTTCTAACCAGCCCGCCGAAATTATTCAACACTTTTTACTTTGAAAGCCAAAGGCGCCCATTCAATGTTAACGACTACCGTCACTAACATCCGATCATAACATTTTTACAAATATTAAAGATCAGTTAAGAAGTAGGCAAGCAAGTAAAAAGTGTTGAATAATTTCGGCGGGCAGGTTACACCCACGATAGCTCAATTGGAAGAGCACCTGACCCGGTATGTCAGAAGGGTGCAGGTTCAAATCCTGCTCGTGGAAATTTTTTAACAATTGTGTTTTTGTAATTTCTTCAACAAAATTTGCGTTAAAAGTTGTTTGAACATTTTATCACATTTTTTTCAAACATCACAAAGTATACCTACACCTAGTAATTAATTATTGGTTTTATAAATAATATTATTTTGTCCATGGTATTAGTATTTTGATTTAGGACTTTTTTGTTAATTATACTCCTCGCTAGAAATTCAACCCGGCCAAATTATGTAACCTCTTACTGAAGTACAGATAGGTAGTACTTACTCTTCTTCAATACTGCAATACGTTCGTGCGTAGCTTCAGTCTTGACTTGAGTTAAGAGCGAGTACAATATGGAAACAAATATGCGTTCGTAAAAGTATTTAAAAAAAATATAGCGGAATTTTGACTTACATCTTCTGACTTACCGGGTCAGAGCCTTGACAAGTGGCATAATGCTATTAGGTAGAATAGAAATGAAATAGAATGATATACGTATAGCATTGAGAAAAGCCAATCAAACGCCATTTATACGTATCGGGTGCACTACCAATTTTGATTTCGTGGCTCTGTCTGACCCGGGAAAAACTTCTCTACGCGTCTCTTTTCACAACTGCAATAATACTGCTTTAAGAGCCCATGGTAAGGTTCCAGCTCCGTGTCTCTTTTTGACTTTTAAATACACTTTATGTAATCGGTAACACAATAATGAATTTAACTCAATCATAGACTGGTGTAACCGGTGTAACCTACTCTATGGTAATTTCAAAATATTGACCTTGAGCTACTGATAACCTAAAAATAATTTATGGGCGATAATAGGCATCAAAGCCAAAGTCAAGTCAAAGTCAAATATTTTTTATTCAAATAAACTTTAGAAAAGTGTTTTTGAATGGTCCAAACATTTTTTTATCTACTACCCATTCAGGACGTCTATTTTTTAGCTGTGGAGAAGAATGGGCGCAAAAACTCCACAGCTTTTATATAAATACTTAACAACATGTACAATTATATGCCGTTACCAAGTTATACAAGTTTAAAATTACTTAACAATATTTTAAATTAGAAATACCTGTTGGAGTGATTGCAGCATTTTAAACCCATGCTGTTTTGTCTTCAATGTAATCAGACACTATATAATAACATCATAAATACATCGTGCTCCGAAATCCATCCAGCCAGCCTACTTGCTATTAAGTTGTTATGTGAGTGGCTGGCTGACAACATTTCTTCCATGCAGCGTGAGGCTACGACCCCAATGCGGGTCGTGTTCCGAGCGCGAGAGTTCGAGGCATGCCTCGACTAATTAATTCTCTCAACTCGGGAATTTCCGTCATGTGTTGCGATGCCTTAATAGGATTTTTTTAAGTCTACGCTTGTTTTAAAAGTAGAACGGAATGGATGGGTGTATTCCATTATTTCAATGGAAATTCAAAATGTAAATTGTGGGACAAGCGTTTTTTCCTAATTATATTCCATTATTTCCATGACGACAGATCGCAATGTTTTTTAAACACACTGTATGAAATACCCATGAACAAAAAAGTTTTATCACTAAAGAGATCGTAATGTTCATACCTACTGGCTGGCAGTAATTTTCCAAATCACAAAAGCCAAACACTTCATTTCTTTTGTATCATGATTCATGACGTCCCTAGTGCAATAAAACAGTGTGTCACCAATATTTAATTAGAGTAAAAAAATTACTAACAGGTAAATGATTATGCAATAGAAATATTCCAATTCAATAATTAAATTATACCTGATCTTTCAATCGTCAGTTAAATTTATTCATTTAATAATTTGACATAATGACAGATTCTCTTTAGAAAATATGTCACAATGACAATCTTATTATTTGGATAAGGCTGCCTGTCCATTGAAGCGGAGAAATATTAACCAATAGGATTGTACACTGGAGCGGAGCGGAGAGTTGTGTGCACGTCGACTTAAAAACCGCGCGCGACGTTCGCCACGCGAAACCGCAATGGAAATAGTGGGTCAAACGATCCCAGTATTTCTATCAATGGAAATACAAAATGGAAATAGTGGGATGGGTTGAATAAAGGGTGGAATAATGGGTTGGGCTTAAGTCCATTCCGGTTTTACTTCTATCTCATTTTTGCTACACATACGAAGAGAAAGTTTAATTTTTACAGTTGAATCGGGAGTTTATAATGCAACAACTTACCAAAATTCAAAAAGTGTCCTTCTGCGATTCACACCGTGGTGCGAACCAGTCGTGGTGTGAATCGATGAAGTACCCCCAAAAAAACTAAAATTTCTAAGATTTTATCGTAACTGATGTTAAACGGAGCTCGATCGTTATTGCGCTCAGTCTGCGATTGATGATGTCAAGCAACTGTCGCAAAAGCCGATCATTTGTTGGGTGACCAAAAGTTTGCCATTTACAAGCTCTTCCGTGCTTCTGAAGGCACGTAAAGTCGTTGGTCCCGGCTGCATTAGTAGTCGTTATCAACCACCAATCCGCACTGGGCTTGTGCGGTGGTTCCCTGTGGTAACTCCATCCATAGGGAAAGGTGGTGCCCCAGCAGTGAGGACATAAAATGAGCTGATGATGGTGTCAAGAGTTAAGTATGATGGATAATATTACCAACACAAGAGAAGGCATAGTACATAATAAAAAAAATTACAACTGCGTTGTCCAATTTTGCCCAAATTTTTAGTTTGACTGCAACATTTACTAATTTTAACGCGTGAACTGAGTTCGGAACAATGTTGGCCCGGCTTGTATATAGAATTACATTGTAATTAGTTAAGAAAAGGCGCTCATTTTATTTCGTAGCATCCCCAGGGACTCTTCCAGACTATCCCTACTCTCCCACATAATACGCGAGCGTGTTTTGTCGCCCCATATACTGTTATAATGGTTTGATAAAGTGTATTTCATGTTACGGTTAAAGTTGCAAATACGACATTTTCAAGGTTACCAGTTTAGACTTTAAGATGAGAAAATTAGATGTTTAGACTAGTTTTATCAAGATAAAATTTTATTAGAAAAAAACAACCAGTCTAGGAAGCTCGAGTGATACCGCTAGCTTACAGCGTAAATCACAGAGTACTGGAAAAATTCAACCAGTCTTCTGGGGTCTCAGTAGCTCAGCGGTCAGAGTATTGGACCGGTAATCTAAGGGTCGTGGGTTCGATTCCTACTAGAGTTTAATGAAACTGGTAAATTTTTTCTAGGAAAATTTTATCTTGTAAAAATAAGTTTTAAATATTTACTATTTAGCTAAAATCTTATAATTCTCGATCTTTAATTTGATGCTAAGGTTTTACTTCAAATAAGTTTGTCCTTATTAATAAACCTTTTTAATAATATAACTACGAACGAAATACTTAAAAAAATAATGGCCAGAACTTTTTTTTTACATAAATATTTATAAAACTTATGTTTATAATCTAGTAAAACAAGACGTCTTTTATGCCGTTTGAGTCCCTAATTACTTCAATTTGAAGAGTTGGGCACTTTAACTTGTTTGCTAAATAGACTTTGTAAATTAATTCTAATTATCTTGTGAAATGAAAGACTCGTCAGTCTTTACAGGTTGACTTTTTATCACCGTCCAAACCTTCTGAGATGACTCCCGTGATACAAACGAACAACTCTTACTATTGGACCAACTCCCTAACTCGAAAATAAAATTCAGCTATTCCATACATTTTGGTCGAATGAATATTGATGTTTTGTATGGAACAGCTGAATATTATTTTCGAGTTAGGGAGTTGGTCCAATAGTAAGAGTTGTTCGTTTGTATCACGGGAGTCATCGCAGAAGATTTGGACGGTGATAAAAAAGTGACCCTGTATAAAAGTGATGTAATTTTTGTTTATGGTATTATAAATTTAAAGCAATAACTTTTAGACATATAATTATAAAGTTACAATGATGTGTTTGATTAAACAAAGAGTTGTCAACATTGATCTGTTTCTATGGTTTCTATATCCTAACTGTCAATCTTGAATCTACATTGAATTGGATTATTGGGTTGCAACTGTAAAATGTAAATAGCCCATGACTGTCCCACTGCTGGACTCTATCATTTAAAATCAAGTGATCACTACAATTGATGGGTAATGGCTTAATCACCACGCTTGCCAAATGCGGGTTGATGATTACAAACCCGGGCTATGCATCGAAATATTCGAAATAAACTTTGTCCGTCCTGGGAATCGAACCCGGAACCAAAGGGTATCTTGGTGACCGAATGGTTTTTTCAATCGGCCACCGAGGTCGATTATGCTAGGGTACGTTGCGGGAGTGGTAGAGAAGGGATGGTACTAGATTAAACCTCTTTACCCCTCTAAGAGTTTGAGTAGCTGGAGGAAGGAAGAAAAGGAGAGTCCCACATAGCCCGGGGTCGTCCATAGCCTCGGTGTATGTGCAAAACTTTTTACCTCGTTACCTATACAACGAAAGGTGTGGTCAAAATTAAAAGATTTAAAGTGTATCCCATCTAGATCTTGTATTCAGAGTTAATAAGGCATAATATTGATTAACTTTAACTTGTTATGCAATTTTTAATTAAATTCGATTCGCAAAACAGGTGGTCCTCGCTTTTCTTCCACCCCGAAGACACCCTTTTTCTTCGATAGTCGTCATTCCAAGTTTATTCGTCTCCTCATCAGCCTTCTTCCCCTGAAGGAAAGCTACAGCTACCTCCCGGGCGACAAAGAGTTTATTTGTGTTAGTTTTTTGTTTTTACAGCGTAACTGGATTAATAAATAGCAAGAAACTTAAGGTTTCTAAAGTAGTATGAGCCGGATCAGTCATCGGAGATTTTAATAATATTAATAAATTCGTTTATTCTCAGGCAACAATTTAAAGTTACAATTTATCGGGCCCATAGATATACACCTTATAAACTAACATATACATATACATACCCATAAACAATCTTTGTAAACTTAAATCTATGTTACCTACTAATTATTTAGACACTTCATGAATATGACGTCACGCAAACGTGTCTGCGTACCCTACCACATTTTCCGAGGCATTCGAGCTTTATCGTCCTTTACTACAGGGCAATTTACCCTGCCAGCAAAATATGATTTTGATTCAACAGCACAAAAGTGCGCTCCATCGGAAACAACACGAAATTTTGGAATTCAAACACAATAATTGTCTCCAATCCAAACGCGACTTTAATTAAAATGACGTCAAATGAAGCCACCCCACATCAGCAAATAAAATACGCACACATTAAAGTAACAATTAATCCCACCGAAATCATCAAGCCGCGCAAATCTTGAGGCAGTGTAATGATAAAATTCATTATACTCGAATCCCGTGTCATTCCCCTGTAGAGATTGCGTCTCATTTGAATATAAATTAATGCACACGCTCGCAATGCCAACGGCCTTCAGGATATTGCGCCATACGACCCAATGAGACTACTTTAATCTGGGCGACTGTTAATTTTGAAGCTATAAAAGACAAAGGCACAGGGTAATGACGTTTAAGTGCAGCGGAACGAAAATTTGACAGGGGAATGAGTTCTAAGAAGGGGTTAATGAGAATATTTTACTAACACTTAATAGAACGACGGGTGCCCAAGTTTCATTGTATCTAAATGTTTTAAAACGTATATATATTGAATAATAAAAACTTATATAGCACATGAATATCGCTCAATAGTCTTTGCCACTGATAATTGTAGTCGATAGACTATTGGGTTGGGAGGGCTAGATCGATAAACACTAGGCTACCTTTCACATTTCATCTACTTAAGTATTTTTTATAATAACATGTTAGTAGCATTGTGGTGTTTGATATTGATCAAACACTTGCATTTTAATCATTGCGGATCCATCATCGGACTTATCGAAATGCGAGACATAATTTACCCGTTGCAGCATAAAGATATAAACAATGACAACTATAACTGCCTTTAGAAACATAGTATATAGTAAAATTACCGTATTTAGTTTTTTATCTAATTATCAACCTCTTCTAAAATGGTATGAAACTTTCGCTGTCGCCATTGGAACGCGCATTATCTACGCCATCTGGCTCCTCCAAGCTCAATTCCTCATAAAATAATTTTAAACGGTCCCTTGTACGAATTATCTGTTACGACGAAAACTTTCTCAAACATTTGTGCAGCATTTAAGGAAGTGCCAAAAAGAAACATGAAAATTAACTAACTACAGGAGTTTAATCAGGACGACTGTTAATTTTGGAGCTATAAAAGACAAAGGTATTATGTAATAGCGCTTAAGTGCAGTTGGTTGAAAATTTCGCGATGGGAAATGAGCGAGAATTTTTAACGGCCAGGGGAATGAGCGAAAAATGCTTCTTAAATTTGAAATAAGTAGGTGGTGGTGGCACCCCGCCTCGGATTACTTGCCGAACGTAGAATTTTACAGTACCGTGATTTTTAGTTCGATTATCTTTAGTATTACATTTTGTTTATGTTTCTTATGGGTCGGGTAGGCGTTAAATTTTTTCACTGTATTTTATAAAAAAAAATTGTTTAAGTAAATTTGTATTAGAAATATGGATGATGTAATAGTTCACAAAATTTATCGAAAAGCAGGAATATAACGCAGCGTGATGATTAATTAAAATGAGCTGATGATGATGATGATGATGACATAGGCTATCACTTTACTTACTTTTGATTTGTACGAATGACCGATATCCAGTCTAATTTTAAGCAACGTTCCACTATTATGCTCTGCAATGTTTTTTAAGTCAACAATTTTCAGAAAAAGGATTACATTAGTTATTATGTGCAAAGCTTACTTAAGACACTCCACCGTATGTATAAACACAAATACATATATTTCTAATTGCGTAATATGTGTGAACACATGTAAAGATCAATAAGGATTGAAAAAGCGGTCACCCATCCGAGATAATTAAAACAAAAGTGTCATTGGTTTTCTGATGTATAATTGCATAGCTACTCTTTTTTTTGTTACTGTTGATTCACCTAAGAAAATAAATAAAAAAAAATAAAAAAAGTAACTCTATATCTGTTATCGTTACACTGATGATATAAATATACTATCTAGGACTATCGTATCTTATAGGTACTTCTTTTTCAAAGATTATAATTTAATTTAAACCATCTAGCAGTGGCGAAGACTCCATACAACCCGAATCCCATCGGCTTCCCTTTAGAAAATGGTCAACATAAACACAAATGTTGAAAAAATTTCCACGAGCAGGATTTGAACCTGCACCCTTCTGTCATACCGGCAAATAATTTCGGCGGGCTGGTGAGATCCACGATAGCTCAATTGGAAGAGCACCTGACCCGGTATGTCAGAAGGGTGCAGATTCAAATCCTGCTCGTGGAAATTTTTTCAACATTTGTGTTTTTGTAATTTGTTCGCAACAAAGTTTGCGTTAAAAATTATTTGAACGTTTTAAATGGTCAACATGGTACTTCATACATATAAACAGTATTTCTTATCGAGTTATATTCATTCATCCATCCAACACACACAACAGTCAACAGTTTGGTACTAAAATTACGTCGATAGGTATTGTTTTTGGTGCTAGGTTTTAGGACTGCACAATTTTTTTAAAGGGCGGCTTTCCTTCTTTAAATTTCCACTCTTCGCCACTGCCACCTAGAAAGCTGAATTTGTGTTAGGCATGGCTTCAAGTCAGAAGTCTAAGGAAGCAATGGGGATAATTGAGCCATCCCAACCCTTCGGAGAATCTAGTAGGGCACGGGGACACGCAGTAGTGCGTGATGCCGTTCCCTCTAGAAAACATTTAAAGGTGATTCGTTTCACACGGCTTGAGGAACCCATTAAGTTTCCCTCCGCCCCCAAAAAAGCCCGGTGAAGCTGAAAATGACTAATGGCAATCAGCAAACTCCAACTCCAACTCTCCAAAAAAAAAACATTCTTATATTCTACCTCAGCATCCGTTCTGCTATCATCGTTTCTTCGTCATTCTCACCTAACTCATTTTCATTAACTCATCACATCAAACTTACTAGAAGGTGTTAAGCATGTAACTTGTCAAAAAATTACTGATATACAAAAAACAAGGTTAACACAACCCATCAAAGTTCATATTACCCGTTTCGGTCACGTGCTTTTGAGTTCCTGCAATGCGCCAGTTTCGTTCTACTCTACGTGAGCTCGTTCACCTTAAAATTATTTAGATTAAAGAGTACTATACCGCGGAGTTCCTTATACAGTTTTTAATTTATTCGTCACAACTTCCTAACTAGTATTTTAATGCTGAAAGTTATTTAATTTGTTACCTTCACTCTACAATTATTCAACAAAACGTGACCTTATTACGCATGCATATAGTTCAAAATATCTTAATGGAGGGACATGAACTTAATAATGTAGGGATAAGAAATGGATTTGTGTGGCGAACCTAATGCGCTGGTAGTAGCGAAATAGAAAAGTTTCTTCAAAGGAAATCTTTTACTTAATAAAACTATCCAATAACCATTTTAATTTTTCATTTTAATAAAATAAGGAGGCAAATGAGCAGGCGGGTCACCTGATGGAGGGTAATCACCGCCGCCCATGGACACCAGAGGCATCGCAGACGCGTTGCCGGCCTTTAAGGGAGGAATAGACTTTCTTGAAGATCCCAAGGTCGTAACGGTCCGGAAATACCGCCGCCGAGAGCTGGTTCCACCACACTGTAGTTCGAGGCAAGAAATTTCATCTATTAGAGGAAAGAAATTATATCTATTATATAATATCTATTAATTATACCTACTTACATGAATAATGACAAACATAAAAAAATTAAACATCAAAAAATAGATATCTAAGTATAAGATTATCCTTAGAATAGCTATAAATCTTAACGTAATTTATTATTCGACGTATACTTTTTGTTATTGTAAGTAGATAATAATATACTCGTACTTTCTAGGTATACATCATACTCGTATGAATAAAATAAATTGTAAGAAAACCATACAAAAGTGGCTTAAAGGGAAAACCTACAATGACACGGAACATCTATTATTAGTTATTACATAAGTTGGAATACAATAGCAGCAACATGCTGCATAAGCAAAATGTTATTAAAAGTATTATAATTTATTGCTATTTAATAAAATGTTATGTAAGCAAGCGCTAACACACACTAACCGATTGGATGCCTGAGATATGTACGGGTAAACTAGTTTACTTAGTTTAGGTATCACTTCGGTTATTTTGCACTACTTACTCTAATTTTAAAATTCTACAATATAAGCGGCACTCTTGTAATGCATTATATTATTATGCAGACAAATGTTATTTTATAAGTTTTATGTATTTAGTCTTAAGTTTTACACAGCAAATAAAATTATTCTTATTCTTATTCTTATACTTTGTCCAGCAGTGGACGTCTTTTGGCTGAGATGACTGACTGACTGACTGATACTCGTAATATGTTGAAATCTTAACTAGCTGACCCGGCGGACTTCGTACTGCTTTGACAGTTTCTATGAGAACAAAACTAACAAATCGCGAGAAGGCGTATCAAAAAAACAAACTCACTTTTTTATTAATAAGTATCCTATATCTTTGATTAGGTATACTCTTTAGAATATTTACATAATTTCATGATGATCGGTTGAATACTTGAAACACCAAACAAACAAATAAACTCACTTTCGCATTTATATTATTAGGCAGGATGTGCGTCCGTCATAATATACTCGTATAAGCGAACGTATAAGTATAATACTATAAGCGTATATATAACATTCGAATTTGACCATCCCAGTAAGCAGGCGTAATGTCTAAAATTTCACCTTCTCATTACCATCGGAAAGTGAGTTTAACGCGCGTAGATAGTAAATGCTCCATTCCGGCCCAGTGAATCGGAATCACTGGGGCAATGCCTCTTAAAGACAATCCTCTGCAGAGCTCCCCAAGACACAGCCTTGTGTGCAGTACAAGCGATAATTTACGAGCGATATATATTTTTACCTTGATAGTCGAGAAACGAGGGACTGGCATGGCGTTGCATGAGACTGATAGGTGTAAAATGTGTGGAGTCTATTGCCCAGGAGTAGGACAATTATTATCCATCATCAGCCCCTCCCGACCCACTGCTGGGCAGCCTCTCTTTGCTTGTGCCATTCACCTCGATCCTCCTCGTCTAGGATGGACAATGCATAAAACAGATGCTGTCACTTTTTAGCTTATATTATTAGACAGAGACACAATATTTTACACACGTATTTAGCTATTGTTTAACTTTGAACACTGTTTTGTTGTACAAAAACATTACCCATATGTTTAAATCATCATCATCATCATCATCATCATCATCATCTCAGCCAAAAAGACGTCCACTGCTGGACAAAGATCTCCCTCAGGAATAAATCATTTTGAGGGGAATTTGCCATAATCGCCACGCTTGGCAGGCGGGTTGGCGATCGCAGTAAGGTGAGAATAATCACAGAGAGACGCTGCTGCCCATCCTCTGGAATGGTCCCATAGTCGCCTTCTACGACACCCACGGGAAGAGATGGGGTGGTGCAATTCTTTACACCCGGCACCACACGGGGACGGG
Organism: Eudonia mercurella; assembly: GCA_963082485.1. Lineage (NCBI taxonomy): Eukaryota > Metazoa > Arthropoda > Insecta > Lepidoptera > Crambidae > Eudonia > Eudonia mercurella. Next base: position 2,894,247 of record OY720037.1, read on the forward strand.
GACGGGGGGGGGGATGTTTAAATATTTCAACAATATTTCTGCCGTATATTGGAGCTGCTCTTAACATTCCGATCTCTTTGGAGAATCTAGTAGGGCACGGGGACGTTCCACACGGCTTGAGGAACCCTTGAAGTTTCTCGCCGCCCCCAAACAAGCCCGGTGAAGCTGAAAATACCGTCTGAGGCAATCAGCAATTTTTCTCCAAAAAAAAATGCTCTTAACCTGTCATGGTACAGTAGGTTACAGTTTTCAGTAGCTCGCTTATCTCGCATTGGAACATCAGCCCAATAGGCTTTGTGAAAGTTCTCCGTTCAGCAGTAACTCACTGCGCTCTTATTGGATGCCGGCTTAAAACCCGCGACGCTCCACTTTTTTTTATTTATTTTCGTCTCATTCCCTATTTGTTGCTCAATGATAAATACGTACGAATAAATGTTTTGATTTATTTAAAAGCGATTGGAAGGACTTCTAATAAATGTAACTGGTGGGTACTGTAAGATAATATTGACTACGACGCTACGTAGTCTAGTACTAATTACAAACTAGTACAAAGTAACAAAGTTACAAATTCGATTGAGGAACGCATACACAGCAACCTTTCACAGACACGCAATCTCGCAACAGCTGAAAAAAAATCAACCCACTGAGTGGTGGAAAACCCAGTCTTATTTTAATCCTATTTTAAACTTTCGTTATCAATTGTCAGTAGTTGGATCTCATTAAGCAACGCTGAGGAATCTAGTACTTACGCTTCCAATTCCAATCCGGTAATGCGATCAGGGGCTGTAATGCGCGGCTATAAGCCTATAGTGCCCACTAATCAGCTGTGTATTAACGGCATGTTTACTGGGGTATGAACAGTAGGATATGTCTTAATAAACAATGAGGGAGATAATTGAAGTTCTGTAAATAGAGTTCTACAGGATGTTTGGTAATACATGTATATTCCCAAGCTAAGTATAAAAAAACACTGTAATAACATGAAAATCACAATTACGTAGATTTATTTTTCCATAACAATGCTTAAAAAAGCTAAATTACAGTACGAGAAATCACAATTAGAGACTGCTTGTTCTACCAGCGTGAAAAAAACATGGGAAGTTATAAATAACATTGCGAAGTATAAACCTACTAAGCAGAAGTGCACTGACTTACTTACTTTAGATAATGATCCAAAAGTAGCTGCAAACGAAATTAATAAATTCTTTACCAATATTGGAGAAAATTTAGCTCAAAAAATTAAAAACAAAATTCCAGCTCAGACTAGTCACCCTTCTATCTCATCTACCACAAATAACTCATTTGTACTATTTGATACCGATATTGATGAAGTCCAATCCATCATTAGAAGTTTAAAGACTGATAGTTCCCCTGGCTGGGACAATATTTCTAACAAAATCTTAAAATATAATATCCCTATACTTGTGCCACTGATAACCCATATTTGTAATATTTCAATTGCCTATTCAACATTCCCTTCTTTTATGAAACTATCCAGAACCATACCCATTCATAAGAATGGTGACACTACATCACCTAACAACTACAGACCCATATCGCTGTTAAACTCGTTCTCTAAGATATTAGAGAAAATTGTAAATGCTAGACTTGTCAAATATCTAGAGGAGAAAGAGTTGCTCTCTCCTAACCAGTTTGGCTTTCGTAGAGGGAAATCAACCAATGATGCAGTGTCGGAACTGACGAATTTTATAGTATCAGAGCTTGACGCAGGACGCAAATGTGTCGGAATCTTCTTAGATTTAGCAAAAGCGTTCGATACTGTATCTACCCCCCTTCTACTTAGAAAGCTTGAGACGATTGGAGTTCGAGGAGAGCAGCTCAATCTTTTCAAAAGCTACCTTAGTGACCGTCAACAAACTGTTAAAATCGATACCATCATTAGTGATCCTCTTCCAATCCGATATGGTGTACCACAAGGAAGCGTACTTGGTCCCACCCTCTTTTTAGTTTATGTGAATGACATAATTGACACTTCTCTAGAGAATGGTAGAATCATGGCCTTTGCAGATGACACGGCACTCGTTTTCAGTGGTAACAATTGGGAGCAAGTACTTCAATATGCACAATCTGGCTTTACCAACATACACCATAAACTTTTTTCAAATCTTTTAACTTTAAATACAGACAAGACAAAGTTCATTACTTTTTCCATATCTAATAAATCACAGCCTTCTCTTGAAATCTCAATCATTAAAGCTCATCATTATAATTGCAATCTTGACTTCAGTAGTACTTGTTCATGCCCAGTGTTGGATAGAGTTTCCGAAGTGAAATATCTTGGTATTACAATTGATTCTCTACTTAACTTCAAACCATACATTAAACTCTTGACACAAAGGGTTCGTAAACTTACTGCCGTTTTCAGGAAAATTAGACACATAGCTAACAGCAAACTTCTTAGAATATTATACCTTTCATTGTGTCAATCAATATTGCTATATTGCATAAATGTATGGGGAGGAGCACACAAAACCAATGTTTTGCCACTAGAACGAGCACAGCGTGCAGTTCTTAAGTGTATAAATTGTCTTCCTTATAGATATCCAACTGCAAAATTATATACAGAATATGGAGTCCTTACAGTTCGACAACTATACTATTTAGAAATTACTCTTAAGCAACATAATACCCATGCCTCAATCTCCTTGACAGTAAACAGTAGACGAAAACTTAATAAAAACCCAACTCCATTACTCAAAACAAAATTTTCAAATCGCTTTATTCTTTTTAGTGGTCCCTTTCTATACAAAAAATTAAACAAAAAACTAAATTTACAAAATAAATCAAAACATGAATGCAAATCTTCAGTTAGGGAATGGCTGTTAACGCTAAACTACCTTGAGACGGAGGAACTGTTGACTGTTGTTACTTGATCGTGTACGAGTGTGTTAGTTATTGTGTGCGACATAAATCATGATCATTAATTATCATTTTTTACTTTTTCTATAAATTAATATTATATTACACATATGTTACACAAATTACACAAATGGCATACATGCATTGGTTATTTATTATTATAGCTTTATTTTAATACCTAATTATTATATAATTATTATATTGTTTATAGTGTTATGCATGCGCAACATCATTTACATCTACATACACTTTTGGAAGAGCGTAAGTGCCTATAAGAGCAGGTTTGACCTAGTTTAGGTACTAAAGTGTTATACAAAATGTATCAAATTGATGTTTTGAACAATAAAGATTATTATTATTATTATCTCCTTTATTTTTTTTTTTTTTTTATTATTATTATTATTATTGTTTACATTTGTATACTTTATAGGGCAAAACATGTTAGGACATCACCAACTAATAACACCTGCACCATGTGTATACTCATGTTTCAACAAATAAATCTTTATCTTCTTTATCATAAAAAAAAAACTCAAATTTATTTTTTATTACAGTTTTTTAAATATTTATAAAATACAGTGAAAAAATTAAATGCCTACTCGACCCAGCCAGGAATCGAACCTGGGTCTTTTGACATTTTTAACATTTTTTTGTTTAATTTCTGCCACGTCTCGACTTCTGTTTATGTTTGACCACGAGATTGACGACCTAAAACAACGTATCAGCTTGATCTAGCGATGTCACTTTACAGTTGTACTTAGTAACAAAGAACCTTAATGTCTCAGTCATGTGGTCCTTTTCAGTTATGTTAATAATTTTCCGGGGTTCTATGAACGGTACCGTATCTGCCATAATCGGTACTACCAAACACCTTGTGTATAGGTAAATAAGATTTATAAAATGTTCAAAATGATTTTTAAAGCAAATTTTGTTGCGAACAAATTACAAAAACACAAATGTTGAAAAAATTTCCACGAGCAGGATTTGAACCTGCACCCTTCTGACATTCCGGGTCTTTCAACATTTGTGTTTTTGTAATTTGTTCGCAACAAAATTTGCTTTAAAAATCATTTTGAACATTTTATAAAATAGCTTGCTTATTTCTTAACTGATCTTTAATATTTGTAAAAATATTATGATCGGATGTTAATGACGGTAGTTGTTGACATTGAATGGGCGCCTTTGGCTTACAAAGTAAAAAGTGTTGACTAGTTTCGGCGGGCTGGTTAGAACCACGATAGCTCAATTGGAGGAGCACCTGACCCGGAATGTCAGAAGGGTGCAGGTTCAAATCCTGCTCGTGGAAATTTTTTCAACATTTGTGTTTTTGTAAGATTTATAAACTTTTATTAAGGGGGTGCAGCGCGGAAGCAAAACTGCGAGTTTCAAGTTTCTTTATGATAGCAAGCGAGAAGCGCGTGGCAGTGGTGTGACAACGGCGCTCGACAAGAATACGCACGCACACTAATATCTGTACAGAGTAGGCTGGTGATTTAATTACAGCAATGTTTACTTTCGTAAAATCATAGGCGTTTGGGTAAAAAATTATAAAAGTCTTAATATTTTCATATTCTCTTATATATTTTTATTGAAAAATAAGAAAACAGTCCCTGCGGAATATCAATACAAACATTTTGATGTCGGATCATTGTTTCATTTGTGCTATATTTACAAAGTTTCTGAAGAAATAAGTTTTTAGAAATCATTATTTTACGTATTGTTTATGCAGTTTCTGGGTATTTGTTTCAAATTCCAAGACAACCTTGTTAAAGGATCAAGCTAACCTACACTAGTCCTTTTAATGTATAAGACCTATTCAGCGCCTAGCACCAGTGACTTAAAAACACGTAAATTTTCAAATTCCGCGCGTCACCCCCTTAATGCACATAAAAAATAAACGTTTGGCTTTCAAATAAGCCAGATGGTGTGTGACAAAAGGAGAAGCTGAGTTCACTTGGAACTCTTTTAGTAACCAATTTCTCACTGGCTAACAATCAAAATTAGCTCTAATTACACTGTCACTATGCCATCGGTTCGTATGTCTACTCTGGGCTGGAGACCTTGTGCTGAGAAGAACCGGCAAGAAGCTCAGCAAGGGCATTTCTTTTCTTTTTTTTATGTGTTTTATGAAATGAAATGAAATGAAATATATATATTTTATTTGCGCTTGAGAAAGGTACATTTTGGTCTTAATCTAGTTTTCTTCTCTTTCTCAGCTGACAATGTAGCATGCAAATAACTTTTGCCTTTTATTTTATAAATAACAATGACTATTCTAATTACATTAAAAGGAGGCAAACGAGTAGGCGAGTAACCTGATATAAAGTAATCACCGCCGCCCATGGACACTCGCATAACCAAAGTAATCGCAGATGCGTTGCCGGCCTTGAGGAAAGAGTTGGATCTTGAGGAGGGAGTAGGAATTGGGAGGGGGGGGGGGTGAGAGATGGGCCTTCGGTACTTTCACTCACCGGACGAAACACGACAGTAACGAGTGCTATTGTTCCACGCCGATATACTGTGAGAGGGTGGGTGGGTATTACCACAGGTATTACGCCGGGCGAGCAGGCCCATTTCGTGTTGCAACGCAACATGGCTCTACCATTCAGACAGTGTCACTCATTTAACACCACCCATGGGTCTCAAGGGTAAACCTACGGACGCGAGTAACTTTAACCCCCAACTCCCTTTCATTTACAGCGTCAAAATATTAGGAAAAAATGTGAGCTTATCGCTAAATGCGATATATATAAACAAAAAAAAGCAGTTAAAAACTCCATTAAAATTTTACTGGAATATTTAAAAACATTTATTAAATTTGAAGTCGCAACGTAGCCTTCTGTCCAATACTATACTATGGTCCGGTACTAAGGTATGCGATAATACACTGGAGCGCATTGCTTTCAGATTCCTCAACAACATCATAAAATCCATTATCAGCTTTATTAGCGCTCGAACTTGCAATCTCGTTCATGTCGGTTAAACGTTAAACGTTATTTGTAGTGTACGATATTGTAAATATTCAGTTTACACTTGTTTAAGAGTAGGGGTTCCAAACGTTGACCACATACATTTTAATTAGATCAGCGGTACACCAAAATTATTATTGAAAGCAACTAGATTTGACCGAATCTTGGTTTTGATAAAATAAATAGGTAGTACATATTTTTAACTTAGTAGTTAATTTTAAATCTAATATTATACTTTGTTACAAGTTAATATATAAAATGCTAATTGTCTGTTGTCTATTGTAAGCCCAGTAAATTAATATTTTCTTACTTTTATTTTTATTTTTATGTAATTAAACTAAACCTTCATACGGTGTTTCGATGTGGCTTGTGGTACCCGTAAAGTATCTGGCCAACCCAAAAAAGTTCAGTGAAGCTGTAAAAGCCGTTTGAGGCCAACAGCAAACTCTCTAAAAAAAGAAAAAAGGGAGGGATTCCGGCCCAATGTCCCATACCTATGATATTTTGTTATGTGAAAATTAGAATAGAATTGAAACATTTTTGTGGGAAAGCCTGAGCTCAAACTGTGGGACTTTTATGATATATAGATAAAGCATAAGCTTAATTAAATAAACATTATAATGCATTCAATGTATACACTGTTACTGAATAGAAATATTAAAGAAAAAGAGTACTTACACAAGTTATGAATGTAACCTGAAACGGCAAAGTTATTTTGTGAATAATTAGTGGCTCGGTGGGGTTACCGTTTTTTTCCTGTAGCCGTATAATCCAGTTCAGCCGCTAACGAGAAAACTTGGTAACTTGAAATAAAATAAAACTCTCTCATTACCTTCGTTTTAAGTGTGTACAGTCGGCGTCTATAACACTAAACATTATGAAAAATCAAATCAAAAGTCAATTTTATTTATACATTTCTTTTTAAGAATCCATTTTTTATGTACGAGAATCAAATCTATACTAATATTATAAAGAGGAAACCTTGTATTTTTGTATGTATGTATGTTTGCAACGAATAAACTCAAAAACTACAGGACCGATTCAAAATTCTTTCACCATTAGAATGCTACATTAGCGCTGAGTAACATAGGCTATATTTAAAAAATGTATTAAATAAAATACTAAAAACGACAATTTAATTTTCCAATACAATTTGTTTGTTTTGTTGTCATGGAAACCATTGATATATATTTAACTCAATGACGGAAACTGTCAAAGCGGTACGAAGTCCGCCGGGTCAGCTAGTATGGTATATAGGCTTTTACTTTACTAATGTAAAAGCCTATATACCAACTTAGAACTTATCGTGCTTTCTGAAGAATGGAGGATATGTTTTAAATTGGTCATGTTCCACGTTCTTCAATACCGAAGTTCAGATAGTAGAATATTCAGAATACAGAATGTTCACAATATGTTCTAAAATATTCTTGAAGTCAAAATTTGATAACCTCAGCACTCGCAGACTAACAGCCATCGCGCTCCTCTGGCGATGGCGCAGATGGTGTAATAATCATGATGTGTAATCATTTCTTACTTATTTTTGCCCAGTTCAACACATGGTGGCCTGGAAGAAATTGTTTTTTGGCGATAAGGCCGCCATGTGTACTTCTTCTTGTATTGTCTCTTTATATCTTTTTGTATGGTGTACAATAAGGTGTCATCATCATCATCATCATCATCATCAGTTCATTTTATGTCCCCACCGCTGGGGCACGAGCCTTCCCTATGGATGAATAGGAAGAACGGGCCATAAACCACCACGCGGGCCCAGTGCGGATTGGTGGTTGTGAACGACTGCTAATGCAGCCGGGACCAACGGCTTTACGTGCGTTCCGAAGCACGGAGGAGCTTGAGATGATTTTTTTTTGGTCACCCATCCGATCACCGGCCCACCGGCCTTTGCGAAAGTTGCTTAAAGTCAGCCCACTGCGCCATCGAGCTCCTCCAATAAGATGTTTATTTCTTATTTTTAATTTCATGTGCAAAATGATTCGTACTAAGCTATCATGAGTTCGACCTTTTCTTCACAGTATTATCGGTGCCACTTATTAAACGATCGCATTTTATTTTGTAATGAAATAATAAAATTTTATGAGCCCCACACGACGGGAGCAATTAATTTTTAACGTATGTGCAGCTCATACGTCCCACCGCGTATTATGCGCCGAACACGAGCTGAAGCGATTTCGTTTTGTTTTTTATCAAGCGTGGTGATTAAACCCATAACTGTGGTGTTGACTTGATCACAATGATGAAGGCCTTTGCCAGCCGTTGGACAGTATATAGTAACATCTGGTGAAATGAAGGTTAGTGAAATGGTGGTGAATGAAAGTGGTACCCATAAGGCATATAATAAAATATGTAAAATAATCGTGATTAGATAGATTCTTATATACCTAATTAGATTGAGCTAGTTTAATCTACCCCGATTCACATTAAAGTATAGAATTTTTAACTTTCGCATTCCATTTTAATCAAAATCGGGTATAAAGGTGACATACATAAAAAGCTTGGTATTTTTAAACAATAGCACTCTTTTTTTTTGGGCGTTCTACTCTTAGTTCTTGAACCTCGGCTCAGCTGTGGCTCATGCTACTCGCAACCGCTACCGCTACCCGCTACCCGCTACCGATACTCGCTACCGCTACTCGCTACCGCTACTCGCTACCGCTACTCTCTACCGCTACTCGCTACCGCTACTCGCTACCGCTACTCGCTTCCGCTACTCGCTACCGCTACTCGCTACCGCTACTCGCTACCGCTACTCGCTACCGCTACTCGCTACCGCTACTCGCAACCGCTACTCGCTACCGCTACTCGCTACCGCTACTCGCTACCGCTACTCGCTACCGCTACTCGCTACCGCTACTCGCTACCGCTACTCGCTACCGCTACTCGCTACCGCTACTCGCTACCGCTACTCGCTACCGCTACTCGCTACCGCTACTCGCTACCGCTACTCGCTACCGCTACTCGCTACCGCTACTCGCTACCGCTACTCGCTACCGCTACTCGCTACCGCTACTCGCTACCGCTACTCGCTACCGCTACTCGCTACCGCTACTCGCTACCGCTACTCGCTACCGCTACTCGCTACCGCTACTCGCTACCGCTACTCGCTACCGCTACTCGCTACCGCTACTCGCTACCGCTACTCGCTACCGCTACTCGCTACCGCTACTCGCTACCGCTACTCGCTACCGCTACTCGCTACCGCTACTCGCTACCGCTACTCGCTACCGCTACTCGCTACCGCTACTCGCTACCGCTACCCGCAACCGCTACCCGCAACCGCTACCCGCAACCGCTACCCGCTACCACTACCCGCTACTGCTACCGCTACCCGCTACCGCTACCCGCTACCGCTACCCGCTACCTGGTACCTGGTACCGCTACCTCCCAGTAACATTCAATTGAATTATTATAAACTAGCCTCCGCTCGGTGCTTTGCCCGTGTGAAATTAAGCGTAAACATCAAAAGGTATAACATAAATTTTTTGCATAACCAAAGGTCGTGGATTCGATTCCCACTTGAGCTTCCTGAGGTTTGTTGATTTTTTCTACTAATATTTTATCTTGTTACTATAAATAACACTAGCACTTTACTCGCGACTTTGTCAGCGTTGATTTGGAATTTTAAAAATAAAATATGTTGACCAATGTTACCCGCAAGTCTATGAGTAAAAGAATTTTTGGATTCGGACCAGTAGTTCCAGAGATTACCTTCCACAAACAAGCAAACAAAGTCACAAACATTACCTCTTTATTAATAGTATAGATTGTGAATACAAAATTCAAAAATGATAAAAATCAAATGGTATTTATTTTATTCAAAGGAAGGTTTACAGCCCACATTGGTAATGTAATTGTACTATACTACAAGCTAATAACAAACCTCCACATATAGAATCATTATCATACAATAACATTTTAAAGGAAGACGAAGTTTGCCGGGAGACTTTAAGGCGAAGGGTAATGCACACTAGCGCCGCTAACAGATTTAATTTGATAACTGCTAAACTGGATTTTTTGCATTAACATTGCGACATTGCGAACTACTTTTAGGTTTGTTTTTGTATTCATTCGCTAACACCAAAAGTGGCCATTGTTTGTGAATAAATGCGACAGCCCGTTTTGTGAATAAACCACGTAACAAAAAGTAGTGCACAATTATTAAATACTATGGATGCTTTCCTGTTATCGGACGGTACGCAATGTTTAAAAAAAGATCCGGTCCGTTAGCAATTGTCAAATTATCAATTGGTGGCGCTAGTGTGCCTTACCCTTCGCCTTAAGAAAATAGCTGCACTGTACTAGCATATGAGCCAGTGTTTCAAAATGAGACCTAAAGGGTGAAGGCATAACGTCATGTTACGTCACTCCGTACCTTTGTGCGCACATGCCGCAGGCTTCGTGGCAGGCTCTCATTTGTGATTCCCGGACAAATGAGGTCGTTGAACGATGCCTTACGATCTTCAGGTTCTTGCCAGGTAATAATATCGGGATAAAGATTCTACCTCACATTCTTTGATGTTATAAAATATTATTCGCTCGGGTTATGTTATTTGTTTAGGTACAAAACGAGGTCTTATCAGAGAATTATACTTAGAGTAGTGGTACCGGTCTCCGACAGGAACCAGTGATCGGCATATAAATGCCGATCAGGAAACAGGGGACTACGAAACGTTAATTTTTTTCTACTTTTCATATAATCAGTCGTCCAAAGTGTTTCCTCTTAACGTCACTTGTCATCAAGATGAACCAGTGTTCGACACAGTTTTCAAAAAACAACTTCAAGATTTTCATTAACACTTTACTACTACGACATCTAATCAGCAGGCGGTCTGTATGCAATAGTTACTAAAGATTAAAAACCAGTTGCTGACCCCTATATATAATTAATAAAGGATATAAATCCTTTATTAATTATATATAGGGGTCAGCAACTGGTAGTCCCCTGTTTCCTTCTCCAAAATTGAACCGATGTCATTACTTTTTCATTAAAAATTAAAGAAAGGTTTTGGCCGTGGGCCCTATGTTTTGCTTTTTTTCATAAATTAATTATTAAGAAAGATATGAAATTTTAAAAACCTTAAAAATTGGCCAGATTTTTGCTGTGTTCAGACATCCAGCAAACAAATTTGACGAGATTATATAAAAAAAAGCAAAACATAGGGACACTTTTTAATGAAAAAATTAATTAAATCGGTCCAGTTGTTTTGGAGGAGGAATCGGGACTACGAAACGTTGATTTTGCCTACTTTTCATATAATCAGTCGACCTTAGTGTATATAATCACACTGACGAACTGGCTGGAATCTCAAATAAAAAAAAATCTATCTTCTCATCTCTATTATTACAACAATTTTTTTTACAATATATCTCTTACTTGACACTGGCAAAAGGTACAACATCACCAAGCAATAGCTTGGTTAAAAAACTAAACAACAAACTAATAAGTTTAGAAAAAACAAAAAAGTTGCAACAAATATTGAATAAGAGTAGTTCTTGCTGGGAAAGTAAAGAGAATTCGGATTTGTTTTATTTTCTAAAATTTGTGTTATGTCGAATATTGATATATAATGGTGGATTATTACGACTGTTGGCAAATGAAACAAAACAGTGCAACGTCACAAATACTTTGACACTGTCTAAATGTGCTAAATCGCACGAATAAAGGCAGAAAAATATTGAGTATTAAGTATTTCGACGACAATGCGTGACTCCACTTCATTATTCGCACCTGCGCAGTTCTGCCGAAATCAGTTTTACACCCTTTCCTTTTGAAGAATAGGAATGAGGTGGACCTGTTATTTGAAACCCGGCGCGCATACAAACAAAGGCATAAAGTGACGTCACGGATGCCGGCACAGATCTGTCGGCAGGCTTTCAATTCACACCGTATACCAGTATGTAAAAGTATATAATATAATAAGCATAGCAGGTATTATTGCTGGAGCAAGGAAAACGCTTCATCATCGGCCTATCTCAGTCCACTGCTGGACATAGGCCTCCCCTAATGAGCGCCATAGCGCCCTGTCCTCAGCTTGACGCATCCAGCATCTGCCTGCAGCCTTTCGCAGGTCATCATCCCACCTGGCCGCAGCTCGTCCTACACTACGTTTACCGAGTCGTGGTCTCCACTCAAGAACACGTTTGCCCCAGCGGTTGTCGGTTCTTCGCCAGATATGGCCGGCCCACTGCCACTTCAACTTGCTAATTCTTAGAGCTATGTCGATGACTTTGGTTCTCTGTCGGATGTATTCATTACGAATCCTATCCTTCAGAGAAACTCCGAGCATAGCTCTTTCCATGGCTAAAAAAAAACAATAAAACGCTTAGTAGGTAGGTACTACAACTGTAGGTTTGGTTGGTTTTCAGGAGTCCCGAGTTCGATTACCAGCGGGGGGTACATGTTTGCGTACTCCGGTTTGGTTTTATCGAAATATGTCGCCACAACATGAATGTTTGTAGCATTGTTGTTTCCGGTAGCTGGAGATAAGAAAGTCAGTGTTTTTTTTATTTATAGTTTTGACGTCAATAAGTGCCTGTGGAGGCTTATCTTTACTAATATTATAAAGCTGAAGAATTTGTTTGTTTGTTTGGTTGGACGCGCTAAGGTCAGGAACTACTGCTTCGAATTGAAAAATTCTTTTTGTGTTGAATAGTCCATTTAGTGAGGAAGGCTTTCACCACGCTAGCATCACGCTATGACTAATAGAAGTGGAACAGTCGCTAATTGCCGCGGCTGAAACCGCAGGGCACAGCTAGTGTTGAAAAAAATGATTTGACTTTTACTTTAGTGATATATAGTGATATATATAGATCCGGATAAAGTGCGCTTCCATTTTCCTTCCTAACGACACTTAACATCAGGTAAGATCAAAGCCAGGCGTTGGATTGAGTAGCATCGCTCCCAAGCGTTAGAATTCCAAAAATTTCAAAATCCATCTCTAATTTGAAATTATGAAGTTTCGCGAATGGAGTGCACGTGAAAGGGGGCCATTAGTAAATGACGTGATACATTCAAAAACAATAAATGTCTCGACAACAAAGGCTAAATAACTAAAATGGAGCGCTCCCACCACCCGCAGATCTACTCCCCACTTTGACATTGACATGCGAGCAATTTACTTGCAAATTCGAAATCCGATCAACAAATTGGTTTTATAGCGGTCAATGTCTCCCAATTCTGTTACTAGTAAATAGTTTCATCTATAACTTGGAATCATATTATTTATAACGGAGCCTACTGAATTATTCATATGTAAAACGAGATTGATGAACGCTGATGGTGCTTGGAGGTTTTTATGATATTTTTATTTACGTATTCGACTTTTTTACTTGGAACTTAGAACTGGAATGTACTATAGGTGTTTTGAGACTTCAGACTGATTACTTGACTGATTAATTGACTTCAGATTGACTAAAGAGAAAAAACTGTTCTATTCATATGTTATTTGCATAGTTTTTTTCTCGATTTAGATTATATGTATGATGTCTTTCTGTAAGGTATAGGAAGTGTTCTCAACTATTGCAGAACTGACTATCTTTACTCTTCATATCATTGCATCACCAGTTCATTATATGTCCCTACTGCTAGAGCACGAGCTTACCCTATAGGTGGATAGAGAGAACGGGCCATAAACCACCATGCGGGCCCAGTGCGGGTTGGTGGTTGTTAACGACTGCTAATGCAGTCGGGACCAACGGCTTCATGTGTCTTCCGAAGCACAGAGGCGAGTTATACATTTTATTTATGATACATTTTTGATCACCCATCCGATGACCAGCCATTGTGAAAGTTACTTAACGTCAGCAATCGCAGACCGTGCGCGTTATCCACTGCGCCATCGAGCTCCTCACTCTTTACTCTTATCATAGCGTCAGACTTAGATAAGATGGTGGTAGTGTGCCGGGCGGACTTGAGACAAGCCATTCTACCATTTATATATTTTAATTTTTTAGTATGATACATTTTGTAGTAACAGGCGTGTTAACATTATCAACATTAACACTTCAACAATAAATCTTTACTAATAACCTAAAGAGTTAAGTTAAGTTTGTTTAGTATAGTAAATAAGTAAGTATGTGTAGTTGATTTTCCTATCGATCTATAAATAGCATGTAAATTAAAATAACCTAAAGAGTTGAATAAAATATAATAAATAAAAAGATTTGTGCAGGTTCAAATCCTGCTCGTGGAAATTTTTTCAACATTTGTGTTTTTGTAATTTGTTCGCAACAAAATTTGCGTTAAAAATTATTTTGAACATTTTAAAAAGATTTGTATAAACCTTCGGCAGGCAACACTTTTTTTACATACATAAATGGCAACAGGGGTGACGCATCACCCCCTTATTTTTAAACTCAAGTAAAACAGCAAATTTGTATAAAAACGAAGGTTATTTATTATGAGATCAATCTCACAATTACTAATAACATGAAAAAAGTATTAATTATGACACCCATAATTTGGTAATATTTTCTTTGGGTAAAGTCAAGTTCAAGCAAATATCCTTACGGTGTTCATTGCAAGCGGGCTGAAGACATTTTGTGCAAAAAGCTTTTACTTTTTTGTCCCGTTTTCTTGGACATAGTGCACATCTAGCTTGTTTCTGCAATCTGTTTTCTTATACCTACAAGTACTCGTACAAAAATCTATCAAGGGCTACCTTGTTAGAAATAGAAACCGGGATCTCCGGTTCTGAGCTTAATGCCACAGTATATATATAAGCTAAATATATACTGTGCCGGTGTTCTATCCACTATACCACAGCGGTTGAATATAAACATCAGCAGCACTTGGTAGATAGACGTGGAGGTTCAATTAAAACTTCCGTGGACTCGAAATGCCAGAACCACTCATCTATTTACGGAAGTTAATGCTCAAGAGAATTGGGATGTAGGTAATGAAAAACTGATATTTTGATTAAAAAATACTGTAAAATTGGGATTGCTTTCAAATTTCCCTGTCGAATTATGACGATCAATATTGGTAGCTTAGATGTTAGAGCTGTATTTCGGATCATGAAAGGTCGCTGGTTCAAGTTCCACTTTCAGTAGGAGTCTTTTTGTAAAGTGCTATTTTCATTACTACAGTTAATCACATGGTTACAAATAAATCCAAATCGCAATTAATTAATAGTATAGTAATAATAGTAATAAATTTTATTGACCATAAAAACTTACATACTATTTGACAATGATTTAAAATTTGATTTAATAATGGGTTTACAAGAAACCTAGAGCTCACATGTTACATAATAAAGTTCCTATTTAATTATTTATTAAAACTATTCATCATCTCAGCCAAAAGACGTCCACTGCCGGACAAAGGGCTCCCCCAAAGATCTCCATAACGACCGGTTTTATGCTGCTCGCTTTTGCTACCCGCAACCTTCACCAGATACCTTGCCTATTATTTGATCGCAACAAAAACGCATAATCGTCTAGGTATACGAGTACATTTCTAGAACAAGGGAATTGATCAATTAGCCTGAACGCCTAGCCTATTATAGATTATGGAGTGCACGACATCAATCATAGGCCAGGACTAATCACCAGAGAATAATCCATGCAGCAGCGGGGTGTCTCGATACTGAATAGTAATGGGGTCATTATAGTAATCTAATGACTGAATTACGTTGTCTACGCCGAGAGGTCGAAGACACACAATAAGGAGACGCAGAAAGTAAGCCATATCGCGCTCGAGCAACGTACACAATATACCCTCTCATGCAGGGCTTTGTACCACTTAAGGTACCAGATGGCAGCCGATTCCACGCAGCAGCAGACGACGATGTGTCGTTGCGTCATGTCGCTGCAGTCATGATTTCGAACCCGACTGCAGACAGCAAGAGCAGATAGCATCCAGTTGGTTCCGAGTGCAATGTCAGAAGTAGAAGCATTATATAATAAAATAAAAGCAAATGTCAAAAGGAAAAAAGTCTGTTAAAATTACAATAAAAAAATATTAAAACTACCAAATAGGTTATATTCCCAACAGTGTCGTTGCACTCACTACTGATATTCTGTCGGCCGACAGTGTCGTCTGCCGCTCGACGACGCGTCGCTAGCTTCGTGTCGCTAGCTACGGAGGGAATTTCATAGAAATACATAGCAACCAGTAGTGTTGTGACGACACGTCGTCCGCTGCTGCTGCGTGGAGTCAGCTATCAACCGGTACCTTTAACAATACTTTATGAGCAGATGTAGACGAAGTCAACAGTCGCACTGACCTAAGGCAGTGACATTGTCTACTATTATTAGCCGTAAATATTTTAAAATGTTATGCTGGGTTGTTTACTTACTCCAATTACAAGGATGATCAATATCTAAGTGTATTAACGTGCATACAAAATGCAATTATGGCTTAGGTACTCTGATCTGAATGTTTTAATAATAGGTGACTTCAATTTGAATTCTTGTAGTTTTAATGTTAGGACTAGTTTTAATTTATTTTGTGATTATTGTGGTTTACGGCCGCATAATAACGTACATAATGAACGAGGTGGTATGTTGGATCTCGTGCTGAGCAACTTTAACCTTGATCATGTCATGGTTCATGCTGGTGCCGAACCTCTAGTACTGATAGATGTATACCATCTTACCATCCCTGCTCTCTCACGCAAAGACTTCTGTCAAACGAAGATACCGGTTAAAAAAAAGTAACGGTCAGCTTGGTATCGTTACCTGGGTGACATTTTTACCGGTAAATTACTTACCGCTCTACGCAGACTGGCTAAAGCGCAATATTTAACGAAAAAAGTAGCGATACTTTTCTAGATAACGTCACCTGTATTACCGGTACCAAATTACCTTTATATAGGGTCCTTACCTATGAAATTGACGTTTTTTTCTCACTTAATAATAGGTGTATTACTTTTAAAAGTCAATACCGGTTGTTAGTAATATTATACACCTTTAATTAGGACTATGTTACTTAGGCTTCAGTAATAACAATGATTATTCATTTTGTGTCTTTATCGCGCAATTTTTTTTTAGATTGACTTCTTTTTTGTTCGCGTAGTTGACCTTTTGTTTCATTGTAGCTTTGAAGGGACTTGATTTTTTTTCTTTTTCATGTCTGCTACATTTAGCTAGTAAAACAAACACACTACTCTACAATTTTTATAGTGTTAACATAAATAGATGCTAAAAAAATTAAAACAACGTTAGTATGAAAAATATAATTTTATAAAAAATCTTCATACAAAACGTCAATTTTATAGGTAAGGACCTAATAAAAATAACGTTACTTATCGGTACTTGTAATGGGAATTTGGTAACAGTAACAAACCCTGCTCTCACGGACACGTAATCTTGGAACAGCTCGGAACAGGCCGAGCGCAGCTGTTGCATAATATCGTGCTGTAAGAGAGAGGTTGTATAGGCGTGCGTTGCTGGAACGCGTATGTATGAAGTTTACTTTCTGCAGTCTTCTTTATTTGTGTGTCGAAGTGGTATCCATATCTCTAAATGAATCTATGTTTATAATAATGACTTGTCCTGACTTATTCATCATCGCCGAGCCGAAACCGCGAAAGCTAATTAGATGAAATTTGGACTGTAGGTTAATTGAGTGACGTAACCAACCACTAAGAAAGGATTTTTGGGAAATCATACCCTAATGGGGTTAAATAGGGGGTGGAAGTTTGTATGAAAGTCCGTCAGTTTTGAAGTAAAATACATATTTCATTAAAATTAAAGAATGACGTGTTTTTGCATTTTACAAAGAACCTCGCCTAGAGGGGTGAAGAAAAGGGTGGAAAGTTTGTATGGAAATCTGTCGATCCTTAAATTTTGCTATTTGAAGTGTTTCAGGATTTTTGGAAAATTATCCCTTAAGTTGGGGATGATTATTTGTACAGGAGAATTCAAAACAGACCAAAATTACTTATACAGAGTGACCTTTATTACGTTGTTTTGTGTTAGACACTTTGACTAATTCTAGCTCGCATGAACGGGTTTTTTTAGTTGCCTGACCCTTATTACTTATAATAAGTTTAATAAGTTTGGCTTTTATTACGAATAAATACAAGTCGTATAGCCCACGTGAGCAAAGACGCGAACATAAACTATTCACTTATAATTGGAGAATAAGTTTCGAGTTGAACTGGCTAGCTTTTATCTAGTTCGTTTGTAAGCAAGTGAGTAAGTCCCGGCTGCATTAGCAGTCCCACACACTCCCAATTCCTAATTCCTCCTCAAGATCCAACTCCTTCCTCAAGGCCGGCAACGCATCTGCGATTACTTTGGTTTTGCGGGTGTCCATGGGCGGCGGTGATACTTTCCATCAGGTGACCCGCCTGCTCGTTTGCCTCCTTTTAATAATAAATAAAAAAAAATTGACAGTTTTGGATAGGTTGAATGACCGCAACGATATCCGTCAATCGAGTCTATTTTAAACTGGTTCAAACCAAGTTCCAACTAACCGTATGATGGTACATGGTTAGTTCAACGACTAAGTTTTTTTTATGGAGAGAGTTTGCTGATAGCTTCAGATAGCATTTTCAGCTTCACCGGGCTTTTTTCAAATTCAAATTCAAATTCAAATTTCTTTATTTACTAGAATGCATGGTAAATTAAGATGGTAACAATATTTACGTACATCATGATTCGCCTAATCATTAAGCATGCAAATACAATTCATCATTGTTACAATTTCAATTAAACTAATTGTAACTTAAGTATAATGAATAATTATCATATTAAAATTAAATTAAATTATTAAACTGTAATATTAGGATAGTAAATTATTATAGTGTTCGCAAAATTTCTATTAAATATGATGTCTTTTACTTAAAAAATCCTTAATGTCATAAAAGTTTACGGTCAATAGCCATTTATATAAACATTTTTTAAATTTGTTAATATTTAGTGATTTAAGGTCGTCTGGTAAATTATTAAAAAATTTTACACTCATAGTAAGACAGCTCTTGGAATACTGCAATGTTTGAGGTTTCTCTTGCAGTACCAATCTATTTGGATTTCTGGTATTACGGGGGTACACATCATATGCTCTCCTAAATAGTTTCATATTTTGCATTACAAATACACATACTTTTTGGGGGCGACGAGAAACTTAAAGGGTTTCTCAAGCCGTGTGTAATGAATCACCTTCGGAGGTTTTCTAGAGGGAAAGGCATCACGCACTCGTGCGTGTCCCCGTGCCCTACTAGATTCTCCGAGGGGTTCGGATTGGATCGGGGAGCGGAACAACTCGAGGGTGCTTCTAAAGGCTTGGACCTCGGTGGTGGTATGGAGAAGCGCCCAAGTACATGTTTGTATCTGGTATAGAGCGCGTGCGAACCGGCTCGTCATACCCTTGTTCTACGAGTACGGTGTACGGGCCTAAACTAGTGTGCATGTTTAGTGTATTCAATAAATGTGTAGTGGTATTTAGAGGATCGGGCGGGGGGGCGTTCGCAACTGTTATGGGATCATCGACGTCGACGTCGACGACATCGGTTTAGGACGTCTACAGTTGTTATCGATTATGTCGCTACGGTTTTGGTAATGAGAATCGGGGGGCAGGGTTTGTAGGTACATATCGTGCTATTCAAAGATGGGTACAACAAACTTCAGAAGTGGTGATGATATCAGCCGAGGAGCGCTATCAAACTTCTGAGCGTAGATTTGAATTTCACAAGCGCATAATTGACATGTTATCGCACGCTTGTTGTTTGAATTGAATTGTATAATTTGTTCTGAAAGTTTTACTGATAAGACAAATAATTAGAATGATAAATATGACGGAGTTGTACCATTGCTGTTTTGTTATTGCCATGATTTGCATTCAATATGCTTTATGAAGGGTGGATACGTGTCCCTTTTATTAGTTACTAATGGTCGCCCTGAGGTCGAAATTCGACCGAAATTTTATTAAGGCTGCACGAATTGTATCCTCATCATTAAGAAATTAAAAAAGATAGAATGTAAGTTTGGATTGGCATTGACTTGACAGATGTCGGCCGCATTAAAGACAAACAATACGTGTGTGTCAAATACATGGTAGTGTGTTTTGTTGATTTAATGTATTTTTATGCATAATTTAAAAAAATATTAACATTCGGATAACTTTCTCTATATAAACTATAAGTGTGCGAAATTTCATACTCCTCCGTCCGCGCAATTTTCGTAAAAACGAGTACAAAGTTTTAGCTTCACGTATTAATATATAGATGACATCGAAGAAATATTATTTGGTACGTGATTTGAAATAATATAATATTTTATGTATTTTTGCTATTGTTTTTTAATATATTTTTGTGTTTTGATTTGTGATGGAAAGTATCCTTATCCTTATCCTTGATAGGGTAGACATTTTCCAATATATGCCGCTGTAAAAGAAAGGGAGAAAAGAAAATATGCCCTTGCTGAGGTTCTTGCCGGTTCTTCTCAGTCCAAGGTCTCCCGCCCTGTGTAGACTTACGAACCGAGATGGCAAAGTGACATTCATAAGAGCAAATATATATTATTATTTTCAATTTTCAATTTTGAGGGTGAACCAGTAGTATATTCCGACAGTTAGAGATAAGATAGCCAGTGCCTCAGTAATTGAGGATTCCAGGAGAAGTGCGCTCCAACCTTCAGCCTTATCATGACTAAACATTAATCAAATGTTCAAATAATTTTTAACGCTTTTGTTACGAACAAATTACAAAACACAAATGTTGAAAAAATTTCCACGAGCAGGATTTGAACCCTTCTGACATACCGGGTCAGGTGCTCTTCCAATTAAGCTATCGTGGTTGTATCCTGCCCTCCAAAATTATTCAACACTTTTTACTTTGAAAGCCAAAGGCCAGTTATTTTCAACATGTATTCAGATGAACCTATTAGAAACGTTTTTAAAGAAAAAGGTTTTCTAACTTTGGTTAATATTTATATCTAAGAAATATCAATCTTTGATAAGCAAAATTCTTCTTTTGAAGCAAAAATATGCGTAACAATGTCCGCAATAAGTATGCACACAATCTTTGTATTTCAAGAATAAAATAATCATATGTATTAAAGAAGTGCCTTCAGTACTACTATACAAGTGTAATTCAATGTTAAAAACCTTGAATTACTAAAATTCAAACTCTCATTAAATACTTGGCTGCATAATAATGCTTTTTACAGTTTGAATGAATACTTTTATACAAAAAATATTTAGGTAAGTAAATGCTATGTTGCTTACAAAATAATGCATGCCCGTAATTGGTATTACTGTTGAGAGCTACCTTTGTCACAAAATTTCACTATCACCTACAAAAATGTACACAGTACCTGCCTGCAATAAAGATTATCCGTAAGGTATAAAAAAAAATATCTAAAAACTAGCAATTGAGACCACGATCTCCCCAAAAACTGTGCCGGTCTGTGCAAACGCTAAGTACCTATAACTGCGTTCAAAGATCCTAATAATGTTTTCAGCGCAGAACCTCACTATAAATCCTTCCAAAAATACCCACCACTCGGAACCGCAGCGCTACTTAACGTAATATATTGCAATCTTTCTAATAGCCGGATTGAATTATCGTATGACGGTTAATGGTTTTAGAGACTCCACCGTTTAAGATAATGCTGGGTGCTTTACAGAAAAACTGCATTATTCAATTTAATGTTTTCGAATTTTATTGTATTCAATCTAAAAACAAAAACGGCCATAAACCACCACGTGGGCCCAGTGTGGATGGGTGGTTGTTAACGACTGCTAAATTTAATGCAGCCGGGACCAACGGCTGTACGTACCTTCCGAAGCACGGAGGAGCTTAAGATGATTTTTTGTCACCCATTCGATGGCCAAGCTTTGCGAAAACGCTTGTGCTTGTTTCACGGTGAGGAGCGGTCTCATTATGATTGCATCGGTTGCTTACCATCTGGCAGGATGTGGTCACTACGACGTGTCAATAAAAAAAAAAGAAAAAAAAAATCTGTACTCGCAGTATTCGGAAAAGACTATGGCCAAAAGGCCAATGAGTGCGTTACAGTAAAAATTAAAAACTAATTGGCAATTGGATGACGAAAAATGTCACATCGCTATTGAGATGACACATCACTATCGTAAACGTAGTGTTAAATTCTCTTTGCCGAGTGCTTGTTAACCTTTTGCTTACTTTTGATAACTTGTCACAACTTGTGACTATTACCTCTGGCGAGAGTGAATTGTACATTTTTTGACTTTTTTGAATGTAATGTCCTGCCGAGGACAGGGCTAGTGTTGTTGTGCTAGTAAAACTTGGGTGGCTCAGTGTTTGAGCACTTGTGCAACGTGGTGTAGGCTCGTGCGGTGGCGTGAAGCGCACAATACAAGCGGCATCAGCGTTCTGGTGACGCATACCGTTCTTGCGTGCCAATTAGAGGCACCGATCGCCTTCCGGGAGCTGGATGGAAACGGATGAACAGCAGGCTGAAGAACCCTTCTTCCCTAATCTTTCCTTGCCCCCCATCTCCATCTCTGTCCTTTTAGCCAATATTTCTCGGAGGAGCGGCCGGCTAAGGAACAGGTAAGGCCTGAATAGACGGGAAGTCTACATTGACAGCTTGGCGTTTGTGATATGGGCCCCACAAACCGAACAGCAAGCTGGTGGTCTACCTAACACGCAGACTAGGCGCGTTAACCATTGCGCCATGTAGCTTCTAACTGCGCAGTTTTACTAAACTTTAACGTCAATAATCATGTTAGTTACCAGTTCCGTAGAACAAATTACCTTATCTGTTATAGTTGCGAACTTCTAAATAGGCCCATCTAAATTACCCTTTCAATTGCTAACCCTATATTGGTGTATTAATAGCGCATGCTTACCCTCAATATTCTCATTGCAAACAGGTCAAGTTGAAACGCTATCGATTGCCACGAATAAGCAACATCGCGTGAGGAGCAACACAGTTTGCTCATGACCTTGCCATTTATAAAACATAACCCCATAACATCAATTAACAGTCAATAAAATTCCAAATGGTAGGCGTGGGTAATAAATAAAATAAAAATACATTAGCAACGACATTTTTGTAGCCACATACATGTGTATATTTTGTTGTAGTGTAGGACACCTGGTACTCGTAAAGGTATCCTACACACACCTTATATTATTATAATATAGTATAGTATACTATTTTATTTATTTAATAAGCTAACAACCTTGCAACCGAAGTAAGCTAGGCGATCATAAGCGCAGTGTGGGCCTCCAACAAAACGCAGCTCAAAACCCTTGGATGAGGCCTTTGTCTAGCGGTCGACGTTTTTTGACTGAGATGATGATAATGATAATGAAGCTACATTTATAAAAGTGGATCATTGCCTTTTAAAATGACATATGTGTAGGCCTATTAAAAGCTTTAATTCTTTACTTATTATCTAAAGGAAGGTAGTCCTTCCTGGAGCAACGATCTTCGCAAGGAGTTGGATGAGAGTAGCCGCGGATCATGCTCCGTGGTTTTTTTTTTTTTTTCTTTTTTTATACATAGCACGGCAAATGACTCCATTTCACCTGATGTTGAGTGAATATGGAATCCAGATGCGATGACAACTGGTGCAGCGTGAAAATAACGCAGCATCAGTTACCCTCACTCTGCCGGCCCACAAGGTGCCTCTTCACGCCTCGTTTGAAGGACCCCATATCATAGGAAGGAGGGAAAACGTGTGCAGGCAAACTATTCCATGTTTTGGAAGTGCGACAAAAAAATGAGTCACCAAATTTCTTAGTGCGTGATGGAATATTTGAGACAGTGAAGCGGTGACTCCGGAGAGCAGCACGCGTACTCCTATGGAGGAAGGGAGAAGGAGGGATGAGGTCAAAGAGTTCTTCAGAGCACTCGCCATGGTATAAGCGGTAAAACATACTGAGTGACGCAATATCTCTACGCAATTGCAGAGTTTCGAGAGTATTTGTGACTTCTGCGTTGCCGATAATGCGTACAGCGCGACGCTGCAATCTGTCCAAAGCATCGAGAAGGTACTTTGCGGAACCGTCCCAGATGTGCGAGCAATACTCCACGCAAGACCGTACCTGTGTCTTGTACAAAAGGCACAACTGGTCAGGCGTAAAGAATCGCCGCACCCTGTTCAGAATACCGAGTTTTCGTGAGGCTGTTTTGATCACGGCTTCGATGTAGTCTCTTTGGTTTAGATCGCAGCGAATCGTCATACCGAGCATGTTGATACTGCTCTGCAGGCTTAGAGATGTACCCTGAAGAGTTGGAAGGGGAAGGAATGGTGACTTTTTTGCCGTGAACGCACACACCTGTGTTTTCTTGGCATTGAACTCAACAAGATTATTGGAGCCCCATTTAGATATGAGGTCCAATACCCGATTGAGCTCAATGACAAGATTCACTCGGTTAACTTCGGTTTCGACCCGCCCAGCCGCTGGGTGATCGTTATATCCCCCATGCACTGTGCTATCATCTGCATAGCAATGAATATTTCCAAGTGGAAGCATATCATTGATATGCAGAAGGAACAGCGTGGGGGACAGAACGGAACCTTGAGGGACACCAGCGTTCACTGACATGAACCGCGAAGCGCATCCATCAGACAGGACACGGATTCTCCGCTCATGAAGCCAGCGACCCAGTTGCAGAACTGAGCAGGCAGACCGTATGCCGGGAGCTTGGAGAGAAGAGCTTTGTGCCAGACCCGATCAAAAGCCTTGGCTATGTCAAGGTTAACAGCCATCGACTCACCACGCTTGTCAATAGCCTCACCCCAGAGATGTGCAACGTACGCTAGAAGATCACCCGTTGATCGTTTCGGCCGAAACCCATATTGGCGATCATGAATTATGGAGTGTTCTTCCAGGTAGTGGACTAGTTGTTTGTTTAAAATACGTTCCATGTTTTTGCACAAAACTGAAGTAACGGCTATGGGGCGGTAATTAGATGGGTCTGACCGATCTCCTTTTTTGGGGACCGGTTGCACATTAGCTTCTCTCCAAGATTCCGGCACACAACCAGAAGAGAGCGAGAGACGGTAAAGGCGCGTTAACACGGGGGACAACTCCGCTGCACACATTTTCAGGACTATTGCTGGAATGCCATCAGGGCCATTAGCTTTCCGGACATCGATTGACTGCAGCTCCGCACGGACATCACACTGCCTGATTTTAAAATCAGGATTTGTGTGGCCACAGTGAGGAATTGAAGGTGGCTGTGCATTGCAGTCATCGATTCGGGAGTTAGCTGCAAAGAGTTTGGCCAGGAGATCGACCTTCTCTTGCGGCTTGTGAGCTAAAGTCCCGTCAGGACATCTCAGTGGTGGAAGCGAGGGTTGGCAGAAATTTGATTGCACGGCTTTGGCCAGACGCCAGTAGCTACGGCTGCCCGTAGGATGCGTCAGAAGTTCTTGGCCGACCCGTGCAACGCGCTGGGCATCCGCTCTAATGTAGGCTCTTTTGCAAGACTTGGTGGCATTATTATAGACTGCTTTCAGCGAGCGAGTTTCGGGATCCCCAAGAGCTTTACCTCTGATCCAAGCGCGGTATGCCGCCTGCCTGTTATCGACAGCGTTGGCACACTCACGGTTGAACCATCGGTTGCGCCGGCATTTGCTGACGAGATAGGAGTGCGGAATATAGTATTCCATACCTAACACTATCTCATCAGCAACTGCAGTCGCACTGGCTGTCGGGTCCTTCCCACTGAAGCAGCGCTGCCCCCAAGGAACGGATGCGAAATAGTCCCGCATACCATCCCAATCTGCCGACGAGTAGTGCCAAATTTGGCGTCTCGATACCGCTGAAGGCGGTAGCGGGGCCAGAGGCGCTTTGCTGGATACCAAGCAGTGGTCCGAAGATCCTAAAGGAGCTCGAACTTCCACTCGGTAACCAGCTGGGCGACTCGTCAGCAGAAGGTCCAGCAAAGAGGGCGCGTGACCGACTATATCTGGGATCCTGGTGGGCTGGTTCACCAGTTGAGTCAGGTCGTGCGTGAGAGCGAATGCGTGGGCAGTTCTACCTGCATGGTCAGTTTTGGAGGAACTTAACCACAACTCGTGGTGAGCATTGAAGTCCCCCAAAAACACCAATTCCGCCGAAGGAAACCGCTCCTGCGCTTCATCTGACCCGACTAAGGTGTTCTATAAGTCGAGTTGTCTCCATGTCGCCATTATGTGATCGGTAGACGCAGACGTAGACACGGCTATGAGAGCCCAAGTCGACGTGTACCACAAGGAGGGAAAAGGAAGGGTCCTCCAGACAGCGCAGACGGCGACAACAAACGTCCGTCCGAACAAACAAGCAAACTCCGGCTTTGGCTTTAAAGGATTCTTCAAGCACAAAGCCGGGATAGTGCAGGTAGGTGGTGTCAGCTGGACAGATTATTTGTGTCTCCGTCAAAAACAACATTGCTGGCCGTGCCGTCTCAAGATGGTGGTGGACGGCATTGAGGTTTGCATGGAGTCCGCGGATGTTAGCGAACTCGACCTCAAACGGTATGGTTGTGGTGGGGGTGTGCACCGCTGTAGGACCAGTTTTTGTTTTAGGCGCTGTCATGGTGGAGAAAAAGAGGGAGGCGTGAATCGAGGAAATGCTACCGCTATGCAAGTAGTCAAAGTGCAGCGGCCTGTTTCACCAGGGATCTGCCTAAAGTTGAGTATCATTAACCCGCCGAACGGAAGGGCCCCCGAACCCCCCCGGGAATGGCCGCCGGGACCCCACCTTCCGGTCACCAACCGGCACGACGAGCCACCCCGAGATTATGCGTGGCATGGTGAGGCAGCCTCACGAGCTGGTTAGGCTCGCTTGGGCCCCTGTACTGTGCCACGGGCGGCCAGCGGGACAGCCGTTTCTACGGGTCTCCCTGGTCGGCGGGTTAATAAGGTCTTCCTGGCACTGGTTAGACGGAAGCCATTACAGACCAAATGCATCGCAGCACCATCCACTCGAGCTCTGGTTATACGCTGGCTGATCCCGAAACGCGACCGACAAGCGGTCACTTGACGGGTTTTACACCATGCGTACGGTGGTCACTAACCAGACGGGGCAAGCCCTACCACGCAGTGGAGCATATGGGAGCTCTAAATTCCGTTAGTCGCCTCTTACGACACCCACCGGAGGAGAGGGGCGGTGAATTGTATTCTTTCTCCGTCACCGCACGGATAAAACTTTGCACTTAGAGAGGTCTATGTCCAGCAGTTGATGATGGTTATGATAATGTTGAAGAATATATCTCCTTCCTTCGAAGAGCTCGAGGGCGCAGTGCTGAGGTTAAGCAAATTTCGCAAAGTTCGGATGGGTGACCAAAAATTTATCATCTCGAGCTCCTCTGTGCTTCGGAAGGCACGTTGGTCCTGGCTGCATTAGCAGTCGTTAACAACCACCAATCCGCAGTGGGCCCGCGTGGTGGTTCATGGCCCGTTCTCCCTATCCATCCATAAGGAAGGCTCGTGCCCCAGCAGTGGGAACATAAATGAGCTGATGATGATGAACCTTAACTTGATTATGCATTTTTTTTTGATATTGTAAACTTTTCATGCGAAAAGACGATATTTTGATAAGTATAATGGCTACATAGAAAACAGACATTTATTTCATGATATTGCCAAGTGATGCCATCCCCTCTAGAACGCCTCTGAGGATGTCTCGATCACACAGCTTGAACCCTCAATCCGATCCGAACCCCTCGGAGAATCTAGTAGGGCACGGGGACATGCACTAGTGCGTGATGCAGTTCCCTCTAGAAAGCCTCTGATGATGCTTCGTTTCACACGGCTTGACGAACTCTTCAAGACTCTCGTCACCCCCAAAGAAGTCCGGTGACGTTGAAAATGCAGCATGAGATAATCAGCAGACTCTCTAAAAAAAAGGTTTGAACCCTTTAAGTTTCTTGCCCCCCCAAAACGTCCGGGTTACGCTGAAACCCATAATGTAATAGGCAGCCAACAGGGATATCTCCCCAAAAATAACCAGTATAAAAACATACACAAATAACAATAAAATTGGCGGGTTTGTCACATTCTACGCGAAAGCGTTGCTGGTGAAACTTCTCCAATGCATCACAAGTTGTGGATTTATTGCCAATTCACACTCCACATTTTTGAACTAGCCTAGTTTGCTCGAACAAATTGGTATATGGTCGCCGCTGTTATACATGAGTGGGGAATTATATTGATTGAGATTATATAACGCCTTGTTGGACAAGTGGCAAAGCGCTCGGCCCGATACTCGAGGTTCCTGGTTCAATTCCCAGGTCGGGCAAGTGTGTTTTGGATTTATTCAGTGCATAGCCCGGGTTTGTGACCACCGACCCGCATTTGGCAAGCGTGGTGATTAAGCCATTACCCATAAATTGTAGCGATGACTTGATTTCAATGATGGAGGCCTTTGCCCAGTAGTGGGACAGATAGGCTATTTACTTTACTTTACTTTACTATATTGAAACTGTAGTTGCAGTCTAGGTCTTTCAAGTTAAGCAACATACGCATAGCTGGAACCTGGAAGGATGAACGAAATTAATTTAAACAATATTTTTTCAAGGAGTTAAATAAATCGTAACGAATATTAAAAAAAAAACATACATAAATGTATGATAGTCAATAGAGAAGTGGTATTTTTATTATTTTTATTTTTGTATGCACAATACTATGTGTTAAATTTTACTAGAAAAAATCAACCACTTGACGTTGTCAAATAAAAAAGAACATTTCTTTTTATATCAAGAAGTTTCATTAACATAATGATAAATAACAATAACAAAAACAATAACAATAATAACCCCGGCAATTAACTCAAGTCTCTCTCTTAAAACAGCTGACCGCCAGTGCTACCACAGCGTAATTTCTTTTAAAATCTTAAAAAAGCTGTTAATCTAAAATTATCCATTTTTAAAGAAAAGTTCTTAGACAAAAGTTATTCACTATCATGTATACTTTACCCTCCTTTCGGCTTAGTACCCCCTTTCCGACTGACGTTGTATATTTATACAATTTAATTTTCCAATACAAAATGTTTTGTTTGTTTTGTTGTCATGGAAACCATTGATAAACATTTAACTCAATGGTGGAAACTGTCAAAGCGGTACGAAGCCCGCCGGGTCAGCTAGTTATTAGATTTACACTTAAAGACAAAAATAATGGCAATAATCCCTTTAATTCTTAACTCGCAGCAAAACCCTAAAAAAAGAAACTACCTAGAAATAACCCAAACAGAAATCAATACGAGGAGCTTGATGACGCAGGGAATAACGCGCCCAGTTTGTGCTCAACTTACGCCGGATGGGTGCCAAAAATTTATCACCTGGAGCTCCGCGTGCTTCGGACCACCAATTAGCACTGGGCCCGCGTCTTGGTGTATGACCCATTCTCCCTATCCATCTATACGGAAGGTTCCCAGCAGTGGGGACATAAAAATCTGGTGATGACTATGTGATGATGAAATCAATACATAATTTTTATTTGTGACTTCATCACATTTACGACTCTTCGATTCACTTTTTTGCTTACGAAGTGCACTAGTGACACAATGCATAATTAACAAACGCTACAAATCAAACCGATCTAATCCACGCACTCAATTCAGATCTAGGTCAGCTGTATAACGATGCATTGATACCAGCCGAATGTATAGCTAGTGATGCGACCTCCGTCGATAACAGTAAACGTAATGGTCTATAAAATTTCACAGTCGCATCCGAGTGGGATTTCAATTAAAACTTGAACGCCATCTTCGATAAAGTAGGGCAACCATGAGATAAGCGTTTATATAACGATCCAACAATAGGAAGTGGAGACAATTGTTAATAGCTTCTGCGATTGATAGCTCGACAATTGCAAGAAGAATGGACACTATTAACGAAGGTATGCGTATTGGTTCTGTAATTAATCAGTGATCATAACTAATCAAGAATTTAATTGTTTTATTGGTGTGTCTTGTTTGATGGAGTTATATTACTGACAGTTGAGTATTGCTTTTGTAGGCGGTGAGATATTGGTCAAAATACGTGTTTATCATTAATAAAAAGTAAAATATTGAAAGTAGAAAGAATATTTCAAAATATAGAAGTTCTAAAAGTGTTAATTTTATAATGTGAAATTTGCTGAGATGATGATGATGATTGTTATTTTGAAAAGTGACACTTATTATCAAAAATAAACATATAATGTCATTATTTTTGTAATGAAAATGATGTTTTTACATTAACAAAATAAAACACTTAGAAAAAACAAAATTCTTACCTTATTATATTTTTTAAAGAAGATAACAAAAACATATTTTATAAAAACAAATATATAGACACCATTTTGAGTTATCACTTTGTAGTTGATTTACAATAAAAAGAAAAAGGGCTAAAGCAATAAAAAAACAAGCAACAAGTCGAAATCACAAACACTAGAACAAAGCACGCAATATACGAAAGAAACTCTATACTTAACAAACATATAGTGATCATAAATCCCAATCCACAGAATAAAGGATCCCAACATTATCCCGCGTGCGTATCGGCTTTATGGTCACCCAGAAATTACTCAAGGATTTCGAGCAGTGGTTAGTTCTAACCTAAGTTAGTCTGTGGTATTATACAAGTAGGCAACCATTTTCATATACCTATATGTGAGATTTGAATGATTTTATGCCGATAGTAACACGATCTCAATCACTATACTGAGATGGTAAATATATTATTCGGTGAAGGTAAACCATTTTATATTATTATAAGGTAGATTTTTTGGGGTTCAGTTCCCCTTTAATGTAATGGCCATCGGACGGATTAAGCCGCCTCTGTGGTACAGAATTACATTGGGCAAAGACCCAGAGTTCCTGAGTCTTACTCCAAGCTGCGTGATTTCTGGTTTTGCGGGTCTTTACGGTAGTAGATATTTACCATTATATAGGTATGTGTTTTTAAATATTATTCTGCTTATTTATTTTTACTTTAATTAAAACGGTATCAAGAAAAACCAATAACGTTAATTAAAGATTACAATCTATTATGACCTAAGTCAGTCGCCTTAACAAAATAAAGCCTTAATAAACATTTTTGTATTCCGAGTGAGAGACATGATAACCGATTCCGTAGTAGTAAAAGTTTCGAATAGAAGATTAAACGTTGAATATTGTCAATTTCGCAGTACAAAAATGTAGAATTGACGTCTCGCTAGCACTAACACCTCCTATATCGTTCCACACAGTTCCAGAAACTGCTGGCTCACTTTCGCCGCGGTTGAGTCTTGTTTTATCCTTTTGTCCAACAAAGCTTGCGGGTGAAACTGAAACTGTAAAGCGAGACTGAGTAATATCCAGCCTCGTTGTGCGACGATTAAGAGCAATTTAGTCTGCGCTCTATCGTTGAAGATCTTTGTAGTTCTTTTTAAAGATAACTTTTTATTTCGAGATGTTTTTTGATTATCTTTTTCTGTTTCTGTAGATCCGGTAGAATGACTTCGAAACTTTTTAGACCATTACCCAAAAAGGAGTGTTTAAGTCTATAAAAAATATTTATTGAAAAATAATGACTGCAAAATCGTATCATCGTAAAAATGTTAATCTTAACACCACTTATTTCACTTTAAGTTTTTCAATATTCATCTGTTTCGACAAATAAAACTTTCGTAGATTGAAATGTTTGCGATCTGTACATAATGAGTGACCCTTAAATTGACCCTGCGAATTGCAAGAAGCTTATTTTATAACCTTCTGTATTTGTCATGAGGATTGTCTTAATCACCATGCTTGATGAATACGGGTTGGTGATCATTCACGCATCTAAAATCACCACAACACACTTCATCTTATTTGCAATAATTTTGATGTAATAGGCATAAGTTTGTTCCTAAAAAAAAGAAAAGAAAAGTGGTTTTCGACCTTAAATTCACCTCGCAAGTAGCGATGAATTGATTCCAATGATGGAGGCTGTTTTTTTTCAAGCATGTTTTTGTTCACAGGTGTTAACAGTTTCCCGACCATAGTACGCAAAAAAGCAGGATCACTTTTGCGACGAGTTCGCGGCAGCAACAGCAACATCCGCTAGTCCATATGCCAAATCACGCGCACAAAACTAAAAAATATTTATTAAGCACTAACATAGGTTAAATATATAAATATAGGAATAGTCTACCAGCAGACGTTTTCCCTCCTTCCTATGATATGGGGTCCTTCAAACGAGGCGTGAAGAAGCACCTTGTGGGCCGGCAGTGTGAGGTTAACTGATGCTACGTTTGTTTTCACGCTGCACCAGTTATCTTCGCGTCTGGACTCCATTTCCACTTAACATACATTGGATGGAGTTATTTGCCGAGCTATTTATAAAAAAAAACTTTTTTGTTATTAACATTCAAATGCCGCTCACGCTTCACGCTGTGTACACTCCTTTTGGATTACCGTCTAGCTAGTAAGGTTAAGCAAATAATGTTACTATACTCATGCATCGATTGAATCAGTTTGTGTACCTTTAGAAATAAATAAATAAATGAACCTTTATAAGTTGTCTGGAAAATAAATTATATACAACGTGTAACAAAAAGGTGTGGTCAAAATGAAAAGATCCAAAGTGTATCCCATCTAGAACGTGTATGTGTTGTTATTAAGACATAATTATTAACTGTCATGTAGTGGTTAATGAAATATTTATATTTGTTAAATGATGCGCGTCAAGCGCGCATAAGCAAACAGAATTGATCGTAAATGTTAGTACACAGAGGTTACTAAACCACTAGGGCTGAGACTTGTTTATTTGGATGTGACGTCACAAATAAAAAATTGCAATAACACATTACAGTTAATAATCATGACTTAGTAACGCTGCATACAAGATCTAGATCGGATACACTTTGAATCTTTTCATTTTGACCACACCTTTCTGTTACACGTTGTATACAATTTTTTTTGCAGTGGGACTGTACATAGGCTATTTACCTATATAGAGATGTTTTTGTTAAAATTCTTAGATAGTTAATTCAATTCAATTTCTTGTATGATGGCTCTCGCAACGACTTAGCCAATGTCTAGTTTTAAGGCAGGTTATTAGTGTTTTGACTTTGTCCGTAGCTCAGCTTACAACTATAATAGGCGTTGTTTCTTAGATAGTCCTTTATTACATAAGCTATTGTCAAATTATTAAAAAGAAAAAAAACTATAGATAGTGTCAAAGTTCATATGTAATTAAAAAACATTATTGAGCTACTTAGGCCAGTGACAATGACTTCGTATTTTGCGATGCACAGCCCGGGTTTATGATCACTAACCCGCATTTGACAAGCGTGTTAAATAAACCAATCCTCATTGAAACGACGGCTTGATGATATCAATGAGGAAATTTTTTCAACATATGTGTTTTTGTATTTTTTCGCAACAAAATTAGCGTTAAAAATTTTTTGAACATTTTATAAATAGCTTGCTTACTTCGTAGCTGATCTTTAATATTTGTAAAAATATTATGATCAGAGGTTAGTGACCGTAGTTGTTGACATTGAATGGGCGGGCGCCTTTGGCTTTCAAAGTAAAAAGTGTTGAATAATTTCGGCGGGCTGGTTAGAACCATGGGAGGTCAATTGGAAAAGCACCTGACCCGGTATGTAAGAAGGGTGCAGGTTCAAATCCTGCTTGTGGAAATTTTTTCAACATTTGTGTTTTTGTAATTTGTTCGCAACAAAATTTGCGTTAAAAATTATTTGAACATCAATGATGAAGTTCTTGCCCAACAGTGGAACTTTACTTTACAGAGGTGACCGTTTATACAAAGGCAACGGTTGAAGTTCACTGACAAAGATAAACGTATGCACGCTCTACTAAGGTAAGTAAACGCTAATGAAATCGCATACAATGTACTTGATATTAAACTTACAAGCAAGTTTCTGACACGTGTTGGTACCAGCATCCTGTCTCCGACTGCACTTGAGTAAGTTGGATGATAACTCAGCCAGTTACTGCAGTTATTGCTTAAGTTCACTGATTGTCGGACGTAAATTTTAGCTGCAAGCGCACGTTTGTCTTCGAGCGTATTGCGAAGGTTAAAATATACAGTGTGTTTTCCAAAACATCTAATTTCGCCAAATCGGTCCAGCCAATTTCGAGTTTTAGCGACTCAATCGGACAGCAATTGATTTTTATATATATTGATCTAACTTAGTGATCGAAAACCACCTCTGCATAGATAGCAGCTATTTAATTTTTTGTATAAAATATTGAATATGCAAGTCAAAAACACTTTAACCCTACATGCTGTCCAAAGGGCCAGCAGGGTCAGCAGTGCTGGCCAAAGGGTAGTATATTTTGTAACTTTCGCTACAATAAACGAATCTTTGGTATCAACTGTCACTACGTGAATTTAAATATTTGTTTAGCACTTTCAGTCGGGAAAAATCAACAACCACTCGTATTCGTCCGGAGTAGGTACTCGTCAGAAAAAGACGGCAATGGAAGTTTTGTAATAAAAATATAAAATGTCTATAATTTAAAAAGGAGTATTTACTCAGTAGCTGTCGTTATAAAGCAGACGTTGAAACCCACTAACTTATATTAGGCGAGCAGAGTGATAGAATAGACCCCGTCTTCCCATTCGCTATCATTTGCACTGGTACAGAACCAACTTTTAAATTTAAGTTGAAAAAGTGGTTAATATATAACGTATTTTACAGCTTAGATGAATACTATGCATTAAAAAATTGATAATTGTAATTAACCTATTAATAAGTTTATGATAAGTTACTGTTAGTTTCATGTTTGTATTAATCTTTGACACACTCTTTGAAACAGACATCTAAATAATTAGTACATATTAAGTAATAACCATAAAGTTAATGGTATATTAACTTTATGGTAATAACCTAATATGTGCTAATTATTTAGATGTCTTTATAGTTCTGTGTGCAATGGTCATAGTCTATTGGAAGAAATGAAATGAAATGAAATGAAACTATTTATATAGGTGGAATCGAATATAATCTCTTTTAAGGTATTTTTTAATATAAAATGAAAATTAAATTTTTAATTTTAATTAAAATTATAGGTACAACATTTTTCTTATAGTTTTGACCGACATGAGACTTGAGGTGATTTCGATGCTGTCTACACCTTTTTGGGAGAGGGACGTCATAGTATATGTATGCATGTATGTATGTATGTGTGTGTGTTGTCTGTATGTATGTATATACGTATGTACTTATGTACGTATGTATGTTCGTATGTAAGAGATATGAGACATGAGACACTGACTCTTTATGATAGAAAACTACATTACGATACTCAATTTGTAGAATTACAACTTGGTTTCTACAGACGTTAAAGCGTCCATGGGCCACGGAAACCAGTTTTCAGACTCACTAGAACAGTCACTCCAAGCAAACATAAGACGATCTAGCTGTCCAAAATTTCGTACCATTAAGGGCACTTTACACATTTTCTCAATATAGAAAGGCGTGAACGGGAAGTAGCCGTTTCGATACTCTGTAAAACAGACAAAAAGGCTCGTAAAGCAATTTGCAGGGGAGCGTCGTCGTACGTGCTTGCCGCGGCTAAAAAGCTTGTGGCGCGTCTGAATGCGCCTGTAGAATGGGAAGACTGTATTTTCACGCCAGATTGGAGTAAAGGATTGCAGTGAAGACGTAGAGCTTATAGATGTGTTATATCGATGTGATAAAATATCTTCTATAGTAACCGCCGTTACCACCGTCAACATCAAAACAAACAAAACCTTTTTTTAATTATAACAAGCGACCCGCCCCGGCTTCGCACGAGTGCAATACTGATATTATCAGTGTTTCTCTACTATATTATGCATGTATTTATACATATAAACCTTTCTCTTGAATCACTCTATCTATTAAAAAAAACGCATCAAAATCCGTTGCGTAGTTTTAAAGATCTTAGCATACCTATGTATGTCTGATGTGTTCGCTCTAAAAGATTAGACCTTAAAATGTCTCGAGACCTGTCGTTCCATTATACAACGTTGTGTCACAAATTACGTCAAATTGACATAAAATAAAAAAATTAAAATTAAAAACCCCCGACACAAAATAATAAAAATAGTATGAACGTAAA
This sequence comes from Eudonia mercurella, assembly GCA_963082485.1. Lineage (NCBI taxonomy): Eukaryota > Metazoa > Arthropoda > Insecta > Lepidoptera > Crambidae > Eudonia > Eudonia mercurella. The sequence continues at coordinate 2,930,059 of OY720037.1, forward strand.
AAGACAAGTAAAAAAAATATGAAAAAATATCCACAAAAAGTTTTAAACGTGAAACCTTATAAAAAAAAAAAAATAACCTTGAATATATGACCATACGTAAGTACGTATGAATGTTTTTGATTAAATGTTGTCGCGCCTCTTCTCTAAATATTCCTCATTCCCTTTCAATATACTGTACATTGTTCTACTTGTCAAGTTCTTTCATTTGATACTTACTCATATTGAGGGAGTTGTGAAAAAATATGTAATCCGCCATTATGTGGCGGCGGCCATCTTGGACCGAATTTCATCAAACATAGCTAAGAACACTCTCGACTAATTTTCCTTCCTCCGGTTCGGGAGCTATGATGCCACAGACAGACACACACACAGACACGTCAAACTTATAACACCCCGTCTCTTTGCGTCGGGGGTTTAAAAATTATTTTATTTTATTGTAAGCCAGTGTAGGAACAACAAAATGTACATGGCTTTTAATGACTCGTAAGCACCCATGCACACGCACATGCACAAGCACACAAACACGAATACCCACACATATACGGAAGTAAAGGTGCTGATTGGTTAACAAAACGATCTAGTATTGACTTTAGTTCTTGGGCCCAAAGACCCTACATGTAATAAGCTGCACCTTGCACCGTGAAAGAATTTCTTTGAGTCAGGTATGACAATGCTCCCGGCTTCGTATTGGCTATCGAATGCTGGGATTAAAAGTGCTTTTTAGTTTCTTTTCAAGTAATTCGTTAGAAAAACGGAGCTTCACAAAACGGTAGATTCATGCTTAGTATAGTTGAAATACCTAAGGAGGAACTTTAACGGATTTTCCCTGTGAATACACTACTAGACGTGATTCATGTTAATCGAAGATAAAGAAAAGCTTTATGGCGACGCTTGCGCATCCTGGTTGCAGTCTTGAAAGTTAAGGCTTTACCTCTGAAACACTTTTGAAAGGTCCAAAGGTCCTCTCGTTCGAAATTCAATTCTCGCACGCTTTTTGGAACTTGATAGCCATGTTACTTATGATCTGAGCATGTTATATAATATTATGTTATGTAATATGTTATGTAATATTAGTAATTGTTGTAATTAAGATCTCTTTATTTGCCTTAAGCATATAAAGTTTCATTCAAATCGACTTTTATGGTTTGGAAGAATTTATTCTTTCATTATTTATTATTTTGTAATCTCTATTTGGAATTGAAACTTTGAAGTTTGGATGTGATAAGTATGTTTCATCATCATCATCATCATCATCATCATCATCATCATCATCATCTTCATCAACATTATCAGCCTATACTAGTCCACTACTGATCATAAATCTCGGCAAGTTTACGATCCGCGTCTACTAAGTAAGTAAGTAAGTTAAGTTAATTATCATAGTTAACTAGCTGACCGGCGGACTTTACCGCTTTGACAGTTTCCATGACAACAAAATAAACAAAACGTTGACAGTTTTCAATAGAATAAAACAAACAAATCATTCGTCTGCTTAAGAACACCCGTATCCCATGATGGATCCCTAGCAGCGTCACCTACCAGGTCCAATTGTAAATCTAAACCATTCTCGAATCCACTTGAACACACATAGAGAAAATTTCATCCAAATCAGTCCAGCCGTTTAGAAGGAGTTCAATAACATACACACACGCACATAATTTATTTAATATATATAAAGATTATCATAGGTATTCTCAGTGCAGCAAAGTTCCTTGAACGTCAAACTATAATCTGTCAGCGAGGTGTAATGCCGAAATATTTAAATATATATTAAAACTCCAGCTCCTTCACACGAAAAGAAGCGAAGTGAGAGCAGAGCAAACGCTTTTTAATACGAATATTATAAAGTCGAGACTTCTTTGCTTTGAAGCGATAACTAACAAATACCGAATAGAATTAAAGAACGATTTGATATTATTGTTTTCTAAAGTTAACGCAAACACTACAAATTGAAATGAAACACTTTACATGAACTAAAAAAGTAAAAAGTAAGTCATAGCTACTCTTCTTTATGGCTTCCATCATTGAAATTGATGGGTATCATCGTTATGGGTGTTGCATCGAAGAAACCGAAACACTGTACCCAACATGGGAACTGAACCCCTATAGTATAAGAACTAACTCGCGTTTATGTCTGTCCATTCATTCGTAGTAACAGGAACTCTGGGAAAAAACACGTCTGGATAAGGGCAATAGTTACATATTGAGGTCCTGAAAGACTACACACTTACTGAAAAACTTATTAAACTTTACCACAGATACTTAGATCCAGAAATTTATTTTATAATGTAGACAAGGAATACAGCCGCATTATACGATTTTCCCTAGAATCATGGGATATGGGTGTTTTTATAAAACAAACTTGAGTTGTTCTGTAACAAATTTAATAGAATTATTAATATTATCTCCTTTATTTATTTTCTTTTTTAAAACTAGATTTTTACAATATTTTAATATGAAAACAATACAACATTATAAAAACCTAATCCTAGAGTGCCACCAGCAGCGGGGCAGGGCCCAAGCTACCGGCGGTCAGAGCTGCAGAGTGAGGAACCTCCTGACAATACGTGCCATGTCAAGCAGTACTGCTTTCTGAATCTGCCTTGATCCAACCATTAAGCGAGAGCCTCTTAAGGTGTTGGTCGAGGCTCTTCGCTATCAGACCGTTCGCTGAAACGACTATCGGAACAATGATCGTCGGATCAACATTCCACATGGCGGTCACCTCGTGAGCCAAGTCAAGGTACTTGCTGAGTTTGTCCTTCTCAGCTTTCACGAGGTTATTATTATTATTATTTACTATTTAAATTAACCCTAGAATTATGGGATATTTGTGTTTTTTATAAAAAAAAACTTGAATTGTTCTGTAACAAATTTAATAGAATAATGAATTTTTATATAGTCTTAAGTTTAAAATCTGTACCTTATAGGAATACCTACCTTACCTTCTTTAACCTTTTTACAAGGCAATGCTAGCTCTTTTACGTTGGTAGAAAATAATAAATCCTACCATTACTCACGTCGTAGCTTATACCAAGTCTAAATTCATATTGAGCATCGTCAATTCGTTTCAATTGAAACTTGATTCTGGCGCCAACTAAATTTCACGTCTTCACACACGCACTAAGGCACCTAATGCACACGAAAGCACTGCAGCTACTATGAGTTCTCAACTCACTTATGATCGGTTTTCGCCAAAAACCTCAATCAAGACTAATGCTACGCACCTCAAAAATTTATTTACACGCAAGCAGTCCTTTAGTATGTGCCTTAAAAAATATTTAACAAATTGCCCAATACAATTAAAAACATCCTATCAAAAAAATATTTTCTAAAATATTTTTGTACTATAGATTACAAAGAATATTTTCAATCAGATCGACTCCAGGCCTTCATTAAATAGTAGTGCTTTAATATGCATAATGAAAAAAACTTACAAACGCATTATTCGCCACTACGTACGTGCCTATATAATTTTAGGGTTTCCCTCGATTTCCCTGGGATTCTATCATCAGATCCTGACTTGGTGGTAATGGGACCACCTCGGAAGTATGCTCTTTCAAATAAAAAATAATTTTTAAAATCAGTTCACAAATGACGGAAAAAATTTTGAAGTCGGTTAAAAATAGCATCTTATTAAAGTGGTCACCGACTTTTGTTGCTAACTTTACCTTTTTACCAAACCCTCTGTCACACTGAATACACTATTATAATTATATTTATGTATTACTTATTTACAACATAAATTAAAAAAAAGGAAATAGAAATAAAAATATACACATAATTTTTACAAATAAAAAAGGGACTCCAAATCGCTGCCAAGCGGGAGAGTGCCCAGGACGCTGGCGGCGTTGCCTCTTTGAATGACCAAACTTAAACGTTGGCCAAAATACGCGCCAGCTCGAGGATCACCAGTGGTCTCTATAAGGCGAGCGGAAATTTAATTATAATTATAATTATTATAAATGTTATCACCACCAATTGATGTCTGCGACAACTCATGGTAGGGCTAAACAGGTCGAACGCAGTTATAGTTTCTGTTATCCACAGAATCAAATCACTTAAACTTAACAATTACCTACTATACAGTTTGAGAGCCAATGGCAATGCGATTGAATCTATCAATATTAACGACGTTTCTCCACAGTACTTAAAATAATAATAGGTACATAGTATCTAGGAGCTCGATGGCGCAGTGGTTAACGCGCCCGGTCTGCGAGTGCTGAGGTTAAGCAACTTTCGCAAAGGCCGGTCATCGGATGGGTGACCAAAAATTTATCATCTCGAGCTCCTCCGTGCTTCGGAAGGCACGTAAAGCCGTTGGTCCCGGCTGCATTAGCAGTCGTTAACAACCACCAATCCGCACTGGGCCCGCGTGGTGGTTTATGGCCAGTTCTCCCTATCCATCCATAGGGAAGGCTCGTGCCCCAGCAGTAGGGACATAAAAAATGAGCTGATGATGATGATGACATAGTATCTAGCGCAGTAAAGTAAAGTCCACTATGGAAATATTCATATCGCATGAAGTCAGTTGAACTAACGTTTTTTTTATGTTTTCTATGAACTGTTTTTCAAAATGTTTTCAACTGTAGCATTCATTAAAATCGGCTTATTTGTTTGAAAACATTAAAACTTTGCAGTTGTTATAACAATGCAGTTAAAGCTTCATAAGATGCTGAATCCAAAATTCATACTGGAACCGTCACCCATCAATATTGCACTCCAATTGAAACTCCATTACGGGGGCCAAGGAAATTTCACGCCACGGCAAGCGTTGGTCGAACTTAGTAATTGCTGCTAGCATCGACAGAATCAAACGACCTGACACACAGAATTGCATGAGATTGCAGTTTGAGAACCACTCGTTATGTGAGTACGAGGAAAGTTAAGTTTAATAATGACTTTAAACAGTTATTTTACAGCATAATAATATTATGATGTAAAATAATAAAATTGTTTTCTTCATGTGCCATCTCCTATCGGAGACTATCATTATGGCCACTTGGGCCCATGATGTTGCGGCTCGGAAAATCTCTGAACTACTCAGATTGTACCACTCGACGAGGTTCTGTAGCCAATACACCTTACTACGGCCTGATCTTCTCTGGCCTTGTATTTTTCCTTGCAGTATGAGCTGTAGGAGATTGTACTTATTGCTGCGCATAATGTTTCCGAAATACTGCATTTTCCTCCGTTTTATAATGTTCAGGAGTTCCAGGCTCTTGTTCATCCATTGCAACACGTTGTCATTCCTTACTCTATCCGTCCACAATACTTTTAGCATTCTTTCTAACAAAATAAATCATATACATCCGTTTCATATACCTACCTTTTTGGTAATTCTCTCCTCACTGATTCTTCCTACATGACCAAACCATCTGACTGAACATCCCTTTCCAAATTTTTGTTACTACGTCTTCTAAACCACATCTAGGTATACCTTATCACATTTCTTTACCTGTCACAAAATTTCACACCAATCATACAGCGCTCAATGAGAGTACGAGTAGATGAATCAAACGAAGTATGTAAAAATCTTAGCAAGTGACAAGAAGTGATCTCTGCCTACACTTTTGGAAGACTGTCGTGACGTATGTATGTAAATATATGTTGGTAATAACCACTAGGCGTATGCATAATTGCTACATTAGTGGTACAAACAATAAATTATATAAAAACACGCTAAAATTATTAAGATTTTATTGTAAACATCCTGCGTCAGACTGTTAAAATTGTGGTAAACAACTTTATAATTTATTAAATACACGTCCAGATATCCAGTCAACCCTGACACTTGTCTTCTAATAGAATAGTATACAGTTGAACTGGCCGGGCGGCTCACATTATAATGGCGGCATAAAACTCGCGCTGAGGTCGAGACTTGGAATTTAATTAATGTAACATTCTTTCAGTATAAAGGCAAAGAAACGTTAATTTTGTTTAAGTATACCCGTACTGTTGAGCACTTTGGAATTGTAACATTTGCTAATGGGGATCATTTATACAAAGATGGAAAGATAAAAATGGATTACCGCTACAATATTAAAATAAAAGTAATTACACTAGAACGTGCAAGGAGCTCAATGGCGCAGTGGTTAATGCGCCCAATCTGCGATTTCTAAGGTTAAGCAACTTCCGCAAAAGCCTGTCATCAGATGGGTGCTTCGGAAGGCACCTAAAGCCGTTGGTCTCGGCTGCAATAGCAATCGTTAACAACTGCCAACCCGCATTGGGCTCGCGTGGTGGTTTATGGCCTGTTCTCCCTATCCATCCATAGGAAAGGCTTGTGCCCCAGCTGTGGGGACAATGTGTGCTGGTGATGTGGTGATATGGCTACAAAATACTTCATAATTATATCATCGGTGTGGGAGAGGGTGACCTGTGTTACGGGTTTTGAAAGAAACCTCTTTCAGGCACCAGTCTCTCACGTTATAGGTATAAAGAACCGACAGGAGTCTTAGCATGGACATTTCTTCTTCCCTATTTTTTTATGTCAAAAATGCCCTGGAAAATGCCCTATACTTCATAGGAGGAGGACACGTTACTACTTTTGTAATAGTATTTTAGTCAAATTTTTACAATAGAATAGAATAGAATACTTTATTTGCTTTTGATTGGGGTACATTATAGTTGTTATTATAATATGGCTCCTCCCATTCAGCCAACAATAGTGGCATGCAAACTGTAATTAAATTTAACAAATTAAAAAAGTAAATTTCACATAAAGCTATTAAATGAATATAAATAAATATTAAATTTGTAATGCAATAGCAGAACACAATTAAAGTGTTTTGGTACTCATCATAGCATTCTTTAAAAACAATAAATGACCATGTCACATAAAGTGCTTAAAGAAACATTGACAACTGACGTAACACTTAGCAACTCGCGTTCGGATGCAGACCCAGTTTAAAACATAAGAAAGAAAACGTGAACAATATTATACTGACCCATTTCCATTGCATTTTCTTTTCTAGAAAAAATTCAACATTAACAATAATAACATTAAATGTACTACACCGTATGCATTTCTATTCTCCCATTTTCAACGGGCTTGCATTTTAAAACAAACAGTGTGGCAACTAAAGCCATTACAGGAATAGACGAAAACCGGATGCTCGCAGCGCTCCGCATGCGATCGGTGACGTAGGTACGTGAGCGACCAGTTACGTTATAGAAACTGCTTCTATCACAACCAATGTCTGATAAATAAAAAATAAAAACTGTTTTTTTTTTACTTTTTTCTTGTGGCACGCCAAAATGGCTTCATCCTGTCTGATGAAAAGCAGCCAGTGAAGTCCAAGAAGTGAAAGCGTTCATCGCAGCGCAACCACGCTATGCCGACGCTCACACTATGGCGGCCTGCATAAATGCTTTTTCACGCCCCGCTTAAATAACTCATTACAAACAACTCATTTTTATGTCCCCAACTGCTTGGGCACGAGCCTTCCATATGGATGCTTGCAGGGAGAACGAGCCATAATCCGCCACGCGGGCCCAGTGCGGATTAGTGGTTGTTAGCGATTGCTAATACAGCCGGCACCGACGGCTTTACGTGCCTTCCGAAGCACGGAGGAGCTCGAGATGATACATTTTTGGTCACCTACCCGATGTTCTTTATGACTTTGTAACTGTACTATAGTAACTAGACCAAATTAAAAAGGCTTTTTACATAATATTATTGAAGGATTCTATAAAATGTACCTACATATACAATTAGCTGACCCGGCGGACTTCGTACCGCATTTCCTTTGTTTTTAATATAGCCTATGTTATTCAGCGCTAATATAGCATTCTAATAGTGAAAGAATTTTTTAAATTGGCCTAGTAGTTTTTGAGTTTATTCGTTGCAAACATACATACATACAAAAATACAAAGCTTTCCTCTTTATAATATTAGTATAGATAACGGCTGTACCAATCTCTATTAATTTTGCAACGTTAATTCTGTAACTTTTATGTCGAGGCGCTACTAATATAATTAAACGTGTTTACGGTAGGCTATTAATTATCACAAAATTTGTAATTAATAGCGAAAGCGATCAAATCATTGCTATTAAAAGATTAAAAGAATATATTTTTCAAATTTAGCTTGTAGTTTATTAATTAATCAAGTGTCTACCTTGGCAGCTGTCTAGTT